>JADNYV010000102.1:0-126030 GCA_015501055.1 Mucidula mucida | reverse complement strand
TCCATGTTTCATGCAAGTCGTCACGACATTGTATAGCACAGGATTCAAATCCTTGTCCGGAATCTGAGCGCAACATAAACGATCTGCATCTGCAGGTGTACGTATTTTATGAGAGGGACTGAGGAAGATGAGGAGATGCATGTGAGGAAGGCCGCGCTTTTGAAACTCGATTGTATGAACCAATGCTTGAACTGGACCAAAAAGTCCTTCGCGCACTTCTTTGAGAAGAGCGTTCTTTTTGATCTCGAAGACACGTGCAACGATATCAGGTTGATCTGCTGCTGTCTGCACAGGATTCCCATTATCGTCTTTCATCAAAGCATCTTGGATTTCAGGCCAATTGGGGTTTGCCGTCATGGTAAGAAAGATGTCAGGCTTTTGATATGCCCGACAGATCGCCATAGAGTCCTGGTAGAGCTGATGCATAGCACGTGGACTGCCAGAGTGTGATGAGGGTAGAACGGTGACCTTGCCAGTCTGTGCCATATCAGCATCTCCATTGTGTAAAGCGTCTGCCGCCGTTATACAACTCGGAGCGAATTGTCGACTGGTTATTACGAACCCAGTTGAGACGGTTCTGCTTGGTCAAAGCCCATGCATCAACAACGTACTGCTGAAACAGATGTCTTGCCAAAAAAAGTGCTCAATCTTGATCGCCGATACGTGGATGAATACGATAAGCAGTGTACATTGCCTGCGTCAACCGTGTTTGAGATGCTCGTGCACTACGCTCAGTAGTTCGTAGCTTCAAATCCGGACCCCAACCTAAGTCTCCTTTGGGAAAAAGAAGCACATAATGGAGAGGGGAATACATTGGATTAAGTTGACTGATTCAACGAAGTCCACCTCCTTGCATGTGCAAAACGATATCTCGGTCTGTTTTTATGTTGTCCTCTGTACCATCTCCAGGAATCACAGCAGCGATCTCGCCTGCAGTTGGTAGATTATAACGTCGCTGATCGGCACCCTCCGATAGGTGAAGGCGAACACCTATATTGGTTTGTTCCTCGGGTGGCCGTTCGCGCATGATTAGGAAAGCTTGCTTATAAAGAGGGACATATGGACTGCAGTCGTTCAACATCGCCTGGAGGTCTGTTATGATGATGGGATCAAGATTCGGGTTTGTGTTCTGACGTATACCCAAAGCAACAGCAGGGTCATGAATGTAGAGTTGAGCATAAGAGTGAGTTTGGCCTGGTTCGGGAAGTAGTGCACCCATACGGTGTTTAATTTGCCTGAAACTCTAAAAGCATAAGGTCCAGTGCCATTTAAGACAGAACAATCGATTTTGGCCCCCAAAGACGTAAAAGCAAAAGCTGCATTATATTGACGAATATTTCTGTTGAACGTGTCGGATCGTGGATGAACACCCATAAGCAGCTCGCTTAAAAGACGGGGAACTTTTGGCAGGATGGGCAAGTAAACCTGACCATCTAAACAACACATGCCAAATCGTGGTTGGGATCGGGAAGAGCCACTGAGTTTCTCATCAGGAAAGTGAAAAGCACCACATTCAGGACATGTAAGATCTCGAATGCGTCCAGCATTATGTATTTGGACTGGTTCATGATGCTCACGAAGATCACGTGGTAAAGGTGGACGCAGTGGTGGAGAAGGAGACCGTGAACGCGGAGGTGGAGGTGGAGTTGCGGCACGTGGCTGGCGTGGAGGACGACCACGTCTACGTGTACGTGGAGCCTGCTCTGGTGGAGGATTAGCTATAGGTGGACGTCCACAACGTGGTGGTGAAGGTAATCTCATTCCAGCTGCCATGCGTGCAGGTAGGGGGAATTGACGTGGAGCATTCAGATTATCAGGAATATGGGTAGCAGGAGGAATTTCAAAACGCGGCAAAGGAACATCGTCATTCAGTCTTTGAGGAGAATGATTACGCCGTCGCTAAGAGGGAGAAGTCATTTGACCTTCACGTGCGAGACGCTGGCGTTCACGTGCGAGACGCTGGCGTTCACGCTCAGCAGTAGCTCGGTCACGTTCCGGCGTCTGAGGACTCCAGTCCATCTGATGATTTTCACCTGTTGGTGTTTGTGGAGGCCTGAATAAAACAGTTACAATTATGAAATCTCAAGAGAAAATAACTAAACATACATTGTACAAAGATCTCACAGGCAACGTGGGAGAGAAAAGCTACTCGCGCCCAGCACGTGCATGCCGACACGGACTGAGCACTAACTATGGCAGTGGAACAGGTCAACACATACCAACACTCAAGGCACCAAGTCGCCAAAATGGACTACCACTGCTGGCCACCCTCGTATTGTATCACGGGCCAAATATGACGTATGCAGCAACAGTACTGGAGCGTCAACGGTGGGGAACTTACGCGCTCGAAAGCACAGCCACACCAATCTCCCTGAATACTACCCCAGGTGAGAGGACTCTGGTCAACCGGCGAACAGTATCGCTACCCAAAAGTAGGATTTGAACTGGCCAGGGGGAGACTTCACGGATGGAGACGTCTTGGATACCGGAACTCAGAGGACAGCACACTTAGTAGCACCAAAGAAGCAACAAAGTGAGCTGGTGTTTCTCAAGAACCACTAAAGAGGGATGAGATATGTATAGGGACACCTGAAATGGTAGTTAGCAGCCTGCAGAAAATGAGAAAAATGGGAAAAAACATGCAAAACAACAGCAGAGAGACAGAAATGAAGGCAGAAACTATGAAAATATCAGAGAAAAATCCAAATAATAGAGATCAAGGACATACCAAAGAACTTGGCAGCACAGGGAGTGCAAAGAGCCAGTGGCCAACCGGGCAGAACAGTGGGCAGAGGCAAAATGACTCGAATCGGGCCGGCGCGGCAACAATGGAGGCACATGGTGGGAATTCCCGCAATCCGGCAGCACGGGTTAGAGGATTACCGGGGAACTCACACAGTCTGCTTAAGTAACATTACTTAGCTAATTAAAAGTTACCCCGCCCCACTCTCTATTGTATTGTAGATTCTGCATCTGACGATTCTTCCCTTAATGACTGCTCCGGCAGGACTGCGTCTACTGCGGGAGCTTCGCAAAACCCAACTCTTCGGCCAACTTCTTCTTCTCCTTGTTATTCATTTCAGTCCATAGACCCCGAATCGTCTGAGGTCGACCCTTCTTTGGACAGAACCTGCTGACGTGGCCGTGTTCGCCACAGCTGAAGCAGAGTCCCCTTCGACGTGCATTGTTGATGTCCATCGGCCTGCCGGCTCCTCCATAGGTAACACCGGTAGCATCTTGTCGTGTGATCGGCGTCGGGGGTGGATTTGTAGGATTGGCTCTCGATGTAGCCATCTGTGGAGCTTGGGGCCGGGACTGCATGCTGGGCCTCTTGCTCGCCATCCGCCTCCTCCACAACTGATTGATCTGAATAATCTGTGCCTTCCAATCCTTGTACTTCACCGGCAACCCGTCTCGGCTGCCATAGATCTGGTTGATGATCTTCTCGTTGACATTGGTCTCGAGAAGTTGTACAACATATGCGTCATCCTTCGAGTATTCCGCCTGGGTGAGCAGGACCTCGAACTTCTGGAAGAAATCTTGAGCGGTGTCTTGCCCCTGGTGCAACCGCTCGATCTGGTCTTGCGCGTCTCGCGCAAGGTTGGAATCCACAAATCGCTCCTTCAAATGCTCCTTGAACTCCATCCAGGAGACTGTCCATTCCTCTTCCTCCTCATCAAAATTCTGATCCGAGTAGTTCTGGATCCATGCATCGACATGATCTCCTCGGATATAGGAGAGAATAACATTGATCCTTTCGGAGTCAGATGTAAGGTTGTTCTTCTTGTCACGGATGTATGTGAACATTGATCGCCACCAGCTCTTGTACTTGGCCTTGTCCCCGTCATAGTCATAAGGCTTGTTGCCAAGGAATCGGCCTTTTGTTTCAACATCGGCATAATGAGCGGGTGCGTAATGAGCGGTTTCGGGTGCTTCGTTGGACATGGTGAGTCGGGGTGATGTGATCGGAGAGTGAAAGGGTGAAAATGGAGATATGGGTGATGCAGATTTGGATGAAACGGGTGAGGGGATAGAGGTTTGGATGAATAAGGGGGAATTGCCTAGATCTGAAATAGAATCCAGGACTTGGTAGGGTGGGGAATGATGATGTGTATCGTAAGGTAAGTAAAGTAGGTAAGTATCGTAACTGTCTACACTATTTTACTGACTACTGACTATGTATCTACGGAGCCCAAGAGCTCGTCACAAGTTCACAATTGCCCAGCCAACGTCCCTCTGGTGTGAGGTAAGCCGAAGTTTTCCTGGGAACGGGGGTTGACCCGTAAACAGCGCCCACTGAAGTGCAACTGCCAAAAGTTCGTTCTCGTGAGAGCGGCTACTTCCAGCACCCGAGGCAGTTATCTCTAACTGTTAGCCGGTGCTACTGGGACCAATACACACATATGCGGATGTGCGCTAGAATTAGGATTCCTTTGATCTGTAAACAGGAAAAGGGATGGGGGAATGTGCGATGATCAAACAGCGAAGTGCTGATCAACGATCAGGGATGTGTGGTAGGTGGTAGAAAGTAGTTCTGATCTTCTGTTAGCGACTGACTATAGCCACGAGACTAAACCAGGTACCACAGCAAGAACTAAGGAAGAAAGTATTCGCGTTCGTAGAACTAGGCTAGGCCAGGTGTATAAACAAGATCGGAACTAAAGTACAATGATACTACACTACTGCTTATATACTAGTAAGCCTGTGTTTGGGACTCCTTGTCCATATGTGTTTCCGCTAGGGATAACTCCACGCCCTTGACCCAGTGTTGTATGCTACTAGTCCGTGAAACCATTAAATACAAGTGGTGTCTGCATGTAAGTAATAATACTGAAACAACCATGTGTGCTACAAGTGTTGGTGGTGTGTATACAATAGGGAGTTCATGAGGTATCGGCATGTATGATGTCATCCATATGTTGGGTGTGTGTCCGACATGAGTACGGCTTCGGTAATGAAAAGGAGTATGATTGTAGACAAAACAGGTAATAAAACAGTCCGTTGGTTGATAAGACAAGCCCCCCAATAAGATATGATGAGATGTGAAAATGTGAAAATATGGCAATTCATAACACAGTGATAAATGCTTTTGACTTCATGTGCTTGCAATCTTTGGTCGTCATAATGGAGTCTTCAAAGGATGAAGGTGAATTGGCTTGGCTTTAGCAGTTCTGTGAGAGGTACTTATAGTCAGAATGTAACTTGCATCAGGAAAAACTAACACTGCTTGGTAGTAGTACCTGACAGATATAGCATCAGTAGCCTGGTAGGAGATTGGCCCTTATGTAGTGCTTGGTAGCTGCTAGTAGCACTCTGTACCAAGTATGTACCCAGGATGTACCGGTCTGTAGAGGTGCATCAGCGGCATGTAGCAGCTTGTATAAATCAGATATTATACTTAATATTCTTTGGACAGCTCAATAGTGGCAAGAGAAAGTGAGAAAATAATATCATTGATGCTATACCACAGATCACAACTACATGACAAGCACTACAATAGGCACTACTACAGACAAAATTGTGTACAGATCTTTTGCCTAGCGGAACCACGGCAGAAGCACAACCTAACAAATGTTGGCAATTAAGCAAATGAGGTTGAGGAAGCAATAATATCCACTAACATTAGCAATGGTGGCATGGTTGAGCGGTGGAAGGAGGGGGCGTAGGATGTACAAATGCGGAATGCAGCACATCAATGTGTTGCAGCAGACAACGGGTCTCAAAGTCCATAAGTACAAAGGCGGCGAGCACACCATTGCCAAGTCGCCGTAACACTTGGCAATGTTGATACAGTCTCAGTCTGCGGAAGTCTATGTGTGCAAGGGCGGCCATGAAAGAACTTGGAGTCTTGGACAGACCAATGTAGAGGAAGGAAAGAAAGTAAGGTAAAGAGACCGGAGCCCAAAGTTCCAAAAGTCAACATTCCACGTGCCCGTGGAAAGCAGCGCACGGACCATCCCAAAAATAAGAACTGATCAACATGGACTTAATGTTGCGCGTCTTTCATTGACTGTCACTATGAACTGCGAATTGATTGTGGATGCCCTTGCCACAGCTACACCGTTAGGCTACAACCACTCTTCTTATGTATATAATGGTTGAATCATAAGTTGGCTTTCCTTCTATCTGAGTGATGCACCCCAAAGCGCAAAACTGTTGTAATTGAGTCGACAAGCTCAGACCAGCAGTATCTTATATACCATTTCCAAATAGATTTCTCTCTCCAATGAGCCACTGCCCTTCATTTGACATTCTTAGCTTCAGTAATAGCATCAACACCCTAAGTAATGTCATTGAAGTATTTATTGCCAGTACCATACCCTTTGCTCTGTGTTAGCTATGCTACGGGCCACTACTCATCAGGGTAGGGCCAGCTACTGGAGCTACGCTGGCTATCAAAGATATCGGAGCTCCTTGATTGCTCAGCCAGGATACCGTAGCCAAAGGCTTTTTCCTGATGTGAGAAATAAGAAGACATGGTTTAAAGGTCTGGTATGGTGTTTTGTGCGTATTCACTTTACATAGAGAAGATTGTGAGCATCCGAGTCCCATCTTCTTCGTAAAGTCGGGTCAACAAGACTACATATTCACATATACTGAGGGCACTGACGTCAACCTGCTCGCGCTTGAGGGTGCTGTGGAAGCGGACTTGTTTCTATGTTGCGATTGTAAGTACTAGTAGAGTCAGAGAAGGCTCATGCTCTGTTTTCATGTGAAGAGAGAATAGAAGGCCGAGCAGAAAGGGGCAGGAACGCGACGCGGCCAGGGCACAATGAACATGAGAAAGTGGTCCAATTCAGTGCGAGAAAAGGCAAGAGGAACAAGCGGTCGACAATACAAAGTGACGTGTACTATGAATACCCAAGTAACGGAAGGACTCTGTTCTTGGGAACAAACTGAAATTCTTCAGCGAGGAGAGTGCCCAGTGGAGCAAGCCCGGGAGCCGTCCAGTCGAACTGCCCGTCGTCGCTCCAGCCATGCGCACCCAGCTCAAGGTGGCAGCGCTGCAGCAGGTCGTCGTAGTCAGGATCCTGCTTGTAAGTCAGCCCGTGTGCGTGCGAGAGGATAATGGCGATGATCGGCGGCGACACCTGGAGCCATCTCTCCAGCTCGACGTTGCCGGGCGTCTTCATGTGTGCCACCTGCTTAAAGTAGGCGTCTCTATCTGGTGCGGTGAGGTGTTCCCAAGGAAGCATGCCGTGGACGAAGTATAGAAGCGTGTGGGCGAGCATAGCGATGTCGTCGCGTCGCGTGGGTTCTGAAATTCAAGCTCAAGTCAGCAACAATGAAATGAGAAGGGGACTGACCAATCTTGTAGTGGGTCCAATGACTGCAGAAGTAACCTCGGCCGTTTGATTTTGGCATGATTATAAGGGATATACCACTCGGTCTCAGGATCAAGATATGTGTGGGAGATATCAAAGTCGAATGCGTAAATGCGAGTCGGATCGTCGAGTCCTACAGCGAGATCGTGAGGGCCCAAGTTCTGTACGACGACTCCGGCCGAGTGAGCGAATTTTAAGAATGAGAGCTAGTAAAAGAGTGCGTGTCAGTATAGTCTGAAATTTGAAGGCAAGAGAAGGAGTATACCAGACGTATGGCAATCGTGATGATAGCCCAGGAACTCGAGGCAGATCCCTTGCAAATGGCCGATGGGACCGCTCCACATGACGCGTGGCAGGAAGGAACAGCCAGCAAGCTGGCGGTAAACCAAAGCTTCTCGCTCAATGACAACATTCTGGTCAGCATTCACCGAGGATTTGATGGTGACGCGTTGATTATTGAGTAGATTATGGGCAACATCAACTGATGCTTCGCCCAGGTCATGAGGGAAGCAAGAATAACTGTCCACAAGGGCGTAGGCGTGGTGTATCAGACTTAGATCAAAAATTTTTCCTTTCTCCGCGTTCGGGTTGACAGTAAGGAGATGAGTGAGTGGCTGTATACGCTGCGTCCACGCCACAGCCTCAGGTATCAAATTGAAAACCTGACGCAACACCTGAATCTCCAAGTCATGTGGAAAGTCAGGAATGACAGTCGCCATACCCATCTCAGTAGCTGGCACAAGACACCGCAGAACGGAGGTAGAGATGACGAGGATACGAGCGGTGCTTGGGTCGTGGAAGTGAACTCGCGCATGTTCGAGGACAGCAGTGAGATGTTGAGTGCAAGGACGATAGAGCCCTGCGGCATCGTCCGGTATGTACACCCAACTAACCCACGATGGTGGTATAAAACCGGCGGATTTCAAGCTGGCGCCGTCGATGGTACTATAACCGAGGATAGGAATTCCAGACTGCATGAGAACATGAAACTGACTATCCAGGTCGTCGCGCCGCTGCAGGAGCCGTCGGAATAGTTCATCATCATCGGCGCGTACAGTGGGCATCTCCGTCGTCAAGCGTTTGAGTGAGCGTGCTAGGATGTCTTCATAGCTACCACCAGCGGCAGAAAATTCCAAGTTCTCCAATTCCAGCAGGCGTTGAGCGTGTAATACACCAAGATAGGACTGCAAGGCGCCCATACGATCCTACAAACAACAGGCCGGTATAAGCGTCGTGGAGGTAATGGCATAAAGAACAAGGGCTTACCTGCATTAGTCCCGTTATATTAAGCACAATGAGGTCAAACGATGACGATTGACTGTTAGGTGGGGGTATAGACTTGCTGCTTTCAAAATCTGCCGACTCCTGGGCACGGGAGTAGACATCGTCCGAAAGGGTAAGAGTTTGAATTCTAAAGAGGTCAACCATGACGGGATTGGAAGGTGTCGGCGGCGTGGGGTTAGGCGGCAATACCCAGGCGGCTCTGGACTGGGAACGGGTGCTACGGAGCCAGTCTAGTGACTCGAGTAGCGATGTCCTCTCGAAGCCGCTGCATGAGAGCTCCTTATGGATGCTATTAATGAAGCATATCGAGCCCCAAACAACGTGATAAGGGGGATTGTCCGAGGGAAGGGAACCCGTGATTACAACCCAATAGAACGTAGGTACATGATATCTTGGGTACGATGGCCAGGTCGGTTTAACGGGAAGTGCAAACGCAGTCCTGCCCAGGGCGACGATGGTGTCTCTCAGGAGAGAAACAAAAAGGCATATGATGGCGTCAATGGTGGAAGATTCGATGAGATGCAACGGCTCGATGGGCTCATCGAGGTAGGCAGGCGAGACAGGAATAGGCGGGAAAAGGTGGACATATAAGGGATTGGTATCCTCTCTGAGAGGAACAAACAACGAAGCAAAAGGAGGATCGGGTTTTTGTGAGGATACGATAAAGATCGTAGGAGATCCACCGTAGCGGACGTCACGGTGAGAAAAGGCGTCCTCCTCAGGTAGGTTAACGAGAAGACCTACAAAGGCGGGTAGAACGCATCCATTAGCTGGATGAGAGTGCGAGGGAGTGTTGTTGAGGGGTGGCACAAACCGGGCACTGATTAGACTGTGAAAGACCATGAGTACTTGGTGGTAGTCAACAAGCAGTCGGAACCGAGGAAAATGAACGCTGGCCGCATATTGCCGAAGTTACACGCTTAATCCCCGCCACAACTCCGCCCACGTTCACAATAGTCTAAATGGTCTATTCATCTCCAAAGGGCCGTAAGATATACCCAGACGCGCACAACATGCCGTAGGCTAAGATTGTTGAAGATATTTGTCCGGCTCCGAGTCGCTAGTATCCGCCTGCTGGCGAGTCAAATACCGTCGTAGCGCATGAACAACTGTCTTTCAACGTCAAAACCAGATACAGATTGAAGCGTACAAAAATCCAACACGCGCGCTCAGATGAAAGAACTCAGAAGAAGTACACGATATTCAACGACGTATGTTGACGGTGCACAGGCTTAACTTACAAATTATAGAGTTATCGTGATACCCTCCTTGGAGCTTTTCAGAGCGAGCTCAATGATCTCAATCACAGACACCGATTGCATCCACTTCACTTGTTGAGGCGCGCCTTCCCGGATAACGCCAGCGAGGTTCTTGAAAAGCTCAACATACTGCCCTGCAGCGCTGGAGGGCCACCTGCAAAGACACTTCAGCGGTCTCATCGAACGAAGTTGGTAAAACCTCACGTCGACTGCACGATAGATCCATCATCCTGTATATTATCCAAGGTGCCCCAAAGGGACTCTGGCTCAAGACCGTAGCCAGTCTTGAAGATGGACGCAGGCGCATCAATGACTTTTAACTGATCTTCTTGGACATCGACTCCGTATTTAATGTAGGTTCCCTTTGTACCGCGCACAAGATATCTGAGCTGCCTAGAGCGCGCAGACAGAATGTGTCCGCGCAGGATGGCGGTGAACGGGTTGGAGAATGGCTTTCCGGCAGGATATTGCAAGTAGATCGTGAACTATCAAGGCGCTGAGTCGGGCTATCATCATTTTATCCTTCATGCGTACCGTGTCGTCGACTTCGGGACTCCCAAGACCTCTGACATTTTGGATGAACGCTGTCAGTTTTTCCGGTTTGCCAAAGAGGGTAAGGGTTTGGTCGATCAGATGAGCTCCGAGGTCGAAAGTCTGACCAGCTGCAGGAAGAGGTTTATCTTTCCAAGTGCCTTTAAGCGCAGCACGATACCGATCAAAACTATAGATGTTTAGATTCGCAACGATAATTGACGCCAATGACATACTGCGACTCGAATTCAACCAGATCTCCGAGTGATTGGGGTGAAGAAGACGGAAGGTCCAGGAGCTTTTTCAAGGCTAGATAGTCCGAGTCCCAGCGTCGGTTTTGGAACGGATATAACACGAGCTTCTTGGCCTGCGCCAGTTCGTCCAATTCCTTCCCTTCTACAGTGCTGCTTGTGACCGGTTTATCAACGAGGACTGCGATACATCAGCTTGCAATACAAAAGGCTTGTGAACAGCACTGACCATGCTTTCCCGCCTGGAGAGCTGCTTTCGCGAAGGGGTAGTGCGTCTCATTCGGCGTTCCGACGATGACGAGCTCCACGTCCGGATCTGCCAACACGTCGTCAAGCGAACGATGTATCTTGACTGCTACACCGAATCGATCATGCACTTTTCCGTGAGTAGAGCTAGGGTTTCGCTCGAGAACAGAATGCAACGTAAAGAGATCCGGAAGCGCCAAGACGAAGGGTATGTGGAAGGTGAGACCAGCAAGACCGACTCCCAGTACGCAGGTGTTGATAGGTTTCGTCATTGTAGTGGTCTTGGTCAGATATCAATTGGATCCGGAAGAAAGCTGTCGGCTTAAGTATGACGCATTTGATAGGATTATACTTGTTGCGATCACGTTCCGCGTTTACCGCGTGGTTCAAGTTGTCATCGGGCGACATGCCCGTAAGTGTGGCGTAGCAATTAAGCCATCTGACAGGATTGACAAATAGTAGTGCTGGTTTTGTATGCCCACTGAAGGCGTCCTCCGGACTATTTTGGTAGAGACATGAGCCTCAGTGGATATGTCCATTGTCAAGACATCATGCCTGACGCGACAATCTGCTTCATGAGTCGGTGCACAATGCACATGTAGTAGACATTGTCAGTGTGAAGCATGCGCGCGATGGAGGAAAATGCGAAGGGACCTGAATTTGGGACAACGAACTTGAGTATTCAAAGGAGTTTGTTACTTCAGAGGAAGCTCAAGGTAAAAACAGCGTTGTGGGAGTGGCTGGGAAGTGGGGCTTGTTCATCGGGTAACTCGGTTTGGCCGAGTCTGGCCGAGACCCGTTGTCCTAAACAGGCAATTCCTCCTCTCTCCTTGCTACTATCATGATTGAACCAGTTAGACCTGCAAACATACCAGAAAGCCTTTTATCTGAAACATATACCCATTCTGATCCGTTTCGTCGTAGTTGCCACCAAATTTTGGGAAACGACGCGTCACTTCGCGCGACTAGGCTCACCTGAACTGTGCAATCGATACCATACCTCAATTGTCGAGTGTTCGCGAACCCGTGAACGCGTACTGCCATGTCCGTGCTACTATCAGAAGAAATGCCTTTCTCGCTGTACAACCAAGCGCGATTGTAGAGGTGTGTATAGGCTATCGGCGCCGTCTAGGTGCCTTACGCGTCACGAACGCGCTCGTGAATAAGCTCTCAGTCGCTCATTCCATTGTACTAGACGGCTATGATCTTTGGGCTTGGACTCACTCGAACAATCCGTGTGATATCTCCGGAGGTCTCAAGGTAGCATTGACAGTCCCGCGACCTGACCGACCCTTGTGGGCCAACGATTATTGCCGTTTGTCTCACATCATCAGCGGTCGTTTTTTCCGTGAGCGTTCATTCAGTCCTAAGACAACGTTGCTCATCCTGCTTTTGCATAGTAGCTTCACAGATTACCAGGCGTATTACATTCAGTCGGAAGTGATGTCGACCTACAAAAGCCCCAACGCCGCCATGTTTTCATTCATCTTCCCGAAATCTGAACATGCGGTCGATTCTGTTCTCCACTGCTGTCGTTGTCTTCTTGACTGGTGTAGGCGCTTCTCCAGCTCGAAAAAGATGGGATCTAGTCGATGAACGTGACCTCCCTTCTTATCCCGCGAAGAGAGGTCTGCCCGCTGATGATACGGCGTACTGGTTCGATCAGCTCATTGATCACAACAATCCGAAATTGGGAACATTCAAGCAGCGTTTCTTTTTCTCTGCCGAATTTTATGCACTTGGTAAGGCCTCGCGTTCGGTCTGATGGTCTACTTTTGTTTAACACAGATTCTCCAAGGTGGACCAATTCTTCTCCAAAATGCCGGAGAGGGAAACGCAGATGGTGACTACAACTATATCGCCGCTATGAACCTTCGTCCATGGCTTATTCTTTTCTTTTTTCAGGCGCCTGGAATTGGACCCAGGCAGACCAAGGCATACAAGGAAGGCTTGCTCAATCGTTGTCAGGCGCTTCCATCGTTATGGAGCATCGGTTCTTTGGGCTCAGCAATCCGTACCCAGACCTCTCCGAGGAGAGCCTCCAGTATCTCACAGTGCAGCAGAACATCGATGACATGGTGTACCTTGCTCAGAATCTTATTCTCCCTATGGAAGGTGGCGCCTCTGTTACACCCGACAAGGCGCCTTGGATCCTGATTGGCGGCAGCTATCCAGGTTTGCCGTTGCACTACTCGTGTCATTGTTCATAGTCTCAACTCTATTCAGGCGCTGTCGTGAACTGGGCTGTGTACCAGTGCGTTAATTCGAGTCTGATAGTGTTCCTTCCACTCACGCTCCCGCAGACATCCCGAAGTCTTCTACGCCGGATATGCGTCGTCTGCGGTCGTGCAAGCCATTGAGTGTGTTGCTGCGTAATTTCTGGTCTCATTCCGGGCTGACGCTGTGCAGGAATTTCTGGCAATATTTTGAGCCTATACGTCTTAACATGCCCGTCAACTGTTCCAGCGACGTCCAAGCTGTGATCGCCTACGTCGATGCAGTCTTCGATAGCGGAAGCGAGGTTGCCATCAACGATGTGAAGGAGCGCTTCGGTATGGGAAATGGTACATATGTCGGCGACGTGGCCAGCGCTCGTATGTCTATTGTTTTTCATGTTTGCTTTGTGCGTTGCTAATGACTTGCTAACAGTTGCTCAGCCTCTATACGAGTGGCAGAAATTGGATCTGTCTGGCGGGGATCAGGACTTTTATAGATTTTGCGATGCCTTGGAAGTTCGAAACGGGAAAAGCGCGCCCGCCAGTGGATGGGGTCTTGGGTATGCTTTGTCAGCTTGGGGTGCCTATATGAACAGAGAAGGGGCCGGGGCTGAGTGAGTGTCCTCTCTGGAAAAGCATACGTATGCTTACCTGCGATCATAGAACTTCCCCAGACGAACATACGAACACGTCGTTAGACCAGTCGCATCGCTCGTGGAATTGGCTCGTGTATGTAAACTTGTTCTCTGACGTTTTGACATCAACTAGACCTTTCTCTCTAGATGTAACGAGCTTGGGTGGTTCCACGTCGGTGCCCCGGAAGGATTTCCTACCATTGTATCCCGTCACTTGGACGTCGCGTGGGCGAAGGTGCCTTCAATGTCGAGCTTGCTTCTATGTCTACTCATGTCGCTGTAGCGCCAGCGTTGTCAATTGCCATTCCCGAAGACTTTTGGAGAAGGAGGCTCTCCCAAGATTGACCAAATCAACGCCAAATTCGGCGGCTGGGACGTCCACGTCGATCGGGTCTTCTTCGCCAACGGCATCAGTACGTCTACTATTCCCGCGCAATGACTATGTTCGTTCTCATCAATCGCAGATGATCCTTGGTTGGACGCTACCGTGTCGAGCAGCTCCATCGACTTTCAGGCTTCACCTTTAACGCCAGTCTTCGTTGGGAATGGATTCCACTGTTCGGATATGCGGATTCCCAATGGTGCTGTGGATTCGACTATTGCGCTCATTCAAGAGGCGGCAGTTGCATATATGCGGACATGGCTCGCCCAGTCGCGAATCACCTTAGTAAAGTAGACGCTGTTATGTGGACACTCTGAAAAGGACAGACTTGTGATTTTATTTACCAGTGTACATAGATGATCCGAGGGATTTCTAGGTATGAACATCATGTCTTCCACAAAAGACGAGCATCGCGACCACTACTAGTGATATTAAATTACACGCTTTGATATAGAGCTTGCAGGCCTACCTCATCGACTTCGCAGCCTGGTGTCACGGCAACTTTCTGGAGCTGAGTGCTCAGAAATCTTCCAAATCTCTTGAACACGCCAGTCAACTTGGTCCGTGGAATGAGGGCACAACTTAGCGCGTCGGTGCGGGATACTGTCCGAGGGAAGGCATGTTGTGTCGGGGCTGTAACACGTCAAATGTATACTAGTTTTGAGGCCCAACGCCCGCCGATTGTTGATTGAGTACCTGACGGAGCGGTTGGGCAAAGTACTTGACTGGTGGCGAGTCTATGTCGAACCTTAGGGTTTTCATGTGATCAGTGGATATCTGATCAGCGCACCCCCAAACGTACGGCGGGAGTGCGAAGAGGCGAAGATGAGGGCGGGCAGGATGTGGTCAAGGAGAGAACTCAAACCCGTGGGAGCATCCGGGAAGGGAAGCGGATAGATACCACTTCAAGCATGACTGTGTGTGCGGACACGGCGACGGTGTGAGTGTGTGCTAATCTTTTCAGTGTGTATCTGCCGCCCACATGCGAGCTAAATACATTTACTGATGGAGCAGAAGTGGTTTATCTGAGAGGCGTCTTGTTGAAATGAAAAGCAGCTGGTTGTGGCGCTCGATGGATGTATCACACCGCGCGTAGGTGAAAGACATTACTATCGGTGTCTAAATGCACTTTTATTCCGATCCGCCGCGTGCATCTCCACGTCCGCGTCGAGTGTCGCGCCTTCTGAGGCAACAGGCTTAGCCTTGCTCCCGGGCTTCTACATACCTCTCTGTAGTGTTGAATATCCTCAACGCAGACCGGATGGATCACAGAGTGTTGACTCGTCTTGGTCCGGCGATTATGATGGCAAAGGGTGCGTACAAAAAAGGTGCAGCAATGCGGTAGCTTCTTAGTTTAGAAAGTTGCCGCTTAATTGGTGTTCGTGAGCTAACGAAGTGTGGTCTTGCACGATGGTGCTGTAGACTCAACTCCTTCTCTGGATGACGGTGCCGACTCTCTGCTGCTCAGATCAACAGCAGAGCTAATTCAAACCATCAATCTTCGTGGCTTCGAAAGAGAGATTATTGAAGCCCGATGCAAGCTAAGCAACCAGAAATATGTAAGGATGTGCCACAAATCACTGACCAGAAATCAGGTCGACTTGACTGAGAATTTAACCTTCAGCACAATTGAAGCTAATCACTCATGAGTGGTATCATCCTGGAAGAGAGACCCAGAGGTACAGCCAGACATGGTCGAAGGCGCGACACTCGACGCCGCGCAGATAGTACACGCGGCCGATCGGAATAAAAGTGCATCTGGACACCGATACATTACCATGTGAGGTTCAAACAATCTGACGCGTCAACAACGATAATTTTGAAGTAATTCAGCCTGAACCATGCTCAAGGAGTACTTCATTACACGAGAATCTACAAAATGTCTATACAATAACACCACCATACGCATACAGAGAAACCGAACACTTCCAATAGCCAAATGGTTTATGAGAGGTTGGTACCCGCCGCTCTTTGATCTTCATAGCCCGTCTTCTCCGATGTTCCTTCAGCGCTATGCCCGATATTGTAATGGCCCATACCGCGGTATGGCTCATGCTTCCCATGACTACCTAAGACGCGTTCCTTCTCCGCCATCATTTCCTGTCGCGCGTTCGTGTTTTGAGTAGCAGCACGGCCATGAGGGTTATGCATTCCAACACCGTCGCTGTCCTGGGTGGTACCTGCGACAAAGCGACCGGGCACATTCCGTTCGCCAACGTTCGTATGTTGAACGTCCGACGGCTTATATACAGCGTCAGAATCCAGAAGGGTTCATAAGCGAAATAAGACATACTTCGGCGGCACCCAGTCGCAATTCTTTAGCGAGCTTTTCACCAGGGCCATCAACCGTGCGCTCGCAGTCCGGCGGGTGCATCACCTTGCTTCCAATCTGGTCATGAGGAACAGCCCCGCTGGTAACGGAGTCCCCGCCGTATGTCTGCATGAAATCTTGCATGCTGATGGGCGCATGTTGCTGAGAATCGTGGACAATCGGCGCCTCGTGAATTTCCTCGTGCGATGGAATGACTGTATGGACGCGATGTCTGTCGAAGGCTGGAAGCAAAAAGTTAGGGAGATGGCGAAAGGCAATGCTCTTTGAACTTACTCTCTTTCTCGATAATGGGTTGAATGACATGATGGGTGTGGTGATGAACATGTTCATTGACCGCGGTTCCTTTGTCAAGGACTGTGCGCTCCTTGTCGCCATGATACTGCATTCCAAGCATGAGAATGGGGAAGTGCTGCGAATCTACCACGTACAACATGGTCCTTATTTCCTTGAACCTGCGCATCGAGGCGCACAGTATCATCGTTGGTATTTGCGTGTTTTTCGTGTACTTCCGTCATAGGATGAATCTGCCGATGATCAGAACAAGTCGATAACGCTAAGTACACTAAACCTTTTCGTGGTGAACCTCGTCCTTTTCCTCTTTTTGCGTAACGGGAATGGAATGGTGCTGAACGTGATGAACGTGCCTATCCTTCTCCTTCTGACGAACAACCTCTTCAACCTCCTGGTGACGAACATGCTCATGCGTGACAGCTAGAAAAACCATGATATAAAACGCCACATGCGCGAAGACAAGACATACGGTCCAAACGATGCATTTCCTCTTCGTGGGTCTGGCCAGCAGATGGCATTAAATCGCGCGACGCCTTGTCGTGATGCCCATGCGTGTGTTGCTCGGTGAACCCGCCAGTCTTGTGCCCGTTTCCCAGATGATCGGTAGGCTGGTCAGTGCGCTCCGTACCAACGTTACCGCGAGTGGGTGTAATGGGATTGGTAGGGCCTTGACCGCCGGGGTTGACGCTGTCAACATGGCGATTGGCCGCGCCGCCTATAGCCGACGGGCGAGTGGGAGAGTTGTCAGAAGCAGTCTCGACGCTGGAGTGGGTCAAACCGCTATCATCTACCAAAAAATATGGGAAATCAAAGTATACGCGTAGATTTAAACGCACCGCTACCTCTGGCTCTACGGTCAGAAAGATCCTCTTTCGATGGATGGTCTGTCAGAATATTCTTGATAGTCTTGCCAATACCTACAAACGGAACGTCAATCGGTCGTGCACCAATAATACGAGCGCAGACAGCGTACCCATCGTGTGTTGTGGGAATGAGAGAAGGTAAAGAGAAGACTTTGACGAGTGCCGCGCTTCTTATAGCTGGCGCGCCTGTCTCAGGATGACCAAGCTTGTACGTAGAGCATCATCGGCGCGAAATCATCATAGTACAAGTACGATGACGATGACGAGATCGCTGTCTTAAACGCACTCTAGACTCCCTGAATTAAAAAAAGCCAGTGCGACTCGGAAAATATCCGAATGGGAGGCTACCAGTGTACGCGCCGTCGAATGTCCGGTCCCACTGCATGTTTGAGAGCTAGTAGACGTCGACCAGTTTGGCAGCGCCTGTTTTTACAGAGACATGGAATCCCTTCGCTGTTGTTTCCTAAAACTAATGGTGAGAGCAAAGGCGAGGACCACAGGTAATGCTGAGTCAGCAAGAATATTTGCCTTGTGTGGCGCAATTTAAGAATTAGCTACAACTAAATATCCACCAACACTTCCCTTATAACGCTTCTCACCGTACATTTACACTTTACAAAACAATGCAATATGCTATGTATATAAATCGTCCCTCCCATCCCCCTCCATAAGTATAATCTAGCGTCCGTTCGCATTCAACATCACGCTGGACTTCCAACAGCCGTCCCGATGCCCATCCCCACTCTCACCAACGTCTCCAAACTTGCACGTCCATTGATTAACAGATCCTCATCCCACACAACTTTTCCAGGTTCGAAAAGCATCACAATCGTCGAGCCACCTAAATCACATTAGTTTACATTATTCCTTACATCGCCGTGCACTCACCAAATGCAAAATACCCAAACTCCTGCCCCCGCCGGACATCCTCACCTTCCTCAACAGTAGTCTTGATCGTCCCAACCATCATCGCACCCACGCACACCGCCATCACCTTGCCAAACTGGGGCGAATCAATAGGCACGACCTTACGCGCATTCTCTCCGTACACGTCGAGCTGGGTCCGAATAGCTTGGGGCTAAATATTCATCAGTTTGGAGGCCACCATGAAAGATTAGGGAGACCCACATTGACAGTATAATACTCCCCACTAATATACTCCATTTTCCCAATGCGACCATCCACAGACGAGTGGAAACGGTGATAATCTTGTGGCGCCAACCGGAAAATCGCAACAGCACCGCCGTCGTACCGTGGCGCATCCGCTTTGTACACATCGCCTAGAAGCTTGGCCACAGTGAAATCGCGCCCTTTAATCCACAACCTCGTCGCCTCGGAAACACTTTCGAATGCCATTAGTCGGCAGTCAGCGGCTGACACCAGTCGGAAAGGATTCTCCGGCTGCTCGATTGGGCGTGCGGAAGGCTTAAGCTTGCGATAAAAAAATTCGTTGAAAGTTTCTAAATGATCAGGCAATCAGCAAAATGTCAACAGTCGACTCAAGGGGACCTACTGAACGAATCCAGCGGATCCAGAATATCATCGACCTTCAACCCATGAAATTCGATGAATGCAGGTATGCCCGCCGCGCTCTCAGGAGCATCATACTTCACGCCTTGCTTGATCGACAAACTCTTCAACAACTTTCTCGCCGCGCCGCCCTCCATCCGACTGGTCCCCTTGTACAACAATCTGATCCCGAGTCGCACGTACACCGCCATCTTCTCCTCCTGCAGCCCCCCACTGATCCGATCTTGCACGATAATGTTCGCACTGTTCGCCCCAAGCCGGTAATCACCCCCACCAATTCTACCCATGATACGCGTGTACCACTTCCTCTGCGCCTGCGCCCCGGTCACATAATTGCTCACCGCAATCGAGCCCACCTTGCTCCAGTCACTCGACGCACACACCGCCAAATGCGTAATGATATCCATCTCCGCTTTGGAATTAAGTCGCGGTCGGTGGCACAGCGGACAGTTCTTCACGTTGATAACACGTTCCAGAGACGGACCAGGGGGGCTCGAGCCGCTGGACGAGGACGATTCGGAGGACTTGGATTTCTTCCCCTTGCGACGGAAACGGCCCTTGATCTTCCCGCCCTTCCGCGCGCCCCCAGGTGACGACGCTACCGCTGAGGACGAAGTCTCATCTTCGGCATCGTCAGCCTCATCTCCATCATCCGAACTGGAATAAGAAGGAATACGTCTCCCGGCAACACCAGGCGAACTTCCAGGCGCGGCAGGCGACGTCTCCGACGAGGGCAGCCGTGTACCATCTGGCCTGAGGGGGATCTGCATGCCTTCCGTCTCGGCCTTCTCCCCCGGTATAACACTCATCGGTGGGCCAGAGAAGTTGAGCTGATCCAACTTGATCTCTCCACCACGTGAATCGGACACCATCATGACAGGCGTGGCGCTGATGCTCGTGTCTTCGTCGCCGTCTGGATTGGCCATGCGCTTCTCGCTATCAGGTCGTCCTAGCTCCTCTTCAAGACACATTACTGCTTGCCCGATGCTCAGCTCATCCGTATGTGGGTCTTTTCCCAAGCGTTCCCACCATCCGTTGATTGTCGTCTTCGTCAATGTGCTGCCGAGCGAGTCAAGCATACTCGTAATTTCGATATGACTGAGACTCTGTGTGTCGTCCGTATCGTACTGCTTAAGATACTGCGTCCAAAATTTGCGTCGAAGCTCCGCGTAAGGTTGGTATTTGGCCCGCACGGTAAGGATAGGCTTGTGCATCGCCTCCCAAGCCGCGCTGCCACCAGTCGATATCTGGACTTTATACTCTTTCATCTCCTTGTCGTCCGTACCACCTTCTTGGTCCGTGGGGACTGAAGCGCCGCCTTTCCCTATCTCAATTTCGACCGGCGCGTCTACCTTGTCGCCGGCAAAGGCATCTATGAGTTGACCCACCTCGAGCGCCCCTTCTCCGATAAGATCGTTGCTGCTCAATTTGTCCCAGTCGAGCACCGTAAGTTGTATCTTGAAGTTGGTTTCGTATCTTCGGACATGGAATAAAAGCTTCTCCTCCCATACCGGGTTGCGACTATGGCGAATGACGCGTGTGCGAAAAACCTTTTTCCCAAAAGATATAACAACGAAAGGATCCATGTCCCAACCAGTGCGTGTCACTGGAAAAGCTGTTAGCTGTGAAGTAGAATAGAGGGGAGTGCATACTGTTCTTCAATCGCGGTAGATCGTCTGCGCTCTTGATCTCCAGCATCACGATCCCAACAATATCGTTAGGACTGCTTATGCTATACGGCTTCTTCTTCCGCTCCCTCTTGCTTCCGCCTCCGCTGTCCTCTCCACTAGTCGTGTTCTTTCTCGATAAGCTTGGACTTGGGAAACTGGTTCTAAATCGCTTTTTCTTTTCCTTCATGTCCTCGTCTGAAACGGGAGTGCTCGCGCCACTCGACACCAGAGATCCACCGGTATTCCGCCTTGGGAATTTCATGCGCATGAAGGTAGGGCTCTTTGGTTTGGGAGTGGATATCTGACTCCTGGGAAGTGCAGAGGCGGGGAGAGGCGCAGACGGAGATGGCGGTGTAATGGCTAAATTTGGAGTCTTGGGAGGAGTAGATAGGGATGACGATGGCGCGGCTATGGGAGTTGACGCGTCCAAGTCGTCAGGCGCATCGACAAAGTCGTCCTCTTCGTCTTCATCGTCCGAATCCTCAGAGGACGAGCCAGACGATATGCCACCATCGTCTTCATAGTCGTCGACCAGATTGGGAGCACCAGAGTAGGACCGAATTGTGCCCACGCCTTCGGTCTATAAGTCGACAAGTATTGAGTAGAAATCGAAGTTGACCGTCAGGTGAGACAGAACGTAGAGTCAAGTTCTCTTACCGGAGGTGCAGATACAAGACTGCGTCTGCCACGTTTGACAAGTTCATCGTAGGTTTCTTCAAATTCGGATAGAACTGTCGTGTTCGGCGGATGTACAAATCCAAGCTTGAGCGTAACAGAACCAGACGCGGTAGTATTAGACCGTGTCGAAAGTAAAGGAAGTGTGAACGGCTATAAAGAGATTAAGTAAACGTTCTAAGAAGAGAAGTTGAACATACCGTGTTGTTGCTATCAGTAAACCCAAAGGCCCTCTCCTGTTCCTTGCCAAACCAATCAGACACAGCGACGCTAACTTCACCGAGGTACTCCTTCTTGAGCATATCCTTGTCCCAGACAACGAGCTCGAGAACGCCGAGCCTGTCGCTCATGCTGAGATAGATCGGAAAGTCGAACGTCGCGGTACCCTCAACCCAGGTGGGCGAGAGACTCTTCTTAATTACAGGCGTCGTGAAGCGGGTCGTAAGCAATGTGAGAAGAATGAATCTAGAATGGATTAGAACAGACAAAGACGGAGAAAACCCACTTACGGATCGCTCGTGCCACCCCGATCCTTGGCGAGCAAGTCTGAGCAGCCAATAACCTGCACGCGCAGCAGCACGATGGGGTCTTCCCCTGGAATCGGCTTCAGGTCGCGTCCCCGTCGTCCATTGCCGCGCTTAATCTTGAGCGCCCTCGGTAATTTCAGCGTCTTTTTCGCCATCGTTGGTGGGGTATGATATGTGACACGACTGTCGGCGGGCGGGCAAGCGGTCGGGCAGCCTTTCTCGTCGTTGTACTACTCGTCGGAGCACTTGGTAAGTCGTCGTCGGGCTCCTGAACCTGCTTGCGTGGTCGTGGTGGTAAGAAAGCAAGAACGAAAGGGGCAGCTCAGCTTGTACTAATTTGATCGGCTTGTGATCGCGCCCGTCAGCCGGATGATCTCATCACAACCACCACGCAACAAGTTCATCAACTCCAAGATGCAATACTGTAAAGTCAATCATTTGTCTCGTATTTCAAGCGATGGCGTCTTTGCTATCCTGAACCTATACAACTATCTCGCAATGCTCACTCTCTATCCTTGAATCTCCTTCCCGGCTACTCTGCTCTTTGCACAGATCCGTGTCCACATCGCTACGTGGCAGTACTCTCATCATCGCCGCCCAAGAGGCACTTTACTCCGCGCATTAGTAACTCGTACTCCGTCAAATCAATGTCGAGCACCGCTTAAGTACGGCCTGGACGCGGATCGACTCTACAGTGGACTACTCTGCCTTTCATAGCCTAAGATGCTAGGTCTTCTCTTGGGTAAGTCCACGTTATGTCGCCGAATTCATCCAAGTGCAGTGTCCCCACTCGGATCCCATCAACTGACTTCTTGATCGAGGTTGATAGCCAATCTTGTCGGAAAGACAAGAAGACTTACAACGTTTTCTTGTTCAAAGCTACATTTTCCGCAAAGATGTAGTCTTGCCTTTCTCGACAACGCAATCTTACGCTCATCTCGAGAAGAGCACGCCCTGCGCCCGCGAAAATCGAGGCAATCGCATTGTACAGTGCCAGCTTACCGTTCTTAACAACGGTAGGTAGCATACCTTGGTCGGATATTGTCCCCAAGAATCACAATGTCATGCAGAGAATGTCGAGACAAGCGACGGCACTGCTGGCGTGACTTGAGAAGTTCATATTTTTCGTTTCTTCAGATGAGTGCTGCGCTGCCAGTAGACGTAGAACAGGCAAAGGAATTGAAGGCGGAGTATGTCCGGACGTGTGAGGAGCTGCGGGGCCTCCAGAAGGAGCTATGTGTAAGGGAGAAGGAGCTTTGAGGTGCGTTGCTAGTGACATCGATGTGCGAGGGTAGTACTTCATCGGAGTATTGAGATACTTATGTGCGACGCCGGTTGATGAGATGAAGGCTGATGGGCACGCCTCCCGTGCCGACAGCACACTCTCAAAAGAAATGACAATAGAAGCCTTGAAGGGACATGGCAAAGAGACAGAGCTATACAAAGGACAGCAGAGTATAGTAGACTACTTATGTTATGTTCAACAAGGGAAGAGTACTAAAGGGATTTTGAAACATGAGTACACTCACAGTTCAGATTTGGATAGCTCATGGATCACGTCGAGGTATAATCGCACGAATACCTTGTGTACCTCCTGCAGAATAGCTATCAGCCTGTATTTCTTCCATCCTCGTTACGCGACGCGTCGGCTGATGGTCACGTGTCGGACAGGAGCTATTTACCTAAAGCTTTGTCCTTCCATCCTTTCTTCGCTTCTCTCCCTCCCGGAAACACTGTTCACGATGCCTTTCTCCTCATCGAATCCCATGTTTGGGATTGCGAAGATGATGGGCTTCACAGACTCTGATTTGACGCGTACAGCGACGCACGCGGGGCAACGACCTACTTTTGTCACGTTTGCCCCAAACGACGATGGCGCTTATCTGCACGATGTGTTTTTTGAGCGTGAGTTTCTGCCTTTCCCATCATTGATACGTGAAACGAGATGTCCAATGTCCGATAGACCCCGACACGTACAAGAAACACGTAGGTCCAGATGGACGCATTCGATCTTGGGGGTTTTATCCTGTGGGTTCTTTTCCTCGTCAAATTTGTATGTGGAGTTGAAGCGTGATCCTTTTGGTAGTATATAGAGGAATCCGCTAAATGATGGACATATGGTTATACGTGCTCGCGAGGTAAGCAGAGCTTTCGTGGGATATATATTTTTTCTTCACTGTTTGATGATGATAGATGGAACATCAAATGACATACGCTCCGTTCGGAAAGTTCTCTTTACCGCGTCCTGAAGATCAATTTATGAAAGCACTCCTTGAGAATAGGGTACGTTTGAATCGGCAGAGGCGCGGTGGACGCGCCTGTACTGCGATCCTTACTAATGATTTCAGAAACGCGCTCTCAAGCAGGTCAACCTTGGAGACCTCACCAGGCGCGACTATGTGCTCAAGATCTATATGCCATACGGTTTGAGACCGTTTTCAGGCAAATCATGCCACTCACACTGCCCTTTCAGAGAAATATTGAAGGCAAACGGAGAGCCCCGTATCTGGAGGAGATTCGTTGTCTCTGGCGGCATGGCCCTCGACGTGTATCAAGACAAGATTCTCGCTCCTTTGATGGGATGGTACGCTGCTGATTTATTAGATGTGTTTTGTTTGATGAATCTTTTTCAGGGTGCGCAACTTTCATGGACATTTGCTGACGGACTATCTCGACGGCACGCAATTTGGCCCAAAGGTTTTCCTTTACCTCTAGAGGTCTCCGATGAATCTGATGCCCATGTGTAGAAAAGCAAGGCGATAGATATGATGCATCTCGATCTCGTACGTCGCGGCTTTTCTTCGACGTGTTTTCATTATATATAATGTACGTTTCACATAGTCAGGATATGGGTACTTGAACGAGGACGAGTTCTGTGTCGCCCATATGTTAGCCAAAACTGGTGATGTCATGAAGTATCAATACGATTTAGGCGACCACAACGACCATGATATTGAAGTAAGCCGTGTGAAGTCCTCGCTTTGTACCACCTATCTAACGACTCTTAGCTTGAATATATACTTCCTCTGGAAAGCAGCACCGGAGCTGTCAAAGTCCTTGCTGGGTCTGGTATCTGTCCTATGGAGAATAGCGAGGGCAATGCGCAATGGGCTAAGAAACTCGAGACGCTGAAAAATGGATCACCAAAGGAGAAACAAGAGGCCATGAAGGCAATCAACTCGTCGCCTAATTACAGGGAGCGTGGATGGAACCTTCGACGTAACTTTGACCCCGACTACTTCGACCTCGCAGAGACTCAGAAAGCTGTGATGACCGCGTTGGGCACAAAAGGATCCTTTACGGAAGGTGCCAAGATGTTCGTCATGCCCACTTCCCTCGAAGGGTTCTTCGTTGACTCCCGCGAGCACGCGCGGGGCAAGATCTCGCGTAAAGTTACCACCGAAATCACAGCCACCATGAATAAAGATTCTTGGGGATATTTTGAGGAACTGAAGAAGGATGGAAGGGATAAATTTACTAATACGGCTTGCGGCATGTGGGAGTCCGCATGACCTCAAGATATGTGCGGGATGTCGCCAGAGGTTCTATTGTTCCGCCCCATGTCAGAAGGTGAATGAACTTCAATACTCTTGGGCTGAAGATGGTTGACGCGCTTCGCAGGGTCATTAAAAGTCTACACATAAGCAAGAGTGTGAGGAATTGCAGAAGCGTAAACGGTCTGCTACCTAACCTTCGTTTGTCTTGACATTTAGAAGTTAGAACTGCTGTTTATGGTAATTTCTATTGAACGTAATGACTTACAACCAGCACCAGCCTGGCTTTGACAGATCTACCGGCGTGGTTCTGAGTTCGTTGTCTTATCATCTTTCCAAAACGTTTTATGTGGCGCACTGATCCGGCAATAGCGGCCGAGAACATATGATCACAGCAACCCTTGAAGTCCTTGACTCCCGCCATCATGTATCATGTCACCTCTCAGTCAAGCTTACCGTATTACTCCTCGTCCTTAGCCTTGAAGGGGAAAGAAAACGATTAGCTGGCTCCCACGCTAAAGCGACTCCCAGACCACCATGACAGAAGTGCGCGTGCCGAGGTTTTTGTTTTGGGAAAAACTCAACTTGTGCCTAGACCATGGAAAATCTGCGCTTTGACACGGACGATTGCCTTTTCACGAGAACCGACTCGCCATCAGCCTTTATTCCGCAAGATTTTAGGCAGCCATCCGAGGACGACGATTGCACGGGACTAGGGCGGTACGTGCTACACATCTACCTTGAGTCTACGAAGAATATTGAAGACTGGTTAGGCTCCCAAAGGATGGCGTTGTGGGGACCCATTGCACCACGAAACTTCAAAATCTGGCGATCCATGGGAAAGCTGCCTGGCGTTAGCTCGGCAGTACGACCAGGACATGTGCAGAGTCTGGAATGAAGAAGTCGACACGTTGCTCGGTGGCTGGAGAACAACGCCGAGGACTTGTCAGTGAATTTGCTCGCCCAAATCTCAAACCAACTCGCGTCCCTTGGCGATTGAATTCTTGAATGCTACCGGAGAATCCCGTGAATATCAGGTTGGAGATCGACAGTAAGTACCGTTGGACTCAGCGTTCCGCAATTGAGAGCCAACTTTTACATAGTCAGGTGGCAAGTTTTGAAGAAGATGCGGTTGCTCAGTTTTTTCGGCGGACGTTGATATCGTACACAAGGCGTGTGGGCGTCGCTGCGGAGACGAAAGTACCAAACTTTCTACATGCAAACAGGTCGCGCCGTGTGCTTATACTGGTTTTTGTAACGACTGGTGTGGCGCTCTGGTCTCCCTCATATCTCATACGGAGCTGAAGTGACTCTCACCGCCTTCGGATATGAAACGCAAACATCCTCAACACGAGAACAGTAGGCACCGCATGACTGAACGATGCGCATACCCTGCTCATGTCACTTCCGGTAGTTTGTAGGATCCTCTTTCTCGGTCCGCGACTAGGTCGCGTCGAGTTCTTTCCCGTTTGATAGTGCTCAGCGCTCAGCACCCGAATGATCAGGCAGTGTTCCAGGATCGTCGGCTCCGAATGACTTCGACCGCTCAAATACTCTTGCTTGGCAAGATTCATGTCAATTTTCGAGCTCTTCGAGTTGACGTTTTGGGAGTCTTGTCCCCACAACTCCGCTTGCCCGTTGCGAGCGCGCTCATAGCCTCATACTCGTGCGAGCTCGTTCCAGGGATGGTCTCGGCTGAGGCATTGCGTCCATGCGTAAACTGGCTCAATTCAGTTTGAGACTCTAAGAAAAAAGTATCATCTTCCTCATACACTTTCGATGCTTCCGCTTGATATTGCTTGAACGTGTGTAGCAGAAAGTTGTCTCGATTGGTCCGCCACTTAGCAATAGCAAAATTCCACCGGAAGAATCACGAAAGTCATTCTCCGTCATTCCACAACTTGTCGTATTTCTTACGGCACTCAGCCAAGCACATCGCAGTTTCTTCCGCCTTTCAGCTGCTACACCTGATGAACTCATCCGGTGCAGTTCCACAGCAACCATAGGCTCCACTTGTAGGGTTCAACTTCGGCTCCGAATACCTTGCTCTCCATCGCCTACATAAAGCGGGATGAAAGGACTTTTCCACCCCATTCATGTTACCTCTCATCACTCTCGTGTTATGTACGCTGGGCTCGCAAGCCGTAGGCGCAGGCCAAGTTCCCGACATTGACGGCATTCTAGGCGGTGTCCCAAAGACCACCAAAGCCGCAGTGTCGCCAATCTCAGCCATAGCGCAGCGCGACGCCGTATCAGCTCCGACTAACGGATCCCTGCGCGTAACAGAGAACTTTGGGATCTGCGAAACGACGCCAGACGTATACCAGGCCTCCGGGTATGTCAACTTAACGGAAACGGAAGCCATCTTCTTCTGGTACTTTTCGGCGCGTGATAACGCGGAGGACGCGCCCCTCACGCTTTGGTTTAACGGCGGGCCTGGGAGCTCCAGTATGATCGGTCTCTTTCAGGAATTAGGACCTTGCCGCATTACCAACGACAGCGCGTCGGTCACGCCCAACGCGTATGCATGGAACAACAACGCGAACGTGCTCTTCATCGACCAACCTGTCGGCGTTGGCTTCTCTTACGGTGACACGAAAGTGTTCTCGTCGAAAGAGGCAGCGGTAGACATATGGAAGTTCATGCAGATCTTTCTCGCGAACGAGAGGTTTACGCATCTGCAGAGCAAGGAGCTGTCCATTTGGACGGAGTCGTGGGTCTTCCTTTTTCGTCTTCGGGTGGTTGCATTGAACAAGTCCCATAGGTACGGTGGGCATTACGGACCGACCTTCGCCGACTACTTCCTCTTGCAGAACGATGCCATTGACTCGGGCGAGATTGACGGCGTACCGTTAAATTTGACAGTGCTAGGGATCATCAACGGACTGACTGTTAGTTTTGGATTCCTCCAATGTCTCGACTAGACTGCTAAGTTATTGTTCTAGGATCCCTTGCTCCAATACCCCGGCTACATTTCCTATGCACAGAATAACCCGTACCACCCCTTGGTGTCTGATGCGGTCGTCCAAGTATCCAACTATTCGTGGGAGGTCCCGAACGGCTGCAAGGATCTAGTGTGTTCCCTTTTTTGTTTGTAGAACACTCAATCTTTAATGCGTAGATAACCTCCTGCAATGACGATGGCACGAACCATGTCTGTGCTAACGCACTGGTATTCTGTAATCAGTTTATCCTGACCCCTCTATCCGGGATCTACGACGTATGTCCTTCTTCATTCCCTGATAGCTACCGTGCTCATAACACGAAGGTATACTATGTCCCCACGCCTGTTCCCAACCCGTATCCGCCTGCGCTTGAGCCCTTGCTGACCGATGCATCGTTCCAAGCATCCATCGGAGCAGAGTCAAACTGGACTGCGTTCAATCTGGATGTGTACACCAATTTCGCGATGACTGGGGACTGGATGAGGAGTACGCGAGGGGCGTTGGAGGATGTCATTGAAAGAGGCGTGAAAGTAGTCATATTAGACGGAGACGCTGTGAGTTTTCTATCCCTCGGACTTTTAGCCTTGTCTGACCGGTATGTGGGAATGTAGGACTACATCTGCAACTACCAAGGTGTCGAGAACATGATCGACGCGACGCTTGGGCTCTCCTTGTCCAAGTTCGAGGATTATACTGTCGACGGGCAACCCGCTGGACTCTACAAGACGGCAAAGAATTTCACCTATGTTCGAGTGTACGGCGCGGGACACGAGGTGCCGGCCTATGGATATGGATCACTTGAGGTCGGGCAGGCGGCGTTAGAGCTGTTTGAACAAGGTATGGGTCTAGGAAAATGGAAAGATGCCGGCGGTATTCAGTCAAGCTGAGAGTATCGTTTGACGTAGACCACAGTCTGAAACGTGGCGGCGCGTAGTTAGGGATCTATAATTACGACCTTATTTTTGGACAATGATAATAATATATTCATCTTCATTCAAGTCCGACGGAGCAGATTTACAAAGACAAGGCGGGGTAAAGTTCTCTTTCTTGGTCAAACAACACGCGGTGAATGGCGCTTTAGCAGCACATTTCGCAAGGACAGCCTGTGGTAGCGGCGTGTCAGTTTCGGCCGTGAAGGATTCAATAGGAACTGATACTCACAGATAATATCCGCGATACAATCACAGCAGCCCTATACAACAGTGATGAGATTCCTTGGACTTGTATCGTATTGGAAACGAATTCATACCTCACAGCACTCGAAACAGAGGAAGCATCCGAGCATTCCCAAGCAACAGTCCTGACGAAGAGTGTTAGAGGGGAATAGTAGGCGTAGAAACGGGACACACCTTGCCAGCACCGCCTCCGCGAAGACGCATAGCCTTCTTCTGGTGTTCACAAGGCTCGTTCTGCTGGCTAGTCTTGCCTGCGGACGGGTTCATGATGCCTGTGCACGATAACTAGCCTGCCAACGGAGAAACGATAGAACTCACTCATTTGAACTCCAGCTTGCGGTTGAGCGCCGGTGGGAGCCTTCATATGCGCGGCGGGGGGGGCTTCCATAGTTGTTTAGGGAGTGCGAGGGAGGTGAGTGGGGGTGGTAAAGTTTAACAACAGGTGACAGGCAACTTGGCCTTTATATAGAGCCGCATTTCGTTTTGACTCTCCAAGAATAGGTCTTCCATTTGCGCCTGGAGCTTGACGTCAGAGCGGACTACTGCGGTTTTTCAGCCTGCAGGACAATTGAGTACACTGCCCCGGGATAGCCTCATGCGCGGGTAAGGAAATGAACGTTCGGCGATCTAGAAGCGGAGATGGATCAGGTAAGATTTAGATACATTGTGCCCAGATGAGAGAAAGGAGGCGTGGCGGCACAAATTTGGGAGTGATTGGATCCTGAGGAACTGCTATCATTAATAGACTATAGGCATCATAGCTGCATCATGAGCAACGTTCAAATTTGAGTGGAGATGGACCATGGTGGATGACCACAGACCCGGTGTGGCACACGTGTAGAACCGAATAGGAAACCGTCAACGCGATTCGGATTTCACTACACCCCCTCATGCAATCATGTCAACGCGCCACAGAGTCTGCTTAAAGGATTCGGGGTCGTCGGGTCCGTCGAACCGAAAGATTTTTTCTAGATAACGAGACCCTGGATTCGGGTAACTTCCTATGTCAGAAACCATCCAACTTGGTGCCAGAGCCTCTTCCTCTACGGCGCGCGAAGGATCAACAATTGAAGAGGTTCACTTGAACGAATCCAATCTCGCTCCTGTAGACAAAGGATTTGGCGCGTGGTCTTTTGTCAGTCAATTTATGCATTCTGCATCCTTTAATCGATATCGTGAACTTCGCGCTGCAGCTCATCGCTGCGTTCTTCATTGAAGCCATCGTATGGGGCTTTCCAGACGCCTATGGACTCATCCTCGATGGTTCGTGCTCCTTGAAACTGCGTAATACTAGTAAAAGAGTCAATCTAACTTCTTCATAGGCTACTTTAACGATCCTCGATATAGCTCACAGGCACATGCGACGTCCGTCCTTCCTCTTATTGGACCCGTGGCGTCTGGAATCATGAACTGCTCGGGTGAGAGTATGTCTATTACCTGTGGCTAAAATCTCAACCTTCACTAGGGCCGTTGATATATCCTCTAACAGCGCGATATCCACAACATCGGCGGACGGCGATGTGGGTTGGACTAGTCCTCTGCTGGGCGAGCCTTTTCAGTGCCAGTTACATATCCAAGGTAATCAACAGGACACCGGCTGCTCAACACGTGTATTGATATGGGCCAGGTTTCGACTCTGGTCGCCCTTCAAGGTGTTCTTTATGCCATTGGAGGATCGCTTCTATATGCTCCGTGCATCTCGTACCTCTCTGAGTGGTTCATTAACAGACGTGGCCTCGCAAATAGCATCATCTTCGCTGGTCAGTCCGGCACGTATTCAGCAGCGCGACTCTGATTCTGATTCGGGCTAAAGGAACCGCGATGGGAGGGATCGTGCTTCCGCTCGTTATACCACGTTTGATATCGGCTTTTGGGGTCGCGAAAGCTCTTCGTTATATCTCCATCGGCATTACGGTCGTCCTCATTCCTTTATTACCTTTTGTAAAGCCACGCATTCCACTCTCGCGGACGTCGCATGTTGCCCCTCCGAGAAATCGAGATTGGATGACGGACAGGATTTTCTGGGTTGTCATCATCATCAACACTCTGATAGGGTTCGCGTATTATCTGCCTTTGATATGGCTGCCTAGTGAGTGTCCACGTTGAATGTCTTGACGCCATGCAAATCGGTCAGCTTTTGCCAGTGACCTCAATATCAGTGCTTCAAAATCGTCTTTGGCCATCGCTCTTCTGAACGGTAAGAGTAGTCATGGTCATTGACTTTCATCTGATCTCGAATAAAGGCTCCTCCTTGATCGGTCGTATATCATTGGGCTATCTCAGTGACAAGTTGAATCCATGGTCGTTAGCTCTGTGTATACTGTTCCCGTCTTCACTGGCCACCTTCATCATCTGGGGTCTACTCTCCAAGAACCTTACGGGTCTCATCTGCTTTGGCATAGCATATGGCTGTCTCGCAGGGAGCTGGACAAGCTTATGGTCCGGGTTCAGCAAACCTGTCGCCAGTAAGTCTCTTAATCGTCCTTCAAGAAATACATACGGAAACTCTCATTGATAGAAGACGACCCAAACCTCGCTACGTACCTTTTTGGGTATCTAACACTTTCACGAGGGCTAGGCAACATATTGGCTACGCCGATATCGACGACTTTGATTGCATCCGCATCGCGTTCGAAAGGTGACCTTGTCAATGCGGTGTTTCCGATAAGCGGGGGTCGTTTTAGGAACGTTATTGTGTTTGTCGCGACGTGTCTTGCAGGAGCTGGTGGGTTTGGCGTCCTCGGGTGGGGTATGGACTTCCGGAAGAGGCGGTGGAGTACTGTGGCTGAAACTCTATAAGCAACTCAAATGGTGTTCCGCTCTGCAGCAGAAAGTTGTGTCTGTGTAACCGAAACATTACTTTGTGTTCCTCAAACAAACGCACGGATATCATGGTCTACCATATGGCAGAATCTAGCAGATCCCTATTGGTATCGGTGGCATACCCTCAGCCCATTAATCTGAACTTGCGTCGATGCCCCAGATTCGTAGTCTTTCTCGATGTCACCGTTGAGACAGGGAACTTGCAGACAGAATCGGAAGGAAGGAAGGAAGGAAGTCGATACACGGCACGGTCCCACAGAGGAACACCGAATGGTTAGGAGATAGGTCAAAGCGGCAGGGCAAGTTCTTGCGAACATGAGGACATGCCCGAGAAAGTGATAAAAATCGACGTCTGCGCGACATTTTAATTAGGCCCAAACATGCAAAGCTGCCACTGAAGCCACGAAACACCGTTTCCGCCCTTCGTTACCCGTCACCGGAAGAATCCCCCCAAGGGCGCGACTTTTGGACATCGTCGATATGTCGTGGATACCGTAGCCGCACGCGAGTGTCCCAATATTGGCGCGCTACTGTGACTGTGGTCATGAAACGCCTTGCTTACAAATTGAGCTCGATCTCGAAGCGGTCAAGAAAAAGAAGGATGCTGTCGCGATCGTGTGCTGCGGCTTGGAACGCGCTGTACCCGAGCGCGACCTCAGGTTTTTGATATATTTTGAGAAAGGGGATGCTGAGGCATCCGCTAGGATCCTGAAGCTCTTGATGATGCATTCATCGCAGTGGGAAGATGCTCTTTTGTATGATATCCCCCAGAGGCTCGTCTCTCCGCCGTCCATAGTCGGCTTCATGGTCGACCAACCTTGCGCTTTCATTCGACACATTGCCTTGGAGAAGGATCGATACCTTTACAAGTTGTCCATCTGTCACCAGGTTAGAGCTCCTCGGCAAGCGAAAGCTACTTGACGTGGTTCCCATTTCCACCTTACACACTGCAGCGCCATCAAGGGCGGCGAGGTTGGCCGACTAGAGGTAGAAGCGATGAGTCGATGATGGTAGAGAGGAACCCACGACGTCACTCACCCAGAGCTTCATGGTCGCCTTTCTGTTGCTAGAACTGTGAATATATGCGTCTAAAATTCCAGGGAAAGAAGCACTTACTATCTGTCATGATCAGGCTTTACTCCATCCACAACCTTCTTCCCGTTCAAGACGATCATGGTACCTCAAGCGGCTGCGGTCGCGTCCACGATCCATCTCTGGATGTCCCCCGAGACGAACCCTGCCTTGACCCTGGTCGGGATTGATGCGCTACGGCAAGCTGCTCAACGTCGGACAAGGCGTTATTCTCGTAGATTCAGTGAATTCTGTTCTTATGGTCATCTACTATGTACTGTTACTTGTGTTCATTGAAGAGGGAGAATTAAAGGACATTTTTGAGGTAGTATACAGCTCAATACACTAATTCTACTTGCTACAATGGGCAAAGAGTTGGTGCTACAAGATTGCTCGCCATTCAAGACTGACAAAATTGAGCAGATACTAACAAGAAACATCAGAGAGACACCAAGGACACTACGCCGCCACTCAACGCCACGCTTGGAGGCCGCCCCGAGGGCGCGATCAGAGGCGGCAACGTGTTCGCGGAGATTCTAATCGAAATTTGATGGCAAAATTGCTGGTATATGCAGGCGCATACGGTGCATATCGGATGAACGCCGTATATGCAGTTCCTGACCCTATATGCGCGCATATCTGCATACGTATGCGACCGTTCTACGGGTTCGACATTGACGGATGTCCAGCACAAAAAGTAAGGCGAGTAATGAGAAGAGATAGACGTAGACGCGTAGGACTCATTGTTGCCGCGTTTGTGTCGCGAGTTCAAGGTCGGATCTGCAAAGTAAAAATGAACCATTGACTGGGAGAATATGCAAGCAGGTCACCCTGTTGAGTGCGATTATGACAGTGCCGACGTTCAGCCACCCCGCCGCAAAAGGGCGATACGTCCAAGACACTGGACAGCGCCGATGGCATACAGTCAAGCACCCGCTGCATCGTGCAGCGGCGAGGTGCTCTCGTCCGCGGGTTATCTATCCTCGCGGGACTGTATCCGAGATTGACGGTCGTGTTAAGCGAGAGACAGAGAGGCGATAAGGAGAGAGACGTAGAACGACGCGCCAAGTCTTGTTGGCATTGTTTGGCACGACCCGGCTCATCCCACTAGATCCCACTAACTTGCACAGCGGCGTGGAACCACCGCTCAAGCAAAGAGACAAGTCAGCCCAATAGAAAAAGAAATCAATTTTGATGCTGTGTATAAAGTACTAGTCATCTAACTGAGAGGAATGAAATCGATACTATACACCCTCAGCAAATGTCTTGCGTGCGGCCATGTCCGGATGCACAGGCATAAGAGAAGCAAAAGTCAGGTACGACGTATGCCCTCTTACTTCGGACATAACTTTCGAGACGCTCATCTTCTCAGTCTCCGGTTCGTTCACCTGTATCTCCTCCCCGTCATCAACCGTCTCCGGTATAATCTCCACAAGCTCATCTCCCTTCTCTTCCTCCGTCTTCACTCTCTTTCCGTCGGCCTCGCTCTCGCCATCTTCGCCATCCTCACGTTTTCTCTTCCCCTTGGCCTGGTTCTGCGCAATCTGCCGGAGTCGCTTCACCTCCCGCCGTGCTTCTGCCTTTTTCAGCCGATCGGATATCTCGCTGATCTTCAACGGCACTGGCACCTGCGCGACATCGTGTGGACGGAGTAGGGTTTCGAACATGGTGATATCCGTGAAGCCCGATTCGTTTAGTGCGTTCACGGTGCGTAGGACTTGCTCCATGCATGGGCTGAAGCAGCATATACGCGTTATGCAGTCCTTTCGGAGAGCGGTTTTCGCGTGGGCGATGGCATCCCAGGGGGCAGGGATGTCAAGAAAGACTGTGAGCGCAATTGGGTACAAATACTGGACGACGGGTGGAAGAAGCTTACGACTGTCTGCAGTGTCTGTCACTGTAAAACCGTCCTTGCATACGTTTCGGTGTGTGAGAGTTACGATGTCGAGGAAGCCGTGGCGCGCGAATTCCTGTCTGAGGATATTTAGTTTGTAACGAGAGTAGGATGCGAGTCTGACCGACCTGGCTTTTTCTGCGCGCGCCTCGTGAAACTCATAAGACCAGAGATGCCCTGAGGAGCCGATGGTACGAATGACTGAATGGGAAAATGATGCAGAGCCAGTGCCTGGGGCGTTTAATGAGGATTCACTGTAGGTGACGCCACCAATAGTACGGACCAGCTTCGATGACCGTGCTTCCCTTGTGGATGTTGAGGTAGGATATGATGAAAGAGATGTCCGCTATGTACAGGATCTGGGTTCGATGGGGAAGGGCCATGGTCCATAATTCTGGGGTTGGACGGAGGAGGTGTACGAAGCCTTTTCCATTCTTGGCGCCAACTTTGGAGCCGTACGGAATTCCAATGAAGTCTGATTGTCTATAGTTTCCGAACCTGCTGTTGAAGTCTTTTCCAGCCTGAATCTGGAGAGGTTGGATCATGTCCCTAGTCTGTGTTTTTGCTTCAATTAGCTTTGGAAGGGGCTATTCAAGGTTGTGGTCACTTACTAGCCAAACAATGACTACGTCCCCGTCAGCTATCGTGCGTTCTGTTGACCACATCCCGTTTTTAGTAAACTTGAGGATTTTTTGGATGGTGGTCAGGAGATAGTCTTGCCTGCCTGTTCTGTGATTTGCCTGCCCCGACAGTGAGTGGGTGGGTTCGAGTACCGCCCAAGGCGTTATTCCAACGCTATCCACTTACTGTCAATTGGCAAGTCCGCGGCCATACTGCATGGCGTCCTTCTCTTTCTTCCCTCCGACGCGGATTGGGGCTCGCAATACAGCGGCAATGACGCATCCAGTGACATTCTGCGGGACCAGCCGAGTCCACGACAGCGCTCAATGCCGACTCGTTTCCCAAGGCTTCGAACCAGATCCAGTTCCGAAACGCCCCAGGATCTGTCACTTGTCAGAACTTGGTTCTGGACGTCTATCTACCTCGCAGATTAATTGCGATACGCACTGTATCTTACCTGTTTACACGTTGGTGAGTCTGGTTAGTACCTGCCAGATCTTCAAACTTAAAGGATATGTACAAGACTTCCTTGCGAATCCCGCTCCATAACTTTACGGGGCTAATCGATGCACACTGCGCATCTTCATCCGATTCTGCGAAGGTGAACGCCATCCTACTGATTGTCAATGAGTTTTTACAATCTCCACTTTGTCCCAGCAGACAACCAGCGCCTCCTACAGAGTTCGGGTGCCTTCCCACCTGATCGGCGCCATTTTATATCGTTCGCGGATGCTTCCGATTTCGCGGAGTCTGAAGACCATTCACTTTCCTGACATTGGCTTCAAAGTTACGCGCCTTACGGTCGCGCGCTGAGATCCCGATGTGGCGTTCACCAGCAACTCACTTATCCGAGGACATGGTCGCGCCCAGTTCCCAAATTTATCGCCAGGCTGTCAATGGCCTCTGGATCTTAACGAGATTTCGGAAGATCCGCCAATCTTGCCTCGTGTTGCGGTAGAACCTGATTCTATCTTGCAATCATGAAGGCAGTCGCCGCCACGACGTTTGGGGCGACACGTCAGGCGTTGCCTCATGAATAGTAATAAGTAAGCAATGGAAGCGTGTAAAGGGAATCCCGGCTCGTTCGGTACCTTACCCGCTTGGCCTCTTACTATTTCTTCAACACTTGGCATGGTACAGGCATCGTCTCAGGCTACGATGAGTGATTCAACACCACCGTGTCTTTCGTTCAGTGAGTTATTGTCTCTGCTGTTGACGGTCGCTAATGTAATTCAAGTTGGCATCGTCGATTTCTCCCAAGAGGTACGAGTGTCCTGCGCCCTCAAGGAAACAGCCAATGCTCATTGCCTACAATTAGGCGAGGTGGCTTTACATGACCGACAGTGTGGTCGATTTACTAGGCGCGTCGTTTGACTGTTGACTCTGACGAATCTAACATGAGAATACAGGATTCGAAGCCAATGAACTGTATGGTCATCCGTCTATTGAGCTCGTACACCCCGACGAATCTATGCGTGTACGAAAGTTGCACCAGTGAAGTCTGTCTGCTCCCGCCGTCGCGTCTGCTCACGATCAGCAGTGACACTATAAGGGCTGATAAAGCCGCGGCACTCGTATATCTCCGGATGCGACATAAGGACCCATACAAGGGCTACGTCCTCTGCAGTGTTGTGAGTATATCCGCCCATGTTAGTCCATAACTCATTGACGTTCGTTTATAGTCTAGGTCAGTAGCTCCCTTCCCCCGAACGCCGACGTTATAACATTCCAACAGAACGATAGTGCACAACGTCGTCGTCGGAAGCGTGTCCTTTGCTAGCCCTGGTGCCAAGGCCCTGCATAACGCTTCCACCGCGCAGGAAATCACCGTTCTCGCACCAGTCTCTGAGTCTTTCCAACTTCGAGTACGTCTTAATTCTTTACTTTCACACTATGCTGACGTTTTCAGCGGTGGCATGACCCTTCCCCACTACCACCAAGCCCACGCATGTTCGACGATGAAGACGAAGACAACAACTCTGAAATAACTTACAACCATCTGCCCTCTCAATCCTTCCGCACCGCATTAATCCTCGACCGCTTTAGCCTACGCTGCAACATCCTTTACTGCTCAAATGACCTGCTCATCGACTCCAGCGATAGTCTGGGGCGCAGCTTCTTCGACTACGTATCACGGAATTCCGAGACGAACGTCCGGGACTGGATCAATCTCGTCAAAGGCTGGGGAGTTAATGAGACGGGGCAGCCGAGTGATGGCGGCTTTGGATTTGGTAAGTTTGCACTGCTGAAGGAGGGCAGGGAGTCGGAGGAGTGCGTTGTCCCTACCTTGTTTTGGCTTAGGTGTTGTGCTCATGCGAGTGTACAGACCATCTCCCGAACCGTCATCGCGGATTCGGAATGGGGGCCGGAGCACGCGTGCGAAGAACAGTCGAAGGAATAGCGTCTTTGGACCACGGCCTGCGAAGACGGTGGTGCGCGTGACGCCCCCGCAAGAGTCGCCAGACGATTCGGTAGTTGTGGATGCGATCTTTTCTGCTCATTCGGATGGGATTATAGTTATTTTGCGGCGTGCAAGTTCATGAAGCGCGCGCGAGGACTGCTTTCTGTACAATGGGGGTGAAATGAATGTACAGCAATGCTCTTTTTTTCTTATCGTGGTCTAAAGTGGGTGTAGTAACTGTACGTACAAGTATAATCTCGCAACGTTCCGGACTTACGAACGAATATAAGTAATATTTCACGTTTAAATGTACCAGGGGGAGGACTGAGCGCCCCATGACCCGCTGGTGAGAGAATATGTGTCGCCTTTTCAGGCTTCGAACCAGATAGTACGTTGTTGCACAAGAGCTTCTTCATATCGTAAAAACCAGGTATGCTTAGCTTGAAGTAGAGTAAGTGCGAACGCCAAGGATACAAACTGTTTCATGAGATATTGTCGCACGGTATGTAGAGTCACTACGAGAAGATGTCCGCCGAATCGAGACGGAATGACAATGTGTGGTGATTCGTGATTTGTTGCACACAATGCCAGCTAGAAGCACGCGGCCTAGAACGGAACACAAGTAAGTGGAAGCTGTGAGCGTCTGGCTAGCCTCATGTGTACATGAACTCGAGTCGACGGCCTAATTTAGCTGCCAAGCAATATGAAATTAAATTGCGATCACAAGAACGTGGCACAGAGATCGTATGGATGATCGAGAAATTCATGATGAGTTGCTTCCTGCCATCATCTGCACAAAATGTCCCATTCCCAGCATTCCTCTGAAGAATCTACACCCATGCCCACAGGCAGAGGAACACCTCCACTCGCGATTCCAGAATCTAGAGACGGGTTTTTTGGCTATCCTGAAGAACGGCACCAACAACATGTAAGGCAGTGTCTGTATCCACAAAAGACGGGCTTTTGAAGCCTTGTCTAGATTGACGAAAAAATCTGGGCTAATCGACGAGGATCGGACGCGCACTCTGAGGGTGCCGCTTCTTTTGTGCACGGTTTTCTGGGCGCCGGTCTGACTGGTTCCGCTGCTGGTGATCATCACGGTAGCGCAATCATAGACGAGGACGAAGAAATCCTTGAAAAGTCTGTGTTAGAGGGACATATCCCCGGTACAAGCACTTGCCTCAACCTTGCATCAAATAGCTAACGAGATACAGAGGCTCCATTGAACCTCGAACTCGTTCATCTCTTCCAGTCTCTCCAGCGCTGTCTAACCCTTCGCGACAAATATATTCTCAAGTCGCGTCAACGTCTCGGGGACAACCCCAAGGACCACGACGAGGACTTCAAGGGCTTCTCTAGCAAATGCGCCGATGTGAACGGCGTTCGGCCAGACGTGGCCATCCCAGACGAACCGGACCCTTCCACACAACCGCCATTTGAGCCTTGGAAAGTCTACCCTAGTCCACCCCCGCCTCATTGGCATTGGAAGGACGACGAAGTGATCAGCACAGATGGTACTCATGCTTCTAAGGAGTTTAGATTCGAGGATTGCGATATCCCCGGCGAACATCCTTGGACGTTTGAGATCGACGACAAGGGCGTTTACCAGGTTTACGACCCGGAGAAGAGTACGCGTTGGTATGAGATGTTTTTACAATGCCTCCTGATATGTTGAACAGGTGACGACAAATCCCCGCTCTACGATATACCAACCATAAGAGAGTATTTCGTCGATTTAGACTATATTCTCGGCGTCATATCAGATGGACCCACCAAAAGCTTTGCGTTTAGACGACTCCGCTACCTGTCGAGCAAATTTGATATGTACACTCTTCTCAACGAATATCAGGAGCTGGCAGATATGAAGCGTGTCCCTCACAGGTGCACTATCCCTGTTATCTTCTTAGATGCGTCTGACGAACCCTGAAGAGACTTCTACAACCTCCGTAAAGTTGATACCCACGTTCATCACTCCAGCAGTATGAACCAGAAGCATTTACTGCGCTTCATCAAGTCCAAGATGAAGCGCAGCCCCGACGATGTCGTTATTTACCGTGATGGAGCTGAGCTCACGCTCAAACAGGTCTTTGACTCGCTCGGCCTCACGGCATACGAATTATCTATAGACACCCTTGACATGCATGCTCATAACGATTCGTTTCACCGGTTTGACAAGTTCAACCTAAAATACAACCCCATCGGAGAGTCACGCCTCCGGGAGATCTTTCTCAAGACAGACAACTTTATCAAAGGGCGATATTTGGCCGAACTCACCAAAGGTATGAATGTTTCAAGTCTATCTCATCGGAAGCTAATCTTACTTTCGCAGAGGTTATGACCGATTTGGAGCAGAGCAAGTATCAGGTAACCTGTCGCTTCCAGATCTCGGGTCCAGGGTGCTGACAGGGAGTTAGAATTGCGAATGGCGGATTAGCATCTACGGTCGATCGATGGACGAATGGGATAAATTGGCCAAGTGGATCGTGAACCACAAGCTTTATTCGCACAACGTTCGATGGCTCATACAGATACCTCGTCTCTATGACGTGTACAAGATGAATGGTTCTGTAGAGAAGTTTGAGGATATCGTCGTTAGTGAGCTATTGACCTCCTGCCGCTGGGGCCTTTCGAGCTCAGACGCTTGTAGATGTTTTCAAGCCGCTGTTCGAGGTTACGAAAGATCCCAGGACGCATCCCGAATTACACGTCTTCCTTCATCGTGTCATTGGCTTTGATACAGTTGACGACGAGTCCAAGGCAGAACGTCGGATATACAAGAAATTCCCGTACCCACGAGTATGGAACACCAATCAATCGCCGCCATATTCCTACTGGTAAATGTTCTGTCTCCGCGTGTACTTGCTCGTTGACTCTTCTCATAGGGTCTACTACATGTTTGCCAACATGGCGAGCTTGAACAACTGGCGTCGTCAACGTGGTTTCAGTAAGTATCTTCTTCTCAAGTAATGATCCTTCGCTTATACTGCGGTCTTCAAGACACTTTCGTCTTCCGCCCGCACTGCGGCGAGGCAGGCGACACGGACCATCTTACCTCTGCCTTCTTGACGTCGCATTCGATATCGCACGGAATTCTCCTTCGCAAGGTTCCCGCTCTACAGTACCTGTTCTATTTGAAGCAAATCGGCATCGCCATGAGTCCCCTCAGCAACAACGCACTATTTCTGACGTATGAAAGGAACCCACTCCCGGACTTTTTCAAAACTGGGCTGAATGTGAGCTTGAGCACGGACGACCCGCTGCAGTTCCATTTCACCAAAGTACGTTTTTGCATCGTCAGCCGGATGTAATAGCGGCACTAGAACGTGATCTAGGAGCCCTTGTTGGAGGAATACAGCGTCGCCGCGCACGTGAGTCTACCGAGCTACTACGAGTGAAGCTGACTCGCTTGCAGATCTATAAACTGCCGCAAAGCTCCCTCGCCGAACTCGCGCGCAACTCGGTTATCCAGAGTGGCTTCGAGATGGAGCTTAAGCGGCACTGGATTGGGTCCAAGTGGTATCTTCCGGGTGTAGCTGGGAATGATATCGCCAGAGTAAATGATACACTTCGCTTTCTATATCCATCTCACATCAACTTTTTCAGACGAACGTGCCCAACGGGCGATTGGCGTATCGTCATCAGACATTGTTGGAGGAGTTGGAGATGATTGGGGCGAGTCATCATGGACATGTGCACCCAATGGTGCCCCAAGCGGCTGGGATGCTCCCGACGGCGGATAATGTAGCTGCAAAGGCGATGCAGAGGCATTAGATGTAGAGAATAATTCCCTACAACAGGTTTTGCTGACATTTGATGCATGAGCCTACTGGACTTGGCACTGAAATCCGATATGGTGTAACGGCTAACATTGCCGCCTTTCACAACTATGGCGATGCAGGACCCCCGAAAATACTACCAAATGTATGATCCCTGTGCGGATAAAGATTGAACTTTTTGAGACTATGTTTGGTACCTTTCCGGATAAAAATCGAGCTTTTTGGAGAAAAGGTCTGAGTCCATGTGCGGATAAATTTTGGGCATCTGGAGAGGTCTGATGTCAAGTGCGGATAAGATTTTGGGTGGGCTGAAAGGAGGCTGAAGGCTCTGATTCCCGGCAAGGGTCACCAGCTTTGTAGCCGTGAATTTACGTCCCTCTACGTGATTTTGTGCTGAAACGACGATTTTGCGCGATTCTTGAGCAAAATTTGGCATTTTTTCGGTCTCCGAGGACCCTGCGCCACACAAGGGTCTGGTACATTGTGCGGATAAAAATCCAGTATCTGGCAAGGTCTGGTACAAAGTGCGGATACACCTTCCTTTTTGGGATCCGGATAAGAATTTGGGCCAGGATCATACATTTGGTAGCATTTTCGGGGGTCCTGGCGATGCGCGGCAGCTCGGGGTTCGATTCCCCGTATCGGAAACTGGTTGGATGTTCTGCTGTTCATTTTTTGCAGTGTGGCGCTGGGCCCTGCCTGGCCTCGGGGCCCGGGCGCTGCTGCCGACGTGCTCAGGCCTCAGGGCCCTTGCACTTGTCATGATTCACAAACATCAGAAGCTATGAGAGTTTACTGATGAGGCCAAATGCTGGCGGCGTCTGGTACCGGCCTGTTAGGTATAGGTTCAAACTTCATAGTGCTACCTCGTCAAGATTTATTATTCTGACAGTCAACTTTTGGGCAAGGGTAGTACTAGTAAAGGAGTCCACGTTTCACATTTCGAGGAAATATTTGTTGAAACTGGCATCTAAACCAAAGGCCTGAGGGAACCTATCTAGCATGAACTCTACAATGTGGTAGTCTAACGTTATGGTTCGTTTAAATGTAGTCCCACGTTACTCGCATGCGGCCCACGCTCAAGGGGGCGAGGGCTTCGAAGGCCGACGAAGTAAGGTCGAGATCGTCACTGGCGCATCCCGGGCAGAGGTCAGCAACCCTGGCAGCGACGCTCTTGTCATTGTCTATTCATTGTGAGATGAAAAAAATCACAATGATCTGTGAATTATACGTACATTCAACTCTGATCTGGCGTCCGCAGTTGGCGCCCCTGCTGTATTGTTCAGAGGCCAACGCGACAACGTAATCTGAGTTCTGGAGTTTCTCTCCGCAGGCGCCTTCGTTACCGTCGGGGTCGTAGTAGGTACCTGGTCGACATCGGCATAAGACAAACCAGGCGAACGAGTTGAACTCACCGTCACCACTGAAGGCTTGGGCGGCGCTGATAAGAGTGGCGAGTGCCATAAGCTTGCAGAAAGAGAAGACCATGGTTGTAATAGGCTCTGAAGGCTCTGAAGCTTGAGAGAACTGGTGACGAGTAGAGAGCTCAAACCTCCTCGTTTATATACTTCTTGCCAGCTACCCGCCCACTGTAAGGCCCGTCGCGGATGACATTCGTCAGGTCAAACTGATGAAGAACGGATGAAGCACGGATGATAACCAAATGAGCATCAGCCGTTTCTCGAATGAATTGAAGGAGAAAATTCACCGGTTTCATTAGGATCTGTAGCAACACCAACACGCACCTAGATCTCATCCGTTTCCTTGTCATCTGGTAAACCCGTACATATGAAATTCCGTAGTCTCACTCAATGAATGCTAGGACTTAGCTGCTTCGGGAACGCATAGAAGGTTATACCCCAAATGGATGAGATTTCAATGGCTGCACAACGCGGGTGAATACGCTACTGAGCGCCATTGCTGGTGCCCGCAATAGGTTCCTCAGGCTCATCATCGTCGATATGGCGAACATTGCCTGTACGCGACGGCGATGTCGCGGCCACTGCTGCCCGACGCCTGGCCCTAAAGAGCCAGGTGGTGGTGGTGGTGAAAACGTCGTACGGTCCCGAGATGACCGGTTGCGGATGCGTTGTGATTGGGCAAGAATCTAGCATCCGCCGCGTGTGCGGCGTCCGGCACCTCCACAGTCGTCTTCGCAACTTGAAGAACTGCAGAATGTGAGAGTATGACTATGATAGAGTACTTACTTTCTTTCAAAAAAGGCTAATGAGATAGTGTCGACAAAATCACGTCGCTTATGGTGACCTTCCGTGTCGACGCGTCCACTGAAGCTTTCGGTCTAGATACTGGGCGTGCTGCAATGGAGGAGCGCGGGAGTCTCGCCTTGAGTGCTGAAGGTCTAGAGCTGTAGAGATTTTAGTACGTAAATGGTACGACAAATGAATGGCGCGGGAGATGCAGGTGAAAGTAAATGGATGTAAGAGAGAGCCAAGGCAGGGAAGGCTTGGGCGGAAGCAATCGGAATGTAGGGAATGGTATACAGAGAAGGGGTAACACCTGGGTGGCACTTGGGAACACCGTCGATGTCGAGTAAATAATGCAAAAAGTAACGAGAGGATGTCTAAAGAATCGGACGAGTCGCGAGTCGCGACAGACTACAGTGGTAGTAAGAAGCAAAAATTGATCGTGGGGAAAGGCACGCTTGCCTGCTCGACTGGACGCTGCGGCAGGTTCTTCGCGTGGTTTCACCTGCCGCTTAACTAATGGCAGACTAATGGCTCCCCGCGCTATCTACCCGTTGGCGTTTGGTGAGCAATCTCGTAGGCTGCACATCAAAGAAGCAGTATGAGTGTGTTGAGGTAAAGGTGCGTGGAGGATAAAAAAGACAGGCAAAGATAGTGACAGGCAGAAGAGATAGTGACAGGCAGAAGAGATAGTAGAGGCTGGGCAGCACTTAGAGAGACCGTCGTTTCGGTAGCTCTCCGTGCTGTCTACCCATTAAAAAACATATATAGGTTTTGCCTCCAATGGAGAATTTCGGTATGTACGCCTGCACTGAGAGTACGAACGCAGAGGGCGCAATAAGGTCCACCACCACCACAGACGATATGCAAAAACTTTGACTTACCCGAACGCACTCGTACTGCGCTAACTTTGGTGCGCCGTCTTCGCCAGTCTCCGTACCGTCAATGATTCCGTAGCCACGCTTTACGTTGCCAGCCTCGCCTTCCGGCCGAGGAATGGCTTGGTACTGTTCTTTGGGTGGTACTGGTGTACCTTGAGGGACCGGCCGGCCTTTGCTGGCACTCCCGGCGGCGGTCTCAGCGCGACGCTCAGCCTCAAGACGATCCTCCTTCTCAGTAGCGACTTGGTCTAGGAGAATGAGTTGGACAGACAACTGGGTTGGGTTGTTGGTACATACGCTCCAAGTCTTGAAGTCGCGCAAGCATCTCAGTGTCCGTTTGACCTGTTTCCCATTGGCTTAAGGGGACTCCCGTTAGCTGTAGCATCTGATGTACCGTGAATCATACATAGCGCCGCCAGGCTAGTTTTTTCTTGCACTAGCTGCTCGCTGTGCCAGAACTTCCCACAGCATCAGCACCAGCGGAGCGTAATCACCTGCACCTTCGGCGTTGGTGTTGCAAGTTTCGACGGCAAAGATGCATTCCTATTACGCGCACACCTCATTCGCGTTGTTTGGAGATATTCATTTCACTGGATATCCTTGGTCTGTGGCTCGTAAAGTCAAGGCCACTGTTATTCGGGAACCCGCTGGTGCGTTTCTCAATACATTTAAAGCCCTGTTCGACGTGCTCCGGCAGTCGTCAGGCATAAAGCAAAACAAAAATACAAAAATAATCCCGCGAGTGTGTAAACCACCGCTCTCGGGTTCCGCCAGTGCCGTACGCTTCGCGCTGCCGTCTGGCTGGGTTTGTATTGTTCGCATACGCCTATCTGTGTCGATACCGCCTTCGAGCGCGTCGTTGAGGGACATGGTTCCCTGTTTTTTCTGACCTGACCAGTCTTTGTCTAGTCAACAAATATTTTGTGGACGCCATTGCCGCTGTCCTCGAAAAGATTTTAGGTTTGCAACTGTATAGGCTTATGGAAGTTACAGATCTTACCAATGAGGCAAAATGCTGGTGGCGTCTGGTACAGTCCTGTTAGGTATATGTTCAAACTTCATAGTGCTACCTCGTCAAGCTTGCTTATTCTGACAGATAACTTTTGGGCAAGGGAGAACAGGACTAGTGACACTGAAAGAGCCCAAGTTTCATATCACGGTTCGAGCGCGTATGTTGAAACTAGCATCTAAACCAAAGGCAACGTCGGATTCTGAGGAGACCTATGTAGTATGAACTCTACAAAGTGGTACTCTAACGTTATGATTCAGGACTTAGGCTGGGAATACATTCGTTTAAATGTAGTCCCATGTCACTCGCATGCGGCCCACGCTCAAGGGAGCGAGGACTTCGAAGGCCGACGAAGTAAGGTCGACATCGCCACTGACGCATCCCGCGCAGAGGTCGGCAACCCTGGCAGTGACGCTCTTGCCATTGTCTATTCATTGTGAGACGAAGAAATCACAATAATCTGTGAAATAGACGTACAATTAACTCTGATCTGGCGTCCGCAGTTGGCGCCGCTGCTGTATTGCGCCGAAGCCAGCGCGACGACGTGGTCCGAGTTCTGGAGGGGTTGTCCGCAGGCGCCGTAGCCACCGTTGGGATAGTAGTAGGTAGCTGGTCGACATCAGCACACGACAGACCAGACGAACGAGTTGAACTCACCGTCACCACTGAAGGCGTGGGCGGCGCTGATAAGAGTGGCGAGTGCCATAAGCTTGGAGAAAGAGAAGACCATGGTTGTAATAGGTTGGGAAGGCTGATAGAACACTGAAGCTTGGAAGAGCTGGTGATGAGTAGAGAGTTCAAACCTCCCTCGTTTATTTACTGTTCGCCAGCGACCCGCCAGTGGCTATCCTCCGGGGCAGTCCTTTGAGAACGGGCTCAGTCAATGTCGCGGACCGCCCTATTCTGCGTGTTTGCAGGAGTTTTGACATTGTAACCAGATTCTAGGTACCTACTGCCATTCAGCTCTTTCAACCTGAGGTATGTAGCGCGAGATCTATTTCCCAACGTCAGTGGTTCATGTGCGGAACTACATTGAGAAACAGCAACACACGGGCAAACAGTACCGTTCAAGCGTAGCACCACTGACTCGCAACTAACGGTGGTGATATCTTTCCAAATTTAATCTCTCATCAGTCCTCATCATGCTCGACGAGCGAACGTTGACGCGTCAGATATCACGATTGAAACTCGAGGCACAGTTCGAGAATCTTGTTCTCCTTCTTTAAACGCGTTAGACGCGTCGGGTTCTCCGGCAATAAGCTTCTATGCGAGGGGCAAGTTCAGAGCAACGTGGGTCATGCGTTATCGGAAGCACGTATAATAGAATGCCACCGTAGTAAGTGCCGTTGCCGGAAGTCCTTCCAGATCATGCGAAGACCAAGGAACATTTGGCCTCTGAAATGCATGAACACGTGAGCAACATTTGTTGAATTGAACCTCTGGCCTTTTTCTCATAATCCCGTCCAAGTTAACAGATGCGGTGGGCCTCATACATGACCGATCTCCACCGAAGTCGCAATTTTCAACACGAAAACCAGACCAGTCCGAGTCTTGTCCCGAAACCGGGAACTGCACCGTGAGGGCTCTTGCCCCAATAATCATAGTTCTAGTCACTAAGATGAGCTACAGAGGAAACGCGTCACGAGGGACAGCAACGAGTTACAATGGATCGTGAATGTTGAATCTTTCGAAATTTTTGCTAATTCAGTGCCATCCAAAACACGATATCACGTGAGTTACCTCCCTTCGTAAAGAGACTAAACCCGTGGCGTTTCACACAGCCGCGCTTACAATATAAACTGCTCGTTCTTCCAAAAGAGGAACAAGGAAGGGTACTAGACCGGTCCCGGTGGATCTTGGTTCATGCCACAATAGTATGCCAAGGGTAGCATCGGTATCGGAGGAGGCCTTCAATTGATACTTGTCAGTTCTTGTACAATAAGAGTCGCGAACGTGAAGCTACGCTCCGTAACCGCCACGCCACTTGTTGCTTGCTTGAAAGACGATATGGGTCCTCTCGTAATGAAAGTGTGAGGGCCAAACATAGTTTGAAACATATGTAACCACGAACCTATTGCAGCACCGCCGAAAGAAAATTGGCTCTCCGACAGATGGCAAGTACGTGAACCCTAAGATCTAAGATTTAATTTAGACACGGGAAGTCGTAATAATGAATGGCGAAAAAAACTGACCCAAAAGAAGGAATACACGAAGCCGGAGGTACTCACCAACAGGAATGAAGCGAAATCTTCGGCGGTGCCATGTCATTCAAAGTGCGCCGGTAGCGGTGCAGCGTTTTGTCTTAGCTGAAGTCCACGAGCACGAAAACTCGGAGAGCGCGTCCGCTCTCCATACAACAGCGGCATCCCCGACATCCCCTCCGCAATGCTTCTGTCACCCCGAACGTCTTCGGTACCATCTGTGCGAAAACGCCACAGGTCCAACGTAGAGTCAATTTTGCAAAGTAGTAAGTTAAACGGGCGGCGATATCCAGAGCCCATAAGCAGCGTCGTGGCGATCAAGCACCTCCGGAATGAACATCGAGCACGTACAACGCGACATCCACTCACAAGAGAAATCGAAAGACAACGACGAGAGATATCATATTGATGCCTGACGAACGCAAGGAAGATGCGCTTTCGATTATCAAGAAGGGAAGATGATATAGAACACGCTTTGGCGCCACAATTCGTGACCCAATTTTATCAGCGAACGACAATAACCAGCTAGACTCCTTGGGTGTGATGGACATGGTCGATTCACTGTCCACTATCTCGACGAATATCGTCGACTACCGCGGGACACGATGATGACAAAGGTTTCCGGAGATGGTCAAAGTGATAGACGAGGTCCATAAAAATTCTGCTTTGGTTCTCCGCAAACAAACAAGGTCCTACTGAACAAGAATCATGAGAACCAACTTTGACAAGACATCTCGAGATACACAACCTGCACGCTACTCATCGGAATCCTCCCCCGCAGCAACCCTCAACGCCTGCTCCTGCTCTGCCTCCGCGTCCAACTCCGCCTTCGTCTTTGACTTACGAGGGCGCAGCGTCCGTGTGCTGATCACAACGGGCGCCGGTGCCCTTGCCCTCGCCTTCTTCGCTGGGGAAGGCGTCATCTCTTCAACGTCCCCTTCCTGCTCTTCCTCACCACGTATCCGCTTGCTCCCCTTGTTCCGTTTCGTAGAAGATTTCCTCGCCTTGCCCTTCTTCTTCGGCAGCGTCAGCGTCAGCCGTTTCATCTGAGGCGCCGGCTCTTCAGCGACAGAATCCTCCCAGCCCTCTTCATCAATATCCATTGCTTCCGCTTCAGCCATTTCCCTCATCGACTGGGGAACAGCGTCGCCGTCCGCGAGCACAGCAAAGGGGATATCGTCCATCTCGTCATCGAGATCCATAGTTTCCATCTCATACGTTTGCCAGGCTCTGACTCGATAGGCGCCACTTGAGTGTTGCTAAGCCCAGCGCGTGGCGCATCGTCCATATCGATATTCAGAACTCTGGGCAAACGGAACTTCTGGACGACATCGTCTGCTCCCACCAAAAACCCACCTCCACCACCGTGGAAAGCATCTGCATCAGGCGCTTCCGCTGCCTTGTCGGGACCATCGTCTTGCACAGTATCGGGCGCACTGGCGTATTGTGCTTGTAGTCTTTGACGGATACGCAAACCGTGTATCAAACGTGTCCATTGTTTAATCGCCCGTTCTCTCCGCTTGATCTGCGCCTTCCTCTGAGCATCCTGCTCGGAATCCCAGTATGCCTGTGATCTGTCAAGACTATAGACGACAGCAGATGATTACACTTACATCTAGCAGTATTTGTTCGTTCTCCGTGGCAATAACGACTCCTTCGATGACGGGAAAAGCTCGGCGCTTCTTGAATTCGAACCCAGTCTAAGAGGCGGTCAGCAGGCTTCGAGGTAATCAAATGAATTTACATACTACCGCTTCAGCATAGTTTATGCCTAATCTCTTGGCGATTTTCTGAACGCCTTTATCTGAAGACATTATTGGCGAATACGCAGCAGCATGTATAGGCAAACGTACATGGCACGTGCACCGAACCTCGAGGCAACATCGACGGGACGTACAAGTCGATGTTTCCAAAGTCGTTTTTTGGAATGACACCCTAAAGGCAAAATGAGTGATATCCCCATACTACCGCGCTCAAGAGGACTCACATCAATGACCGGTGGTGGCACGTAAGGCTCTGTTTGTGATCTAGCGTATAAGCCTTGCATGACCTGCTGTTCTCCATTAAGTCCGGCTGCCTCTCCCGCTTCTCGCAGTCCATCTCTAAGCATCTCCAACTCGCGTTGCTTGGCAATCGTTCCTGTCCGCATCTTAACCATCTTCAGTGGATGAGCTCCTTCTTGAATGGTGCGCCCCTCAGTCCGCATCCACGTCTCTGCGGTCTTCAGTGACACAACAGATGAGCGAGGGTAAACTGGTTCGCCACGAAAAGTGCCGAGTTCTGGGGTATCTGGGGGAGGCGGATGTATCGTTTCCGTTTGTCTAAGATGTCGCGGGATCACGTAGCTATCAGAGACGTGAGTTGGCAATGGGCGAGGATGGAAAACAGACATACAGTGGGTGGTCTTTGAAACCAGCCAATGTAGTCGGCATGCCCTCTTTGTACTGAGCCGAATTAAGCTCCATGTCCTCAACGTCATCTCGATTCTAACGATGCATGATAAAACTTCAAGAAGACGCAGAAAAATTAACACGTACAAGTCTATAAGGTCTGGTCAACGACGCGACGATACGCTGCCACCATTCGGTTCTTACTTTTCCTCCGCCGCCTACTGCGCTGCCTCCTTGCGCCTTCATAATCTTGGCAGCGTATTGTTTGGCATACTTTTGTGTTACGTCCCGCGCGTATCCATCTTCCTCAAATGCGAGCACGTATAACATACGGTTCTGCGTCGACGTGGGCGGGGGGTCAAACCGAGTGGTCTTGTTGACAAGGGCTCGAAGAGGATCTATCGGTATCCAACGACCATCAGGACGAGAGAAAACTTCGGTCCAGAAGACGGGTGGACTCGATAAGGGATCTATACATGTCGTTAGTCAAATAATAAAGAAATGGGAGAAACAATACATGCCTTCTTTAGGTGCCGGTTTCTTTCCCAATACTTTGCCTTTATTCTGCGACCGACGTAGGTTTATAACCGACTTCGCTTTCTCCTTTCCCTTGTCGCTGGTCGGAGTCGAGCTTCCGTCAGGACGTTGGCCGCCACCTGGAAACACTGCTTTGGAAGAGGACGCGACAGGCGCGTCAACATCTGAAGGCCTCGCTCGAGCCTTGCCTTTATCAGGAGGCCTCGCCTTACCGATACTTGACTTCCATGGCACGCTTTGAAGACTAACCACTAATCGAGTTGGTAATCCCAGACCACGACAAAGCGCCGTGAAGAGCTGAGCGCTGGTATCCCTGGAGCCACTCTGCATTAAGGCGTGCTTCATAAGGCTCTTGGGTCGTCGGATAAGTTCGCCTTGATCGTCCAAAATGTCCTCTAATGTTTCGTCATCTAGAACGGAATCATTGCTGTATATATATTTCTGCACGCTGTCAAAGGTGCGGCTCCTAAGGTGGCCTTCTGGCACGACTGGAAGAAGGAAGAAGTCCACCAGTTGACAAGATTTGTAAGACTTGACTCGAACATCCGGCCGCGTTTGGCTTGCTCGGGAAAACGCGACTTGTGAATCATAGCGAAGGCGGTTTGCAAGGGCATCGGCGTCAAGGATACTAGTCTAGCCTTCAACAAGGTAAGTAATCGCGAAACGTGATAAACAAATGGACCCACATGCAGCAGTTCATCATTCAGCCATCTATTCCGAACTTGCGCGTTCGCGATTAAGGCAAGGGTGTGCAATTTGTGGCAATCGACCCGTAGTAGTCTTTCCGCCTGAGAAATGCCTTTCTTCCTGCATTAAACTGTCAGGAAACCCAGGACCAAAGGCAGAGAAATAGACAGACTTGACCTCTGGTTTAGGCTGTTGGTTAATCGTTATGTCCAAGTGTTGGGGCTGCTCGATGGCCACCTCTTCCCAGTCTTCTTCGTCGCTGTCCTCGTCGAAGATGTGCTCATCGTCGCCGTTGTTCATTAAAAAGTTAATAATTTATGGTGGTGGTAAGAGCCAAAGAGTAAGAATGTTAGGTCCCGCCTATGCCGTGATTGGTCAGAACACGAAACGTCATTGCACGGGATAGCCGGGATCTAGATATGTAGCCGAAGAAACTTGTTGTCTCCAATATGGCAAACGAAGACGAGGCTCGAGTGTAAGATAAAAACATCGCGCAATCTTCAGTCACCAGTAAATTGGGACAAGGGCAGCACAGGCTCATGGAAAAAATCCAAAAGGAAGGCTTCATTTCCTCCAGATGAGCCCACCTTTGAACGTCCCCTGCGCGATTACTTGTCGGTGAGCCACTTTTTCTTGTTACTTTCCTTTCTTCAGAATAAGATACTATACAGGGATGCGTAAAACATGAACACAATCGATGGCTTTTGCTGGCTCTGCATCACAAGTATCGCAAGGCAAACCCACTGATTCTCCATTGATTATCTGAGAGAGACGAGCCTCTGGGGAATATCATACAAAAAAGCCTCTTTCCACTGCGATGAATGCATCATCAAGAGCGTCAGGATCCTGGCGGATGCCTCAGCATCCCCATTTTCAAAATAAATTGAGAACCTGAGGTCGCGCTCGGTCCCAGCGCGCTCCAAGACGCAGCGCACGATCGCGACAGCATCCTTCTTTTTCTTGGCCGCTTCCAGATTGATATTGATTTGGTAGCACCACAAGGCGCTACAGGAGAGCGCAGTAGCGCGCCAATATTGGGACACCCGCGTGCCAAGCGGCCACGGCATCCGCGACATGTCGAAGATGTCGCAAAACTTTTAACTCGTGCCCTTCGGCAACCAAAAGGTGCTCAAAAATGGCATGGTAGATCTCAGGGGGGATAGGTGACGGATAACGCAGGGCAGAAATGGTGTTTCGCAGCTTCAGTAGCAGCTTTGCGTGTTTGGGCCAATGCCAACTCTTGGGCTAGCCGCGAGATGGCCTCATCCAATTGCGCAAGAGGCACGTCAAAAGAGCATTCCCAATCGTGAATCAGGCTCTAATCATTGTCATTGGGGGATTGGTTACCATGAAGCAGGTGGTCGAGCTTTGTCGCGAGCAGGTTGTGCCCATGCGATAGGACAGGTTCCGATGCGTCCACAGTGTACACCGCGCATGGGGCATAGTGAAGGCCTGCACTGGCTTTAAGTGACATGTCTGTTGTCTTTTGGAGGGGGAAAACGTGTCGATTTGCCTTACAGTCATGACCATATTACAAACAATACAAGTGGCGTATAAGGCGTAGACGTACTGAGGATTTTCTCTCCAGATGATACAAATGAAGTCTGTACGCAGAATGGACTCAAAGCAACAAGTGGCGGGGGACCAAACGGGGGAGGTTCAGATGTGTCAAAGAACAAGAAGTGCTTGCTGTTTAATCTCCGCAAAAAAGCCGTTGGCAACGCTTCGGCACTGCTTCAGATTCAACAGGTTTGTGAGAACTCAATCCCACGTTCTTCGCCACGTCCCCTTTCATTGGTTGTTTAAAGTCTAGGCTTGGTAGGCTGCTTTTCAAATAGAGAATATTTATTGTAACTAGAATGGGGACGTCCAGACTCCAGCGTCGTAATGCCCACAGTCTGAGCATGTCAGCTACTCAAGAATTTTTAGAGTTTAGTAGACGACTGATTTCGGGCTACATCTCGAAGCTCCCGGCGAAGCAACTTGCCACTGGGCGTTTTGGGTACACTTTGCACAATTCTGACATAATGGAGGTGCTTGAACGACGCCTTGTTGGCCGCGACATGCTAGGATTGAAATCAGGTTCCAGAAGTAATCAATGGCAATGTCGAGTCACCTCCATGATCGATGCTTTGACGACATGTGCGCCGTTGGTATCAAGTGTCTCGAGTCCCTTCTCAGTGAGAACAACGAAAGCAAAGGGAACTTCCCCGTTGTACGGATGTGGAACGCCGACTACGCAGACGTCTGCCGCGTAGGGATGGTCTAAAATACACCCTTCCAGCTCCGCCGGCGCCACTTGAAAACCTTTGACCTTACGGGACTTGTCAGAATCTAAGTAAACAACGTGCTTGCAAGCCAACCTTGATCATTTCCTACGCAATTATTCATGATCAGAAAATTGGAATCCACGCCTTAATAGTGAATAAAATACCTTCAATCTGTCAATAACAACAATTTCATCATTATCGTCAATCTTGACCAAATCACCAGAATATATCCAACTTGACAAATTTGTTAGCATATTATACTCCTGGAGGAAACTTTGAACGTTGCTGCGTACCCATTTACGAACGTTTCTCTTGTCCTGTGTGACTTATTGTTAGTGCGGGTCGTGAATTAGTCAGAGGACTCACGCAGCATCATTGTGCAAGTATCCGATTGCAGCGGCAGGGGTTTGAATGTACAACTCGCCTTCTTCATTATAGCCAGCGAGTGTGCTGTCAGCCTTCACTACTCGACCAGTCGCACCAGGAACCAGGACGCCTCCAAATCTACCGCATTTTTCTTTAACTGGGCACATCGACACAACGCCCGTTGCCTCAGTAGAGCCTGAAGGATTTATTCAGCCAATCACAGAAAGGAAAGAGAGAATATCAACCGTATGCTTGTCCAATGTACACTTTCGGCATCAACTGAAGCAGTTGTTCGTATAGTTCGGCTGTGTAGCACTATTAGCAATCCCTAAATCTCCGTGAACCCAACCCACACGTACCTGACAGCGGTGCAGCAGCACACAATACAACCCGAACAGTGGAGAGATCGAATTGTCTGACGATAGGATCCTACTCGCGTCCATCAGGCGAAAGCATTGGAAATCGGTGATTATCGTACCTTGCAGAGTAAGACAACCTGAGGCGGAACTACCATCAACGAAGTAATCTTGTGACGAACAATGCTCTGCAGCATGTCCATGAAGTGGAATCTTGGTACCACGACCACAGAGATCTAACACGTATCAATCAGACTGCACTAAATGCAGATGTACAATGCTCACGTACACCGGAGAACATGTTGAAATGTGTCTGAAGACGTCGAGTTGGAATCATTGTTGAAAAAGAGCTTACATAGGCGTACCACAAGAACAAGGCCATAAATGTCTGTAGTAAGGCACTGGTTAACTTTGATAGAGCTCAGTCACAACTTCACATACGAGCAAACGGCAAGATGGCAAGACAGGCATCCCCAGGACGATACCTGAGCTTAGACCAATCGTCGTAAGGCTCTGAAACTCTGTTGAGCGTAGCGATCTGAAGCACATTCGCAATGAACGCGTAATGCGAAATCTGGACGATCTACAAAAGAATTTCATATCGCAATCGAATGCATGCCATAATTACAGACCTTTGGAGGGCCTGTGGTACCGCTCGAGGAGCTGTAAAATGCGACTTTCGTCTTTCCTTCACCGGGATTCAACTTGACCTCTTTCAACCGCTTGCCAGACCTGAGTCCGTACGCGATGACCGCTTCCAGACCGACGAAGCCGACGGGGGGAGTCGCCGATCTCGGAGAGTCCTGGTCGAGAAGCACGATGATGCGGTCTTGTGGGAAACCAACCCCACGAACGGTCTGCAAGAAATCCACGTGCGTGATAATGAGCGACACCCCGGAGAGCTCGATATGCTGGGCGAGCTCCGGCGTGGTTAGTGCGACGTTGCATGGACTGTAGTAATCGAGTAAATCTTGGCTTGCATGAACAGCGTCGCGGAACGCCTACGTGACAATGCCTAGAAGGCGATGGACTGCCCACATACAGATAGGATAGTCTGAGGATTGTTGGACCAGACTCTAGACGGCGCCGTATGAGGCCGGACTTACCTATATGATTACTGCTGAAGAAAAGCACTAGAAACCTCCGCGTCAGTTAACATAAAATCAGAAGGCTACCGCCGACAGGCTCTTACCGGAGTCGCCGTCGCCTTGAGAAACAATGAGGGTTTAGACAAAGACGACGAAGACAAAGTCCTAACGCACCAATTGAATAATTAGCTTGCAGGCCAAGAGCAAGACCATTCGTCCGCCTTTGAATCTAGAGCAATCCTCTCTCAAGAACGTGCGCTCTAAGAAGAATGTATCTTACCTCTTCCAAGTCCATTGCTTGCCCACTTTTGTCGGCAACTAGCCATGGAACACCATTCGGTCGCTGAGGTCGAATAGGATGCTGATAGTCAAGAATGAACTGGGGGATTGTGAGGTCGTCGGGAATCTCAGGGAGCTGGCCCGAGCTTGGAGGCGCCTGGAAGGTAGTCATTAGACCACGTCGGGTGGAAGTAGAGGATAACGAGAGAACTTGATCCACACTGACAACTTATATTCTATCCAGCGGTGGTATCCCGGATTCCCATGATCTCCATATATAGCCGTAGAAGCTAAGGTCCTCGGATGCAGACGCAGTGAGTCTATCGGAAGACCAAAAATCTCGAGTGAGTCGGCAGAACAAGTATTCAAGTATTATAAACCACGTATTTTGACGTGGTATGGGGAGAACCAGGGGAGAACGAGGGGAGAACGGCCTACCTACTCCTTTTGGGAAATCACCGATCGACCGCCGATCGTGACTTTCTTTCCAACTTCCACCAAAGTATTATCAGGAACAGTCGCAGTCAACCCTTTTGACATGCCACCCTACCCATATAAAGGGCCCGGCATCTGCGCAGACTTTGCCCGCCTTGGCTATCGGGAGAAAGGTGCTTCTGTGGCTTCCAGCTTTGCACAGAAGCACAAACTGGCAGACCTTTTCCGCGCTCTCGACTCCAAATGTCTCCCAAAGAACTACGAGGTCGCCAAGGACGCGCCATGCCGGCTAAAGCTCTCGGAGGATGACTTGCAGAAAGTCTTCGCAGCATTTGACGCGTTGATGGTGTACCAACCGCTTACGGACAGGGTGGAGCGCAGCGTAAAAACCCTGCAGAATCTCGTGTTGGATACCTGGCGCAATGGCGCGTGGAAATGGGTAGTCTTCTTCTACAATGGTGGCTTGGATCTCAATGATACTCTTGCCAATCCGGAGCGCCCGTTCCCGTTCCCCATCTCCATCTGCATCATAACGGTCTTCGCCACCCTGAAAGGCGCGACAATCTCTACAGCTCTTTGCAAAGAAATCATCAATTGCCCTACGGCTCTTGGTATCATTGGGTATATGTGGGTTGATGATCCCAAGCTGGAGCAGTTCCCCGATCCGCACACTGTGCACGAAGAGCTAACGGTGGCTATCCAGAACGTTAGTCTCGACGAAAAACGACCACGGGAGGATGAGGCGAACAGTCATCGCGTTATATTTGAAGCTGCCGAGCAACGGGTGGGTGCGAAGGTCGTCATGAAGAAAGCTACTGCCTATCTCGAACGTCTCATCGCAGGTCCGGTGTTGGATGCTAGCGAGATACACAAAGACGCGTATCTTCTCGAATCACTTGCTAAGACGCCGAGCTTATGCGACGCCTTACACAAGGTCGGGACATTGGCTGTTGTCGGAAAGGCTGTCGGTGCACTTGCTGAGGCAGACAAGAACCACAAGGTTGTTCCGAACGAAGTCAAAGCGCACAAGGCCGCAGAGATGCTTATCGGTCTGGTCCTAATCGACTATATGCTGTCCGCCGATGATAGCGTAGTGAGCCTGGTCAAGGCCGTCGACGATGATCTCATCAAGCATCTTTGGACTGCACGCTGGCAGTTTGCACGTCATGAAGGCTGTATTTCCGCGATTACTCACCTTGTTGACCAAGCTGTTGGTACGTGCTATCATGAGCTTTTGTGTACGAGACCTGACTTTTTGGAACTAGGACCAAGTCTCATTTTTCGCTCCGTATTGCATGCTGCAGAGCAGAGTATCAACAGATCAGGTCTTCTGAAGCCTCTACGAGCTTTGTCGGAGGAACAAGACTCTGTTTGGTATGATTTCTACGATCACTATTGGACCCTACTTCAATATCGCGACGACAATGACGAGGTTGAAGCCACGATGAAATGTGCGAACAAGAAGGTTCGATAACTTCTATCTTTAGGTCCGCTCAAAGCCACTGAAAGTTTTAACAGTGCGAGACGCGAACGATGAATCCACTGCCCAAGCTCAAGCGCTGTGGCCGATGCGAATACACGAGGTAAGCTTAGCAAGGCGTCTCACTGAAAAGCACTTTGCACACACGGGCTCTTTCAGGTACTGTAGCGACAAGTGCCAGAAAGCGGACTGGCCAAAGCACAAGTTACATTGTTCTACTTTCAACGAGAAGGGTATCCAAATCTAATGTCACTCGCAACGTCTCCTGATCTTTCTCTCAGACATCAGCCCCGCCCAGGACCGCGACTTTGCCCGCAACGCTGCAGAATTTGAGGCGGAGCGTCGCATGGGCTACATCCGCAAGCATGTCCCGCCGGGTGTCGACCCCTTCATCATCGTCGACTTTACGACCATGAAACGGTATCTCAAGATTGGCGGTATCCCGCTATCGGACCCCTCCAAAGAGCCCACTGGCGCCATTTACGCCAAGGTGCAGTTTGGGAAGAACGTTGTCCAGTCGCTCGGCGCCGTCACCGCGTGGAGCGAGCTCAAGGACTCGGGCTCGGAAGGATATTGGTACAAACCTGGCACGAATGGACACCCGCTGACCAAGTCGGTGGCGCGCGCGAACGAGGCGGAGAGTGCGTTGGTTATTCCAGGGGAGAGCAGCAGCGGTAAGAAGAAAAAGAAGAACAAGAAAAAGAAGAAAAAGACGGCTGAGGCGCAACCTGAAGAGGAACCTTCGCCAGAGGTTGACTGAATGTGATAGTGTTCTTGACATGTACAGTGCTTCCTAATCTTTGTTTTGACCCAACGCACTGGGTATTCTCGTAAGCAGCTGCAGGAAAAGGAAGAGGCCTCAATCAATGCATCCTACAGGTATGTGATTATCATTCACTCCTTCGAGTTTATTGGTACATGGTGGGGACGGCTACACGACTGATCAGGTCAGCGCTAATCGAGGGGGAGCACGGTTGTAAAGATACCAAGTCGACGCGACATCGTGATGGAAAAAAGAGCAAATTGAGCAGTCCGAAACTTGACTCAGCGTTCCTGACAGTGCTTCGCGTACTGCAGCTTCAAATCTTGAAATAGTCTCGACCATGTTCGAAATTTTATCTTCAAGTGGGCCAATTTCATTTTTGCACTTCGTGTAGCCGAGCTGTGGCAAATAGGTCTCCTGGTGAAAAGAGCCACTTTCGGTATTCAACATCCCATCTCGACCCCATCGTACGGTCCTGTAACGGTCTTGAGCAAAAGCATTTCGGATATGTGAGATGGAACGTACCGGTATGGTCCACAGTATTTCCTTCAAAGATGTTGTCAACATTTCCGGCGCTACATCGCTCATCTTCGTTGTCATGACCTGAATAGATAGGCGTGAGAAACTGCTCGATTCTGAGGCGCCATCAACCTACCGGGGCAAGCCAGCCATTCTCCAGAGTCCAGAATATGTTTCTCTCCCGAGCAATGATGGAATCCCATGAACTGCCCTACAAAGAGATCTCCTGTGAACGTGCGTCCTGTACAGCATCATCCGACTAACCGGGTAAGATGGGATAAAGGTCCTCTCTGTTAATGACACGCGACACGGACACATGCGCGTCGACATAATCAGCAAATGCTCCATTTCCGACCTGACGCGAGATTAGTCGATGCTACAACAATTAACTTGAAACGCCTACTCGAGGCATTCCATAGGTGATAACATTGATGTTGGCAGAAGGTAATTGCAAGTTGAGGTATACACCGTCAAGGAGGGCGATTGCACCACCAAGCGAATGGCCCACAATTGTAACTGCGTCGGTCGAGAATGTTGACATGGCGCTTTTGACGGATGCTAGGACAGTCGTCGCGGTACTTCGGGTGATGTAAGCTATCACCTAAACTAAGAGAAAGAATCCGTACTCTGCCTGTGACTCTTTGAAACCGCTGTGAACTTTGATGTCGGAGCTAAGGTTGGGGAACAAATTAGCGTCCAACTCGGAGAGGAAGAAATCCCCATCAGTCAGGATGGGCAACCTGTAAATCGCATCAATCAACAATCAGTTCCGAAGCCTATTTCTGAACTGATAGATGGGATGTATCGGTACCCTGATGCGCAACGATGACAGCGTTCAGGTTGGGGTCGTAGCCCACATACCAGTACTGCACCGAGTCACTGTTGCCGCCCGATGCCACAGGCTTGAAGTCAGGATTCGCGTCGCAGTTTCCTGGGAACACAGCATTTCAGTGAGCCATCACCAAGACGTGAACTGAGCGTACGACCACATGTCCAGGTCAAGGTCACGGAAGCGTTGCACCAAGCCGTGCTAGCATAGAGCGTGTACGGCTTGAAAGCAGCAATGGCACTCGGACTAAGCGTGGTTATAGATTGCCTAGTCTCAATAAACGAAGCGATAGGCGAAGAGAGGACGTGAGGGACAAGGAAGAACGCGCTCGACAACAAGAGTAGGAGAACGACCATGATTGAGGACTCGCTTGAAGCCTGTCACGATATGCCGCCTTCTTTATACCGGAGAGTGTGTATTGCAATCATATCGCCTGTCTTAACTGACCTTCAATATAAGGTTAGATCAGAGGTTTCCGGTAATCACGGGAAGACGGACACTACATGACAGATACAGAGCCATACTGACTGAGCACGGCGCGAAGAAAAACGCAGAGTTAAGCGCTGCTCTGTGCAGCCATCACGGAAGGAAGAGTCCGAAAGGGGCAATACTGACACGTACGGAACTTGCCTTTCGAAATCACGCGCTCCAATCTTGAATTTTATCTACGTACCGTGTTTATCACACTCGGTGCGGATGCTGGATCCTTGCCCGATCACAACGCATCCGCAACCGGCAGTTCCATCTCGGGACCGTACGCCGTTTTCACCACCACCACCACCGTGTCAGGAAAGCCTGCATTATGGTTCAAATTTTCCCTTAATTCAGAGTCAAGGTGTTGCATGAATCACAGCAAGTCTTCCGTTTGGGCCAAAAGTTGGTGTCTGATTATCTGCATGTTCACGTCGACACTGGTAAGTCTGTCATGTTATCTCCTGAATTGCTACGATCCCCACAAAGTTAATTGCAGCCTTGGGTAATTTCTGAGAAGGTTGCAGCACCCGGCAGGTTTGTAGACCATACAGAATGTGTACGCGAGACGAGGACCTCTATATATCCATTCCGTCGTGAGAAGGATACATTCAACTACCTAGTCTCCGCCTGAACTTCTCGCACGTTGTCGAAGCTCCAAAGACCAACCAAAGAGACTGATCCCTGCAGCCCCGGCAAAACACGTCCCGACAAAGATTATCACGTTCTCGTACTTCCCACCACTAAGTGGGAACACCTTCGTCATATCAACGGTCGAGCCGGTGAGCAAGCCAGACGATATCGGTGTCGACAGAATGTTGCCCAAACTTCTCGACAGCAAGAAGTAACTAAATAGAGTTGTATTCAAGCTCGGGTTCTCTTCTAAGGACACATCAACGGAGTGAAAACGATGTAGCAACTGGCAACTGGTCGCACGAATCCGGTCCATAAGCTGCTCCAACCCCCGGCAAGCATTCCTTTGGCATAGGTAAGCCAGCTAGGTTCCTTGATAAAAGGCCCCAGACAATGAAGGTCACGAGAGAGGTCGATAGCAAGGTCGAAATGGCGAGGAAGAAGGGATTGAGTATGTCAGAGAGGTACCCATTGATAATCGTCCAAAGACTTAGACGGATGCACCTACATAAGAAGTGAGTTGGTCTGTCGCGCATTACGATATGACCAGACACAAACCATTCAGAAAGGCTACAGTCAACGCAGACTGGCTGGGTGTTACATGGAGTTCACGCGCAAACGCTACATAGGCGCAGATAATCAGAATTGATGCAGACAAGGAAGCCTTGAGCGACACATACTCGGAAGCCATACGAGTGGCACGAAGTATCCAAACCCCTGTAACGTATTTGCAGCCAGAGCTACCCAGATTGTCGTATTCTTCATCCATTGCTTGCTTTGCGGCGCAGGAATCTGCTGGCGTGTTCTGGAATCGGGAAGTCGCGGCCGTAGGTGAGGAAGAAGAGGAGCGAAAATGATGACGATAGCAATGGAGAATATACGTATGGTTTTAGGCAGGCCATACGCCTGTATGAGCTGGGGTACCGTCAAAGGAATAATCAATCCTCCGACGGTCGTACCTATATGCACAGTCAGATAGGAGAACAAGCGAATAATGATTACAGACCAGCGAATACAACACCGTTTACTATGCAGCGTTTGTTGACGAACTACTCCGACATGTACGACATGCAAGGTGCGTAGAGGAGTGAGCCGGCGACTCCGTATAATGCGCCCTCGAAGCAGAGAATCGCAATGACCTAAATTCAATGAATGTCAGTTTTTAAGACTGGTAGTGTTCATACGACTAACTAGCAGCGAGTAAGCTTCAAGCCAGAAGAACTCCCACCCACATGGATGTTCGTCGATGGTAAGGATAGCGCACACAAAGAGGATTAAGCACGACGCCTGATGATATTTAGGTTAAAGATGGGATAGATAATCGAGAGTCCCGTGTACCTACCTGAGCAGTACATGATACCAGAGCCCAGTGGGCCAATCACAGGAAGTATAGACATCGCGTGCGGCTGCGAACTATATTTCTGAGTCGTCAAATAGCCTACGCCGTGTTCAGCTCCTTCTTCTCGAAGAATCATAGCAGTAATATATGCTCACTGTCCAAAAAGATACCATTCGCAGCAGGGAAACCCCAAACAATTGCCTCGACGAAGAATGCAGCTAAGAGCTGCAAGTAGTTAGTAAATCAAACGCGGTTCCGAGTATATAGGCTCTCCAGGGAGAGTCTTGTATTTACGAAGGACTAGGCGCTAATGCATCCGTCTACTGGCGCCAAGGACGATTCGTTGAGCATCACTGGGATCTCCGAACCATGACTTTCTCCCAGGGAGGACGAAGACGAGGTCAGCGCGAGTGTAGAACGAGAAGATGGGAGGGGGATGCGTGTCGCTAGTTCTACGTCGTCTGTAAGTTTGGCGCTAGAAACGGGAGACATGACGGCAGAGAATGAGTTCTCTGACTCGATTCATGATGAAGCAGGTTCAAAGTGGAAAATGCCGTCGGCTGATCACGTGACTAGCGACGAAAAGCCCGGTCCTACTCATCTCCTCGAAATTTGAGTGAGGATATACACGTCAGGCGTCGCCTCATGCGTTGTCGTCTCTTGTCAGTATGTCAAAGCTGGCCTCTTTCAATGTTACTAATAAAGTTGGGACTGTCTTGAATTGAAACTGGCATCGTGGTCGGATACTAAGTATTCTCAGCAGAACTCTGACTTTCCGGTATTGTCTCCCTCCTTGGCCTTCTTACGTGTCTTCTGAATAACATCACAGCCGATATCAATTTCGTTGTGGACATTACACAGCGCACGGAAGCATAGAGGCGGCATCGGTCGGACTCGCGCAGATACATTTCACCAATTGGAGGATTACTGCACAACGGCAGGACTGGGCGAATTCCGAGACTCCCAGGCGTGATTGGGCATGAAATAGCGCTCGCCACTTTCGCTCTCGCAATGCGGTGTGAAGTTGCGTACAAGTACCGCAAGCGTTCACATTCTGGAACTGGACCATGGTGGCATATATAAACCGACGGCGTCCACACCGCAAGCCATCGCGTCTCTTTTCCGTGATGTTGTTGGAGGACGTTCTATCAAATCACCTCGGAAACATCGCCAAACCTACGACGTTCACGTACAAGACAATGAATTGGAGAGCTAGAGATAAAGTTTGACCTCTACCATCCACTGGACGTTCCGGCGACTGTCCCCGTTGTCATCTACTTCCATGCCGGGTGGCTGATTACTGGGGACCGCAATAGCGTTCTGCCAATATGGCTTATGAGTCAGTTATCCGCTGCCCGTTGCTTCATACGCTAATCGGTGGTCTTCAGAGCGCGTCGAAGCCGCAGGTTTCGCCTTCATTTCGGCTGATTACAGACTCCTTCCATTGGGAGGAGTCACAGGTCATGATATCCTTCAGGACATCAAAGATCTGTTCGCCTTCATTGCTGCAACAGATTATGAGCATCCCGCCAAGGGCACGCGATACCGCATAGACGAAAAGGCGATCCTGGCTACTGGTCAGAGTGCTGGCTCACTTTGCGCGTTCTTGTCCAATCATGCCACACCCAAACCGAAGGCTATCTTCTCCTTATACGGCATGGGTGGTGACTTTTTCGTACGTTAGTTCGACTGGACACAATTTGTATCTGATATCCGATTTAGGCACCATATTATCTCAAACCCAAGACCGCGCCTTTTTATCCAGGAATCGGTCTGCTCGATCCCACGGACGCTATGTTCACGGACTTTCTCTCCCCAAATCCAAGACAACACCCGCCATCTCTGGGTCGCTTCTGACCCTCGACAACCCGCGAAATCTTTTGCTTCCGCTCTACCTACAGCTCGGCGTTTTCGTGGATTACTACATTGGGGAGCACAAAACCCGCATCACATCGGAGAAGGAACTGCCAGAGAAGCACAGAATAGTCTTTCCGGATATATTCTTGGGGGACATCCCCTTCAATTACTGCTCTTACTTATGAAGACATGCAGTACTCATTTTCTACGTATGTTCCTAATCTGCTGATTGTTAGGCTTCTCACAACTTATCTGTCTCCCTATAGCATCAATGACGATGTTCTTGCAGAAGATCGGGAACATGCTGCGCAAAATCACAACTCGGGCGACAGGGACGCGCACCATAGTGGCAGTTCTGCCCCGCAAACGAGGCACCAGATCTCAGCAGTGAAGACATACAGCCTACAAAACGACGTCGCGAAGTTGCCGCAAAGGACAGGAAACGTACCAAAGTACGGAGCTGTCGACGATGCGGTCAAAGCACCTGTCCCGGATCGAGCAAGATCACTCGTTGCCCAATTACGTGCACATCGCCGTGTATTTTATGTGGGAATCTTGATGATAAGTGTCCTGGAGGTGTTAACCATGGCCGTAAGTGCAGCGTACATAATAAGAACATTAGCTATCCTCGTTCTACTGGTTCTCAGTAGTCTACCAACGTAGGAAGCTTGTTTTTGCTAACGAATGAACTCATGATGGCGGCGCAAGGCCACGACGCCAGTGGCGTCGAGCCACCCGTAAGGTGCGCACGCCATCGGCGTGAGTCCATCTAAGGAAAGCCCGAATTCCCCTTTTTTTCCTTTCTTTTCTGCCTTCCTTTCTCGTCAGATACCCAGTGGAATGGTCGGAAAATCAAAAAAACCGGTTTGTGAACTTCTCTCATCTCTGCATCTGAACACAAGAACATTTCAATGATTCCCAGTAGGTGCTACGAAGTCTTCAAATGTATGCCACATATACTACCCCAATCCGGCACTATCCTCGCATCGGAAGGAGTCCCCACAGCGGCGTAAGCTCAATGAACCACACTCTTACTTTATCAATGTAGCCCCCCGCAAAAGACAGTCAAGACCAACTCGTAGTAAGGAGTGATCCATCCTCCCATCTCTTGCGCCGCACACCACACAGAGGTGATAAAACACTTTCGTGTCTCTGCATGGGTGCGGAAAGGGGGCAATCGCACAATGACCTGAAGAAGAACGACATCCTGACGACTGTTTCCTTCCAAAAATCCGATTAGCCTAGATAAACACTCTTCAAAAATCAAGACTGCTGCGTATTGACCAACGCCCCGCTCCCCGTCGCAAACCGTAATAGATCATCAAATGTCACATTCGCAAAATGCTGCATCTGCTCGGCAGTCTGCTCAGGCGGCGGTTGTGGCTGCTGCTGCTGCGGTGGTGGTTGCTGTAGACGTTGCCCAGGACGCGCGGCTGCTTGCGCCATGATATGTGGCGGATAGTGACTCTTCGGCGGCTCACCCGACGCCGCACGTTCTTCGGCACGCTCCTTCTGCAGTTTATCACGCTCGCTTGGGTAAAACGCGCCTATAGGCGTGCTCGAATCATACTCCTCTGGCAGCGCCGGGATCACAGCAGCGTGTCGTCCCCCAAGCGGCCTATACAGCGTAAGTTGGGGTTCTTAGAACAAAAGAGTCGGTGAACAACATACCCTCCCTCAACAAAATGTTGCCAGACATAATCCCTCAGCTTCTCGGCATTCGGAAGCTGCTGGATAAGATGCTTGATCGTGTTTTGGCCTAATCCAAAAAAGTCGGGCCCAGAAACAGAATTCGAGTGCTGCCGATTCCGTATCGCGTTGGCTTGCTTGACAATGGTCGACCACGCGCCAGTCGCCGTCCCAGCAATGACTGGCTTATCCGGAACATCGTTCGGGACAATCTGGAACTTGGGACCATCACCTCCGTCCAAGATCGTGCAGTGGTACACGACCTCGCTGGTGGGATCAATAGTCGACATATACCGTCGGGTAACTTCGTAACCCACAGGAAATATATACCGCTCGGTGTGAAAGTGCTCCCGCATGCAGACCTCGCCCAAGGAAATGACCGTCATGATGCCAACGTTTAGCGGGAGCATCGGCTGGCCTCGTTTGTCGCGTGGTACCATGGGAATGCTGTAGTTCTTACTCGTGACGGTGTGGGTCTTTAGACGCTTGGGCTTGGGCTGATTGCCAGACGCGCGGCGAGGGGCGGGGGATTCGGAGGGGCTTGACTGGGACCGGGCATCGGGGGTGGAGGATAAGGCATCATGCCGTGCATATAATAGTAGGGGTAAGGAAAGGGAGCAGTAGCTTGACCGGGCGTAGGATAATAGAGTGAATAGGGATTGAAGCTCATGGCAGGAGGAGGAGGAGGAGTTGGCGTTGGGGGAGTGGCACTCGTCGATGCTGCTGGTGGTGGTTCAACAGGAGCCTCCGCGACTTTCCTGTGAGGTTTGCGAGGCGCAGGTTTCTCCGGTTTCTCTTCCTCGACCTCGTCGTCGTTGTAGTTTACGGATTTCCTGGCGCGAGTACTTCGTCGCGTCGGTGCTGGCGATGTAGACGCTGCACTTTTCGCGGGTTCGCTGAGAGCAGGATCAATCATAAAGGTGTTTGACGCGCTGCGTTGTCGCTTCGCGGGTGGCTCAAGCAATTCGGCGCCGCCATTAGCAGCCTCCAACTCTAGAATCCGTTCCAAAAGGACACTAACACTGGTCAGACGGCGCAGACAAACAGAGCAAGCTAGCTTCTCACCTTCTTTCATGCCGAGTCTGCTCGTTTGCATCATTGCTCTCTTCTTCTGGTTTCTATCATAAATCAGCTACGCCCCCGCCATACTGAAACCGACCACAAACCTCTTCCAGCTCGTCAAATTGTCGCTTCAAAGTTCGGTATTTTTCCAAAAGGTCTTCGCCCGCCGGCGATGGCAAAGACGACGGCCCTGACGCTGCAGGCGCTTCAGAAACCGGTCTCGATGCCGCGTCGGATGCCACAGAGGTGCCGATGTCGCTCATTAGGGCGGGCAGGTCTTGTTTTGAGCGGAAGGCGACAACGCGGAGGCAGAAGGCAGAAGGCAAACAGACATAAATTGTCTGAGAGCGAAACCAAACAAGGTCAATGCCGAGATGCCGTCAACCGCAGTTATTCGTGATACTGATAGTCTTTTGGCAGACACAGCACAAGTCTGGGGGAAGATACACTCGGCGCTCTGTGGTCTGAAGCGTCATTTTGTGGAGGTCTTGGCCGCTCGCTAGAAGGAATAGGGTTATGATCGAGGACAAGAAATTGTGAGAGACAAAGGAGAAACAATAAGCGATACTGAGTCTGAGTGCCTGTGTAGGCGCTTGTGGTCGAGCTCGCTACCGTTTCACGCTCCAGTGATGTACTAAAATCAACGTAAAGCGCAGGCAGCTCATATGACTTGGAAATGCTCAAAACGAGTGGAATGAACATGACTAGTACCTAGTTCCGACTGTGCAATTCTTTTGCGTCGGTGTTATGCCGGGTTAATGAACACAAGGCGTGTATAAACATGCGTAGAGTTCTACCGAAGAGGAGAAAGATAAACTGCTGAATCACATCCTGCACTCCTTCCCCGACCTTCCTGTCGATGTTGCTCGTCATATCCTCGAGATTGCCGCTGTGCAGGATCGAGAACTGACGTACCACCTTGTATATGTATCAAAGGTCGTAAGAGAGTGGTATTCGGTGTTGCTACGCATCTTCTTAGACTTGATCCTGATTAGGATTGACCCTATCCTGTACCATGCTGTTAACCTCATTGATCGGACAGCCCAGGACGTTTTCCTGGAATCATGCAATCGCCGTCGAATGCGCGGAGACGCCGACTTCTATGCCAGGAACGTGAAGGTTCTTTGCATACAGGGGATGACAACGTATTCACTCGTCCAAGCGATTACCTCGTACTGTACTGGAGTCGAGAGTTTCGCTGCGTGGTACGAGACGGAGCAAGGAGAGCCGCGCCCTGAGGACTATATCACGTCCATCAGTCCGAGACGCCTCTCACTAGCATTCGGCATTTCGAGTCCATTCGAGTGCACCACTCCCAGTCTGACGCATTTACACATATACGACCCTCTCCGACTCGGAGTCGAGCACAGAATCGACTGGAAAGCTCTCGTACAGTTCTGCCCCAAATCACTCACATCCTCTTGGACGTTGACAGCGAGCACGTCGAAGATTGGGACGACGAACTGCTTGGCGAAGGGACAGTAAACAAATTTAGAGAGCTCTTGAATGTTGTGCCGCCCACATTCAAGGCTCTGATATTTGAGGTCCTGGAGAGCAAAAATGATTCCTGGGTCAACGATGTAAGAAGGGAGGATGAGTATTCGGGAGATTAGATGAATTGCTTGTTGTACAGATGGATCCATTAAAAGAGGTATATAGAGTCTAGTCTAGTTGTTCATGAAAGTCATCAAATCAATGCTTCAGTTCTTTACCCTGCCCTTCTCATTTGCAAGCACCGGACGCGCCTCAGCCCTTGCCGCAGCAACGGTCCTCCTGCGCATGAACCACTGGAACAGCGGCAGCGTGAGCATCGAGATACCCGACCAAATGATCAGGACAGCAAAGTTCAATCCCACTACAAAATCAACATCAGCGAACCGACCCCACACGAAAAAAACCGTGTCACCCACAAGTATTCTTCGTCCTAAAAATGATACTCCTCACCGCGCACGAAACATGGTAAAACGGCGAGGCATATCCATAGTGGTACACCCTCGGCAGCACCTCAATCGGCATAAAACACACCGCCACATTCACAATCACCCAAAAGATCACAAAGAACGGAATAAACCGCGGCGTCATAATCGTGATCATGCTCTCCATCGCGAGCCCCACCGCGCACATCGCGACAAAGTTGAGCATCCACAGGATCACGAACCCCGCGTTGCCGTACTTGCGCCCAAAGTCCACCTGGAACGCAGCAGACAGCGATGTGTAGAAGAGCGAGATGAAAAAGTACAGCCCGATGACCGAGTACAGGCGCACCCGGATGAGCGACGGCGTCGACAGCTTGCCTTCCAAGCCGGAGAGGAACCGCGCCCCTGCACCGATTTGGACAATGACGAAGCAGAGGACGAGGATGTAGATCAGGCCGACGAATGTGATTGCGGACGCGCTGCAGGGAGAGTTAGCGTGATTGACTGAATGTTTAGCGGTGAGGCACGTACACAGGTACATCGAAAGGCCGAAGGTTATCAATGGTGTACCCAATTGGTTGCGTGATGACCTGGGGTGATACGCTGAGGATTTGGCGGATCGAGTCTGACCGGGTGGAGAGAAGGTCTTGAGTGAACGATTGTGCAAATTGAGAAATGAACGCGTTCATGAACGTCGTGATATATGGCCGAAGAATCGAACGGCTGTAGAAACACTGTCGTCAGAAAGGAATCTTCCTCAAACGAGATCAAAGACACATACAAAGCATTCTCGTTCCGAGCCTCAACAGCCATGACAGTAATCGCCTTGGTACCATCATAAGATGAAACAGCATTCGCAGCAGCCTCAGTCAAATTATCACTCGCACCCGCATTGACTATAGCAGTCCATCAGCATCAACACCAAACCCATCCCTCAACAAATCAACTCACCAACAACAGCAATCCACGCCTTCTGCTCCACAATCCAATGCGCAACCGCCTCCGGCCCTGTTCAAACTCACTCTCATCATGCCTCGTCCACTCAACCCGCGCAGCCAGATCCCCATTCTGCCTTAACAACGCATCAACCACCACGCTCCCCACCTCCTTGCCGTCAAAGTCCACCACCCACCCGGACAATTTGTGGTCGGGCACCTTCCACAGCGCGCCCCAGTATATCGCAAACACGCCAAAGATCACGACCGTCATGAACATGCTGCCCATAAACATGCTCTTGATGTACGCCTTGCGCTGCGCGGCGAGGCGTGGGTCGCGGAAGGAGGCGGAGAACGGCGTGACGGGCGCGTGGTGATGCGGCGGCTCAGGCATTTCGAGCGTCTGACTGGAGTGGCGGGAGAGGTTTTCGCGTAAGGTAGACATGGAGAATGATCAAATGAAAGGTAGGATGGGGAAGATCCTTGCTGGGGATGATAAAGTCCAGAACAAGTGGTTGAGCTTATATAGTATGCGCCCTCCGAGTCGCAAAGAGCCTTGTCAGGAAATGTTGTAGGTTAACCGCAGTTTACTAAAGCCGACACGGAATCAATATCAATCTCTATAGAAATGTTGGGGAAAAAATGGCTGAAACTCACAGAAAAAAGCTATCGCTTCATGTGCAGTTTCCAAGTATAGGAAAGCATTCCATACATGAGAAAAGCAGCAGGTAAAAACCTTCCCAGCGACCAATCCCAATGCGAAAACACCCAACCTCACATTTCCGACTCGGGTTCTCCATCAGATGCGACAATCACAGATCTGCGCACAGATCCACGAGGATTGCTGTTGGCCCAATATATTCACTCCGTCCCACCGCTGTCTCCATTCAAAGTGACGCCGAAGTACGTGCATGTCAGCGCGTTTGCGGATACGTGTATACGCATGCGTGCGTGCCTGCTGGGGGCGTAGGAGATGTCATTCTAGAGACGCTGTTACTGCAGAGTCCCGACGAGGATGATTGAATGCGTGCGTGGTGGTAAGAGGAAAGTGGGGCAATGCCCGATTGGGAATTCAACGCCAACGGGAGCAAACATCTTGAACCCCCACTCACATCTACATTCCAAACGTGGGAACGACACCCTCCGCAAGGAGAATCAGACATAAATGAACGCTGATCGAAGACAAATGATCGACGTCGACGACGCATTCAACAGCGGTGAATTTCCTCTGCGGCTAGTACCTCCAATGACCGACTTGAAGCCCGAGATGCAGAGTAAAAACAGCAAATCCTTCTCATTAACGATACATATCTTGGCATGCCTGCGTCAACATCAGGGATAGTTGGCGCTCTGGACAATGAACACACCTTATGTACAGAGACGCTCTTTCAAGAAACTGATGACTTGTTCGAAAATCGTCCCAAACTGCTCTTCGTTTCCCTGCACATAATCGAACGAGTGTTCGCAACCTGGCACGACAACCAGTTCGCTGTACGCGCCCGCTTCCAAAAGTAAACGTTGTAAATTCTTGGACTCGCCGACGGGTACAGCAGTGTCTTGGTCTCCGTGTATAAGCAACGTTGGAGGCCAACTCGATGACACGTTTGCCTGAGGAAATAGGGATGTATTCCCATCCTCAATGGCAGTGGTATTGGGCTCTCCAGTATAATAATCGAGGAAGACGCCGAGCTGGAGATAGAGTCGCGTCAATTGCATACGCGGATTAGCGGGATAGCTGGGCGTGGGGGAGGTCGGAGGGCAATACTCTAAAGGAGACGAAGAGAGCGAAGATGTGGTGAGGCATGCAGGATGCTGGAGGTCCTTGAACTTGGGATCGGCGGGGTCGAGCAACTCTCTGCCGCGAAAGAATATTTCTTTTTTGGCTTCGAGGTAATGTGGTGTCTAGAAAAAGGTAAGACGCTGGGGTTACCGAGGCGTGAAGGAAGCCTTGCCAAGAAGTCTCCGCCCATTCCGTACATGGACACGATGGCTTTGGGCTGGGGGACGGCGTGAATAGCAGCGAGATAGGCGCACAGACCGCCTGAGCTCGTTCCGACAGCAGCAAGGGAGTCCCCGTCAATGGTGTACTTTGCGCCGGTAGACTCGTGTGTGAACTGACGCCCTCCGACGAAGGCAAACACGTCCTTCACGTCTTGGAGAATGTCATGGCCAGTTACTCCGCCCGATGGAATGAGCCTATAATCGGCCGATACGAAGGCGATGCCCGCGTTTACAGCTCTAGCTGAAATCGATGTAAGCCAGGCTCATACAGCGTACTACAGATGTGCTCACGTACGTACTCTGCAGCCATTTGGGAAACCAGCTTTTGCGGTCGCCGACCGTCAAACCGCCACCGTGGAAGTATATGATGGCAGGAACAGTGGGAGAAAGACATTGCATTGGGTGGTAGAGATCGAGTTTGACCTCTACTTGGCCGACGTGTTTGTAAGTCAGAGTCGAGCAATCCATGTCCATGGGAGGAGACAACAGTTGACGGAACAATCGGTCCGACGCTCCTTCCTATGACCACCACTGTGAATTAGGGCCTTGCATACTTACAATGTCCTGGATGGAGGATTCCGACATTGAAGACCTTTTTTTGACTCGTATAGCTTGCAGTCAATAGCCTCGGCCTGCGAGTTCAACATACTCGGTTTTCTCCAAGGACTCGTCTCGCTTTATGTGGTGACCTCTGACACTCAAGTTCCCTATTTATTTTAGGGCATTCATATGATATGGGCTGCATTATGATGGAAGACAGATACTGTATGCTGTTCGCACAATCTTCGCCGGTCCATAATATCGCGTTATTCCGCTCATACAGCTGGTCTTTGCGGCTTGCTATCAATGATTGGTTTGTCTTTCTGAAATGCTTGACTGACGATTACAGCCTACTCCGTGCCTTTCAATTCAGGAAGCCTTGAGATACCGGCTGTATGCCATCGCACAACTTTCGCCGGTGCATAGTATCGCGTTAACCCGCTTGTACGCTGTGCTACTTATCATTGATTGAGTGGTCGTCCGTGAAACGTTTGACTGACGGGTACAGCTAGATTTGATTCCTGTCAGGGCACGATGATTCTGTCATTACAGAATTGTTCTGCTCCCGCGCCGGGTCCCCGAACGCATTTCGAGGAAATGTGAGACTCGTATTGGGAGCGCTTTTTCACATATCGGTTTCAGAAGTTCCTCTAGCTGGATGCGTCTTCGGCGGATTCAGAATTCACCTTCGCTATACGATGGTTCTGCCACGGTCCCATCGAATCGATGGAACTGGACATATTCGCAAGCATTGTTTTCGCACTGGTGCCGTCATCGACGATCATGCGCATCGTAGTCTCGCTCTTCATGAGTACTGGGCCGACTAGCGAGCTCGTTGTACACTCATTTTCCCCCATGTCATCCTGCATCGCGCTTGGAAAAACTCCACGACTATGTACAAGAAGTCACTGAGAAACTTGATGCCGCTCACGATTTGCGGGCCTTCGAACGCGACAGCTTTGATCTCAAATTGACTGCATGCACTCTGCAACGAGAGTATCTGGCCGCGCTGTATCTTCACAGCTCAGTGAAGATCCAGACGTGTCAATCAGAACTCTTCCACCTTCGGCGCTTGATCTTGGTAATGCCCCCCGACACTGTACCGCATCTGGTTGGCTAATCCCTGCTGACTGTAGATTGCTGTAGAACAGGAAAAGGAAGATGGGATTCGGAACTTCATCATGAGGCGTACAACTTACCGACGACGTATGGAAGCTCACGAAAGTACGTTCAGTGATTATTCTTAGCTGCGACCGAGGCTCTCCTCATCTGGTTCTGTCTTCCGTTCAGATATGAATTGTCGTCGCGCAGTAGACTCCGATGAGATGGTGCAAGCTGTATATGAAGTGAATCTCCGTTTATCGTTTTCGGACTTATCGTATTTCTCGTCCCTATTGTTCAGCTATCAGCTATCAGCTTGTTTTGATTGAGCTATCAGAATGTTGTAGATATAATTCATCAAACAGAAATAAACTGCTAGTTGGATGCTAGGATCTGAAGAGAGTTCATAGAGCTTGACTCGAATCATTTGAAGTGGAGACCTCAGAGCGAGAAGAAGAAGAACCATGTATTTGAATAGAAAAAAAACACGTATTCGAATAGAAATACGTTGAGGCTGAAGCTGAGGGCGGCAAAGCGGCCCGGACAGGCCGACAAAGACGCGTGGTCCCAAAAAGGCAAGTCCCCCCTTTCTCTCTGCATCCACCATCCTTGTCAGTCATGGATACTAAACTCATTAGAAATCTCTGCGGAAACAACGAGACATATAAAAAGGCGCTTGCCTTCTTTCGCTTGGCTCAAGTCAAGACCACGGCTGGCTCTGGATACGACTTGGGGGCCTCAAAGTCCGGATTAGCAGCCATTTGCGCGTATCTCGCGTCTGAAAGGTAAGTAGTACCCTTTTTGTGAATGCGTTAAGCTGAAGGTCGTGCCTAGACTTCATAATGGTGACGTGAAGCTCAAACCTGCCCAAGAAGCGTCGTGTTTGAAACCAAGCGACTTCAAGAAGGGTGTCGAGACGGTGAAAAAAGCGCTTGAAGAAGGAGAAACACGAAAGACGCGTTCAGGCACTGGGGGATTCTATCAAGGGCTCATAAGACAGTACCAGCTGGAATCTCTTGGCCGCACATTTGACGCTTGGTCAGAAAAAGTCGAGACGCAGGCATTGTCACTTTTGGATTTGGAGAATACCTTGGCGAAGCACGTTCGGATTGCGATCTTCTATTGGGTTTGCAATCTTTTGAAGGTATGCTTGGCGCGTCGCCCTGTACTTTTACATCTAATTGTACTTGTAGCCAAACGAGATCAACCTAACCGCTCTAATGCATTCGGAGGCCGTTAACGCGACCCAATGCAAGCGGATCGTGAATGGTCTGACTATCAGAGCAGGCTCACTCGCTGCACAAATACAAGCGGACTACAATTCCGCTTCCGTTCTTCCACCTTTCCCGCGCACGCCTACGACCGTTCGTAGATCTCCTACTAAAACCCCCAACCGCGTTCCGCCCATGAAGCCCTCTCCCTCGAAACAACCCGCTTCACCTACTAAACCCGGTCCGAATATCGGGACATCCCCTGCTCCATCCTCTCCTTCTAGATCACCTACGAGGCGAGTTCCTCCCACCGGCGATAACAAGCGTAAAAGTTGCCCTGAGCCTAGCTCTGACTTGGAGGATGAACTGACGATACAAAACCAAATGAAGAGGCAGAGGTTGGACTCGGTGCAGTCCACCTTTGTGGTGGAGACACCGTCTAAGCGACAGATCAGAGCTTCCAAGCCGGTCTTCGGTGTTGCGCCACTGAACGGAGAGTTCGAAACGCCTACCAAGAAACGCGTCATCCCTACGTCTCCCACCATTGAAACCATCGCTCGTCCTCTGTTTATGTCACCCCAGAGTACGCCCACCGTTCGGCGTTCATCACGAGCCATTACCCAAGAGTCGCCTGTCAGACGCCAGGTTATGGTGGAGGAGCCGATGTCGGATGGGGACGAAGAGGACGGGGAGGAGGAGGAGCAAGAGAGCGTTCGTCGCTTTCGACCTGTGTACTTGGGCATGCAGCAGTGGAATTCAAAGGACCCCCGTGTTCTTGCGATGTGGGAGAGCAAGAAAAGAATAGTAGAAAGATGTGGCAATCCCTTTACAATACGGGCTTAGGATTTTCTGTTTATGATACCATTAAATACAAGGATATGTGCGGGAATGTAGTAGATACAGTAAATTTGTAGCATACAAAGAAAATCGTTCAAAGCAAAAGTCAAAAAGCCATCAAGAACTAGGCAGGCCACGCTTTCGCTTCTTTGTTGGCGAGGGCGAGGGCGTGCTGGGCATCGATTCGGCTAGTTCGTACGCGTACGGCGTGCGGGGTCCTCCAATGCCCGGCGTATAGCGCGCATCATGCTTTGGGCCGGGGAAACGCGCCACAGTTGCGTCAGGCAAAGGACCAGACATCATGCTACGCATCACATCATCGACCTCTTTCGCCTCTGGCCAAACAGTAGATGTTTCTCCGTCGGCCGGCATGCATATGCCAAGGGGCAGCATTGTCTCTTCGATCTTTGCGTTCTCCTTCACCATCTTGACTACGCTGCGCAGGTTCTGCAGGATGTTCATGTACGCGTCTACAATGAGATTAGATCAGGATCGAATAAGTGTTAGTGGAGAGAGAAAGACATACTCATTTTATCGCACTCGGACCAATCGTCTGAGGACATCAGGACCTGCTTGTACGCTTCCCTCTCCGCGTCACCGACCTCGTTCAAGCCAATTCCCTCGTACACAGTTCTTTCGAATTCGGCATCGCTCATCTGTCTCATGGCGCGGGAGGTTTGGTCTTTCTTCTTCTTCCAAGGGTCTTTGCTAGCTGGATTGACGAGATGATCGGGGACGACGCCACCGTAGTCGGAGGCTGGGGCAAAAATGTTATCGGAGGGATGTCTTACGCGTTGCATGGTGGGCATAGTAGGAGATTGTAGAGAGAGGCCAGCGGGCGTTTTATGCTGTTCATGAATGTTTGTAAACAAAGAGCGCGTGACGACCCTGAGTGAGTCCTTGACCATTGACATCAATCATAAAGGACTATTGTGACCGTTTCTTCAACAAAGGGAGTTTCATGCGCGGTGCAAAGGCATTGACACTCTCCAGTGGCAATGTGGTGGAGGTATAACGACGCGCAGTGAGCCCAAAATCGCAAAACAGATCCTTCTTGCCACGCACCACCAGCTGAGAGCTCGGAGCGCGACCTCGAACGATAAGTGGCTCCAGACAGGACACTGAAGCGGAGGATGCTGTGTATTACAATTGGGAATGGGCTTGGTTTCGGGTTGGAGGAGAGGGTGTCGCGCGAGTGGAATGAGGAGGTCATGCCAAAACGTAGTAAGCTGATCAAAAAGCAGGTGTTGGCGGCGGGCCAGTTGGAAGATGAGGTGGCTGGCCTTTGGACGATATGGATCGACAGATATATAGGTAGCTAGGTATTTTTTGTTGTATTTTACGATCTGTTCAATGTGCTTACTACAGTACCGCACTCATCATCATCCTGCGTCAATCAGTCCACGATTCACGGTCAGTACAAAAGGGGTGCCACGGCGATGAGATTTACAGTACCAGACGGTCATATACAAACCAAAGAACGTGGGGTTTCCCATTGCTGCATGCTACCTACTACATAAAGCTTCGGGAGAGATTTGAAAAAAAGATGTGTATACTATGCGGAACGTTCACATTCACAATGTGAATCAGTCCGGCCATGCCCAACCAATGTGCAGAAATTTGATGCACTGAGAAAAGAGTGGGCGGCTGGGATGGGAGGAGAGGGATGCAAGAAGGCATCAGGTAGATCACTAAATGTGAGATTGGTCCTAACAGTTGTTCATCAGCCAACTTCCCATCCTCTGATCGTAAGCAAGGCTTCTCACCGTGAAAAATGATACCGTTGACGTTTCTTTGCCTAGGAATGTCAGGATAGGTTAGGATGCTATCCTGGCGCTTAGAATTTTGTCATAGCTTCACTTCGATAGCTGGTCAAGCATATTCTCGCACTCTCCCTTCGTACCTGGTTCTCTTGACGATCGTTTTCCTCGCCGATGAGCGTCTCTATTCCTCTGCTTCTGGAACCAAATCATCAGCTCCGAGACAGATCTTAAAGGTGATGCGTTAAAAGCACTGCTTTACGCAAATAATCACTCACCCTTCTCCTCTCTCTTTCAGGAGCTCTAGAAAGGTGTCCGATGGGTTTGGTAATCTCTGGACAACCTTATCTAGAAGACGTGTGTTCTGGGGCATAATGATCTACTTTACTCATCTCTCTCGACCTGAATTATAAGGAACTCCTGCACAAAAAGATCAAAACAGTTTTGTCTTGCCATCTCGCATATTATTGTTCAGTATGCCCACGACGACTACAAAAATGTAACCCAGCAACAGGTTCTGTTGTTGTAATGCTATCGACTATACTAGTACTTTCTTGTAATCTAAACATCGCGGCGTCAATGATGATAATGACATCGCGCTCCAGCCTCCAGCTGAATTCCTCAGCACCTCTGCTAACGTACAATGTATCACGAGAAGTAGCTCGACTTGGAAGATCATGGCTCACGACGACTTTATTGTCAGACCGCGTGCCACATCCCGACAAGACTTTTCATGTGCCACACATGCTTTCCGAAACGACAATTATACCATGAAGGCTTCAGTCATGTGCGTAGCTACTTTACTACATCATCATACAGTAGATCATTTCTATTCCCTCTTGGGGTCGCATGGGATTGTACACTAGAGACGGAATGTGCAGGATCGGATGGTCATCCTTTCGAATGACCTGCCGGGGACGGAGTCAAAGGCCCTTTGTTCCTCGCATCTTGGGATGTTGCCTGTGAGAAGAAGGTGTCAGCTCGATTTGGGAGAGAATTGCGTTGGCATACTAAATGGTCAACCGATGATATTGAAATGGTTTTGAGAAGCACTACCAGCTCCTCTGCATCTCGCCCACGAGGTAGGCAATCTCCATTTCGTGAATCCAGGAAACATGACCAGACATCGTACGCATCAGTGTACCAGTCGTAAATGGCGCGTCCGTCTTGCGAGTTGACAATTCGTTCAAGTTCTCTGAGGCATGCGGTCCACTCTGCGGAGTGACCGAGGAAGATCTGCGCTAACTTGTTCAGGCTGGCCTGTCGCGTACGATCTGCCATCATCAGAGACATGCAGAGAGTGACCAAATTGCCTTGTTCTCGAAGATATCTCAAAACCGTCGAGGCGGTTTGCGGCGCAGTACGCGACAAAGGGCCTAGTCCGTCAACGAACGCAGAAGCAAGAAGTGGGTAGGACAGGCTCAATCTTTTGCGATTACCGAGTGCAGTCGAGATGGAGGTGAATTCATCCTGAACTAGGTTGATCCACCGTTTCTCAACAAGTCGTCCATACACCGAGGGTCCCAGAAGATTGGACGACGAAGGGAATCGTACATAGGACTCCAAAATTTCTGCAGCGATTTCGATTGGATCGGAGTCGTTACCGGCGATAGGTATTTCGCTGAATACCAGGTCACAGATGTGCGTAAGCAGGCACTGAGGTGCACGGTCGATGAACTCAGAGGTAAGGTGCGGGCTAATGGTTAACGTCCTAAAAAATGGATGGAGCATATCCCGTTTATCCTTCGCCGTCAAGGTATCCGTCAAGAATGTGTCAGAGAATACGACGCTAAATAGTGAGCGGAATGTAGCCCTGATGAGGGGTTTATGTCGGTTAAAGATGGCATCTTCCTTATATCGAGGCTGACCATCAACGCCTGCATAGACTCTCGTTGCTTCGATGAGCTTCGATATGGTTGTTGCAGGCCTGGGCGCCGAACGACTAGAGGACCAGACGGACGGGCAAGGTGCAACAGGACGTCGGAGGGAAGGCCAACATATTCGTGGCTCAGACAACGATTAGAGTATACGGTGGATAACAAGAAATTGCAGAGTGATGGATGCATGAAATGCCGTAGTGCATCTGCAAACGTTGTAGCGATGTGCGTATCCGGGCGATCTAGTACTTGCAAACAGAAGTTATCGTAATCGAGCGGACCACCCATTATCCTCTCTAGATTTCTACGCCGGTGAAGAGGTAACGATACGATGCTTGCGGCAGGATCATCGCAGTTCCACATGGGCTCCGAACACCAGTGTGATCCCAGGATGCAACTCAAAAATCCGGTCCAGACCGGGGAATCATTGTCCTCCACCTCAAGCCAAGAGGTACCTAGATTGAGCGCATTCTGAAGAACTTTTGCCCATAGCAGAACATCGAAATTGTCCTGAGCAGAGCCTTTGAGCTGCTCGGAGAGAAACGTAGCAGCTAGGTCTGGTTTATTGTGATTCAGAAGGGCAGAAAACGAGTCTGGACTGGCGTTGGCGAGCGTGGGCATGACACAATCGGGGCTATCAAAACGAGCAAGAGCTCTGAAAAGACGATCATATGTTGTAAGGGTCACACCCTCGGGGTTGCTATATCTTTGAGAGCGAAGCGAGTCTTCAATGTCTTCAGCGATTGAAGGAAACTTTTCCTTTACTATCCAGACTGAGTGAAGGGGCATAATGCTGAGAGCCTCCATCACAGTGGCCTGCACGGAAGAGTTGGAGGACATGTCAAAAATCCAGGCAAGCGCGCAGGCGTCGATATCGTCCGCCTGCTCTTCGACCCTTTCACGCTCAACAGCGCGCAATGACATGATCTTAGAAGCCTCCGCACCATCAGGCGATACCGTCGTCGGGCCATCCACGAAAGTTCCCTCGGCCGCTGGAGTAGCATCACCTGAGGCTAATGTCCTTTTCAAGGAAGGCAAATGTTGGTTAGAAGCTGCCGGATACGGCGCATCATAGTGCGTGTAGTGAAACGTAAGTATCCAAACGCAGAATACGAGTAGATCGTCAAAGGCGTTTTATATGGACAGTTCGGTTTGATGGTGGGGAGAAATGTGGTGCCGAAGTACGCAATGAAGGCGAATGATGCGATGCTACCAACAACTACAGCCATGGACGTATCCAGGGAGCGTAGGTACAGTACAAGGCCGCCAAAAAACACGCCAAGGGCAAGGTGCATCAGCACAGGCAGCAATCCAATGATCACGGGTACATGCCAGCTCTCTAAGCTGTCAAACCGGTACTGTCGGATGCGACTACGACCTCTCGGTGTTCCAGACGGCACAGTCATATACTGGTGAATCCATTGTTTTGTCAGGACAGCGAGCAATGCCGTCGTAAGACTAACCGCAAGGCTTGTGAACCACATCCCATTGACACACCGGTCGGTGAGAGATGGGCTGGCGACAGAATTGATTCCCAGAGCGGAACGGGTTACGTCTTCAATCGGTTCGTTTAGAAAAAATGCGCGCTGCATGTGGAGCATCTCGTCCATAATGCTGGCCGTGACCATAGACATGTTGACCTGGAGGCTCTGAGCGTCTGAACAAGGAAGGTGGTCACAACAGCGGAGAAGAGTCCGGCCTTGGCCAAAATATCAGTTTTGCGAGGTCAAAAACGCAATGACAGGAAAGTAACGTACGAAAACGAGTAACACATCGAGTCCGTCGCGCCAGTCCTCCACCATTTCCGCGTCGTACTTGATGTATTCCTCCAAGAACATCTTCCACACCCTGGCCATCTCGCCCATCTCTTGGAAAGGGGCATCCTCAGGGTACTTGTGTTGATAATCAAATGGATCGTTCGCTGAAAATACGTGGCACAATTTTAATACCTGCAGTGGAACTAAACTAAGAGATATACCAACCTTTCTGGGCATGGGAATGTGATAGCTTTACGGAAAAGACCTTGCGTCGTTTCCGCGCCGTTTTCTGTGTATGGGATGCCGGTATGTCGGACGCCTGTATCGCTTCGATGATAGCTTCGATCTCTTCCACGTCTTCACCGTTATCTAAGCTGGCACATGTCTCGGAGTCTATGGTTTGATGCGACGTATCAGGCGTATAATGCATGTCGGGGGGACGTGGCGCAGTTCCAAACGCGGCGGTATGCGACTCGGATGACATTTCGAAGAAAGGAAGGATGGAGATACCGGTGTTCTTGCGGACTCGGCTTTTCTGTCGATGGTATCAGCATTGTTCTCTGTTTGGTTTTGATGAAGCATACCTGGTGGCATTGTTCCTTGAACAGACAAGGTAGTCTCTTTTGGGTTCAAGAGCACTTAGAAATCAAGGGGTTGATAGGTCAACACCGCCCCGGAAGACCCCACACCCACGTAGCCCAAGAAAGTACTTTATACTCATGATGGTTGAAAGCAAGGCCGATCATTTTCCCACGGCGGCCTTCTTCATCGACACTTCATAATGTGACTGCATAAAAACTCTGCGCCACACACTATACGCAATCTCAAGATCGGATAGGCCGTTCATGGATAAAAATCTGCAGCGATGCGAGGATTCATAATTCAAGTGAAAACTTTGTTGAGTGTGGAACGAAAACTCAACTCGTCACTTTCAGTAGGAAGCGATACCCTGGTCGGTGTTGAATGGCGGTACACGGTGCTGTTATTTACCACACTGCGTAAGCGCCACATCGGCTTTCAGGTCCAGCACAGCCACACGGCAACCGCTCCGGACCCGCTGTCTGACTTGATCTGGGCAATCAGTGACCATTGGTATCAATCACAAAGGACTATTGTGCCCGTTTCTTCAACAAAGGGAGTTTCATGCGCGTACCAAGGGCTTTGACTTTCTCCAGTGACAATGTGGACGCGCGAGTTTCAAAAAGCGGACACATTATGCTTGAGCAGCACCAGCGACCTCGAACGATAAGCGGCTCTAGAAATGGACGAGACTGTATATTACAATTCGGAATGTGCGTAACCAGAGCTGCAGACTCCTCGTTTCTTTCATTTATAAGTTCGTAGTCCAGGCTTGCGATACGGATGTCTGCATCGTTACTTCTGACGATACACTGTTTAAAGTCCACAGCACCAACTTGCGAGCTCATTCTTCGACATTTCCCCTTCCTGGGAGCTGCATCAACATCAACGAACCTGTCAGGATGTCAGAGCGCGGCGACGTGCTGTGTGTCGTGTTCAAGTACATCTATCCAGAGCCGCCCCTCCCCAATCTCGACATGCTGCCTTGTCGCACTCTAGAAGAGGTAGCTATGACTGCGGACAAGTACCAGTTTCTTGCCCTTATGCAGCTCTGCGATCGATATATGGAGTAAACTGGCGCACTTCATGCCTATCATTACTTGGTTGAAGATGACGCCTAGAGACCACACGCGTATATACGAAATGAGGACGTGATGCTGGATTGCATTGCGCCTCATACAATCTCATTAGAAGTATCCGATGCCGCGCAGCAGTTTGACTGTTGCCTTTTCAAACGATGGGCAAGTTGAGTTTATGCGATATCAAGCATTCTGATTCTGAATGACATGTCTGCAGATACTATATCGTGAAGCGTGCATAGGCTTCATAGCTGCGCTGAGTCCAAAGGGAGGAGAGACGTATAGAGCTCTGGAAGTTCGTCTTAAGGAGTATGCGGCGCCATACCGCTCCATCTGATCCCAGCCCGCCCAGGTTTTCTACCACCGAGTCGGCGAAAGACTGGTCAGCACATTGGAGTGCGTTAGTCAGAGATAAAGTATATGCCCGCGTCAAGCGATCGTGGATATCTCCGATGTTGGTATGAAGGGATTGTAGACGGTGGGTAGGAAGATGTGCAGATAATGAAGATAGTCACACTAGTGTAGAGTATATACAGAAGTCGATGGACAGCGCTTAGCTTGTCGCAGTCGCCGCGAATGTCATAGTTTCTATCCGTCCTCGTCCTTTCGCTTCCTTCTGAAGGAGTTCGTTGATCACCTTGTACTGCCCCGGATCTATCAGCATAACGACCTCCCAGTTCTCTTCCACCATCTCGTCCTTCTCGACTTGCTCGGCGCCGTCCAGCACCTTCTTACGAAGTTCCTCTGAAGGTGAAGAGGAGATAGCTACGCGGACACGCATTCGCGCGCGCTGAATAGGAAGAGTCGAGTTCGACTGTAATAGCCGTATGACTTCTGATACCTATTGCTCATCAATGCCACCGAAAACAGGATGTAAGGCGCGAGCTTACCTGGCTCTTGGCGGTCTTTCCCTGCTTTACGCTGAATCCTGCTTCGTTCATGGCTTTGTCTATCATGCCCACCGGATGCGGCCTCTGTGTTTCGGGATCGACACATTTTTCTGCAACGAGGGTAGCAATCTCTTTCCGCAAGGCGGATAGATCATGCTCCCGCTCCTTCTCTCCGACCTGAACTTCGCCTTTCTTGAGAATTTCGGCTACAACTTCGGGCACGGACGCGGTCCCGAAAGATTTCTTGAGGTCGTTGGCTTTAGCTACTTCGCCTTTTGAGACATTGACGAAGACGTTGGAAATTTGAAGGACATCGTCTAGATTTGTTTCTCTGTGCAAGAGATAGGTTTGAGGCGATGAAGGAAGATTGGGAGACTACATACACGCCGTTGCGCCATTCTTGCACTTTATTCTTGTAGCAAGCGACCTAGATGAATAGTCAGAAAGATACTACATTGAGCGCGTCACAGCTCATTACTCACCTCAAATCGTTTCCCGCCTTTCTTTAAGCGCACGATAGACACATTGGTCAGTCTGCAAGGTATGCAAGTTAAAAGCGCGGGATTGGAAGGCAACTACACACTTTATTTGATTCATGGGTTGAATTATCTTCGACATGGTGGTGGTCTTGTTGAGAGCTGAATTCCCGATCACTGATTGCTCAGATCAAGTCAGACAGCGGGTCCGGAGCGGTAGCCGTGTGGCTGTGCTGGACCTGAAAGCCGATGTGGCGTAGGGCTTAGTTTATATTAATTTTGGGGTATAATAAACAGTTTGATAGAAAATTTCTCCAGAGGCATGTTTATAAACCGGTTTATAAACATCGGCCGAGATGCTCGAGCAGGTCACGTGGGCATAAATTTCAAGTCGCCGAAGACCGCAAATGGCTTTCATATGCCACTTGTAGTTGACCGTGCGGCTAATCCTGGGGCTATGGCTCCTTTTACACCTGTTGAGCATGTCAGGGTCTGCTTGCGCATCATGCTAACACCTGACAAAGTGCTCGGTAACTGATTTTGACCTTGTCGAGGTAGGCAGAGGTACTGATTTGGGGGGTGTGCACAGACACCTTTAAAAACATTAAAAACAGCGGGGTTCGCGACCTACCCTGTTTACATTGTTTATAAACACCTGTTATAAACATGTTTACAAACATCGCTATATAAACTAAGCCCTAATGTGGCGCTTACGCAGTGTGGTAAATAACAGCACCGTGTACCGCCATTCAACACCGACCAGGGTATCGCTTCCTACTGAAAGTGACGAGTTGAGTTTTTGTTCCACACTCAACAAAGTTTTCACTTGAATTATGAATCCTCGCATCGCTGCAGATTTTTATCCATGAACGGCCTATCCGATCTTGAGATTGCGTATAGTGTGTGGCGCAGAGTTTTTATGCAGTCACATTATGAAGTGTCGATGAAGAAGGCCGCCGTGGGAAAATGATCGGCCTTGCTTTCAACCATCATGAGTATAAAGTACTTTCTTGGGCTACGTGGGTGTGGGGTCTTCCGGGGCGGTGTTGACCTATCAACCCCTTGATTTCTAAGTGCTCTTGAACCCAAAAGAGACTACCTTGTCTGTTCAAGGAACAATGCCACCAGGTATGCTTCATCAAAACCAAACAGAGAACAATGCTGATACCATCGATAGAAAAGCCGAGTCCGCAAGAACACCGGTATCTCCATCCTTCCTTTCTTCGAAATGTCATCCGAGTCGCATACCGCCGCGTTTGGAACTGCGCCACGTCCCCCCGACATGCATTATACGCCTGATACGTGCGTCAAACCATAGACTCCGAGACATGTGCCAGCTTAGATCACGGTGAAGACGTGGAAGAGATCGAAGCTATCATCGAAGCGATACAGGCGTCCGACATACCGGCATCCCATACACAGAAAACGGCGCGGAAACAACGCAAGGTCTTTTCCGTAAAGCTATCACATTCCCATGCCCAGAAAGGTCGGTATATTCTCTTAGTTTAGTTCCACTGCAGGTATTAAAATTGCGCCACGTATTTTCAGCGAACATCCATTTGATTATCAACACAAGTACCCTGAGGATGCCCCTTTCCAAGAGATGGGCGAGATGGCCAGGGTGTGGAAGATGTTCTTGGAGGAATACATCAAGTACGACGCGGAAATGGTGGAGGACTGGCGCGACGGACTCATGTGTTACTGTTTTCGTACGTTACTTTCCTGTCATTGCGTTTTTGACCTCGCAAAACTGATATTTTGGCCAAGGCCGGACTCTTCTCCGCTGTTGTGACCACCTTCCTCGTTCAGACTGCTCAGAGCCTCCAGGTCAACATGTCTATGGTCACGGCCAGCATTATGGACGAGATGCTCCACATGCAGCGCACATTTTTTCTAAACGAACCGATTGAAGACGTAACCCGTTCCGCTCTGGGAATCAATTCTGTCGCCAGCCCATCTCTCACCGACCGGTGTGTCAATGGGATGTGGTTCACAAGCCTTGCGGTTAGTCTTACGACGGCATTGCTCGCTGTCCTGACAAAACAATGGATTCACCAGTATATGACTGTGCCGTCTGGAACACCGAGAGGTCGTAGTCGATCCGACAGTACCGGTTTGACAGTTTAGAGAGCTGGCATGTACCCGTGATCATTGGATTGCTGCCTGTGCTGATGCACCTTGCCCTTGGAGTGTTTTTTGGCGGCCTTGTACTGTACCTACGCTCCCTGGATATGTCCATGGCTGTAGGTGTTGGTAGCATCGCATCATTCGCCTTCATTGCGTACTTCGGCACCACATTTCTCCCCACCATCAAACCGAACTGTCCATATAAAACGCCTTTGACGATCTACTCGTATTCTGCATTCGGCTACCTTCGTATCGCATCTCGCTCCGCTGTCGAGCATGTGCAACAAGTTTTGCACAGATGGCGTGTTCATTACAAAGGGAGCTCACCCTCTCCCTCCGTGACAGTGATAGCAGAAGCCGATGGTCAGGTATCATTTGCAGAGAGGGTCTCCAAGGTCAGGTCACTGAGAGAAGTCGAACGAGAAAGTGTGGAGGCGCAAGCCGATGTGATTGACGCGCACTCACTTGCGTGGATCTTCGACATGACATCCAACACTTCCGTTCAGTCGGTTGTTATGCAGGCTCTGGGAAATATTCCCCTGCAGACCATTGACATTATCAAACGGAGTTTCCCTGCTATCCATGTATCTATCCGCGACCTTCTTCAGTCTCCGGACTTTAAAGCGCCGAGTGAACATAGGCGCCCTGCCTTTGACCGCCTGAGTAGAGCCCTAGTCCGATTTCACACCGAAGAGAGAGTTCCTCTGCCCCATCCCAATCCCGCTCTCACTGGTCCCTCTCCCGTAGACAATTCGCTCTGCAGCCTACTCAACTAGGTTCGCCCACGGCAAGCAGTCACATTCCTGCGCGAGCAACTCCAAGGGTCAGGCGATGAGTTGGACGTATACATCTGGGGCAAGATACTACAAAATGCTCTGACCATGGGTATCGACTGGCTTGATATAGAAGACGACGAATCCCCTGTTTGGCGAGGTCTCGCTCATCATATTATTGATGGGCACGGCTGTCAAACTCACACAAACTGCCGCAACCCCCGTCGCACGCTGGCTTCACTACCTGTGCATCGTCACGCGCTGGTGAAGAAAGGACTGGGTCCATTGTCTTACGAGGGTTTTGCTTTGAGAGTTCTCGATTTACCTGGAACGAATCGTCCAGTGACGTTTGGCCTGGCGTTAAGGGACTTTTTGCACCCATCTTTTTGTGAACTTCTTTTGCAAGAAGTATACCGCGATCGTTGCTCAGATGAAAATTACAAGGATCTCCCTCCCGATATGCGTCTCAATCTTGCCCTCATACAATCGCCATCCATTCTATCTACAAGCTTGTCTCGTGACGACAATTGGCAGGCGGTGATTCATCAGACTATATATGCGATTCGGCAATATGTTGCTGTGGATGCTGACTATGAGAAAAGTCTTCGACACCATCGGATGGTTGTCAAAGCAACTTTCGCATCCTTGAGCGCCGTCGTTCTCTCAGACCTGTTCTTGGCGGATGTCTTGACATTTGAGGATAAACACGACATCATACATCCGTTTGTCAGGACTCTGCTTCTAGACCACGACCTGTGTTCCAAGTTCGCAGCCCAGGCGTCACCAGCGCTGACCGGAGAGATTTCGAGGGTCGTACTGCGTGATTTTCCCAAGGGCGAAAGTCTCATCATCGCGTCTGAAATCCTTGAATGCTTCGCCCGATATCCTTTGATAGCCAATCCTTTAGCTGTCAAAATATACAAGCAGTTGTCTCAGATGGATTGGTTTAGGCTTGTTGACATCGGTTCCTTGTCCATCGTTCATGGAATCGTGCAGGATTGGCATGAAATCATATCCTATACAATCCTGACAGCCTCTTATATCTCGGGATTGGAATCTTTGTTTGCTACTACTCCTTCAGTATACAGCACTGCTGTGGACGATCTGAGGAAGCTGCCCAATCTTTGTATCGTTTGCACGATCCTTCTAATGGGTGATCGCAAACGGCAGGCTACGCTTTGGAAGATAAACTCCCATCTTCAGTCCAGAGAGCTGTGCATCAGCAATTTAATGAAGCCTTTTCACAGTGGCCGCTGTTTCGACCGCTGGAGCTCGAAGGCGCCATTGAGCATGTTCGGTATGAAGAGTTGCCGTCGCTCATGTCCCGCCTTCTTGGCCCTGCCTGAACTGGAGCAAAGGCTCAGACTCTGCCCCACAAGGTCCGTGTTCGTTACTAACGAGAGTGTTGATTATGAGTGCTGAATCACAGACTTCAGAATTCCTCGTTCTTCTCCTGGGCAAAGGGGAGAGGGACTCATATGTGGAAATTTGTACATAGTAGTTAAGCCCTAAATCTGTAGCGTATTTCTTAAAATAGTAGATGTTATGCATTCCTTCATCTGCAGGCCGAACATGCCATCATCTCAGACCTACGCCACTGACGGACTTATAACCACCGTAAACTACACTAACGGATGTACACAATAATCAAAAGATCTCGTCGTAGACCGGGTTGCTGAGCAACAGTAAGTTATGAACAATACTGGGAGGCGATCCATCCTTGAAAACAATACAAGGGGGCGCGGTTATTGTCACCATTCAGCTTATAGTTTGTCGCGCGTACATGATTCAGGTAGGATTTGCTTCACATCATGCCAGAGACCAACCAACAGTACCTCGCTAAGGTAGCAGCAAAAATCCCCACCCCTCCGACGGCACTACTGGAACTACTCCAAGCAAGAGGCTACGGGTCCGTCCGTCCAATATTGTACTGCATTTAGAGTACTAACTGGCCTTATAGCACGATTATCGAGCTACGGAGATCGTTTGCCAAGTTAGGAAGCCAGACAAGCAGCTATTCTGCACAGTACAACGGCGAGCGTATCAAAGTAAAGAGGGGCCTCATTGCGCCTACATCCCAGGACGATCTAGAGGGCTTCCTTTGAACACCGTTGAAAGCACCAACTGGCGATGGTACGTGTTGCGGAAAATATGCTAAGCTTGATGCTCCTGATGTCTTCATTTGAGACTACTGAGGATCACGAGAAATGAGCTTACCAGGTACAGTGCGATATCTCCTACTCAAACAAGGCAGAGGAACCTTCCACCGTATGCCTAGTGACAGGCGCACATCAAGTGTGTTTCTTCTCACAATTGTAGACTTACCATAGCTGACCGAAATAAGCACCGACTTGAGCGAGAACGAGGCGACATACAGGAAAAGAAATGCGTGCCGCATCTGATGCCGTTGATACAGACGCGATAGCTGCCACTATCGTGTCATTGGGGGTGGGCGCTGTAGCCACCTCGCCCAATACGATGAAGGACCGTCGCTTTTTTGGCTATAACACCACCCAGATTCGGCACAAGAACCCCCGACGTTGATGCCCCAATCTTCAACGAAGGCGCCAGAAAGAACAAGGACATAACGTAATGGCCGCTCTGGATTGGAACAATGCTCTGACTTCCGTGAAGGAAGCTCTCTTTCGCTGTGTTCTCCAGTACATATGACGCCATCAGTGGAAGTTCAGAACAAAGGATCGGAGACGCACGTGACATGATTCTTGACAATGCATTGGCGGTCGACTTTCCTGCTTTCGTCTTGCTCTGCGTCGCAAAAGCTACATCTGTTCTTTTCATGCTCTCGACTCCCAACGTCTCCCCGTTCTCCGTTGTTTCTCCGGACTGCTACCAATCTGACAAGAACCTGACTTCAATGCACGACTTCGAGCTCTTAGTAATACTAGATCTGTGGGACGAACTCTGATCTTGTCCTCAACCATCACATGCCTCCACAAAGCAACCTCAGTCCCCGGGCTTGGCGTCACTACTTGCTTAGGTTGAACTTTCCTTTTAGCGCCATAAAGATTTATTTCTGCCGAAAGCGGACTACCGATCAACTGTACGGGCTCTCTATCTCGTTGTATCAGGTGGTTAAGCACGCGCAGTTCCTGCACCTTCGCCTGACCAGAGCCACACCATCATGGTTCGCGACGGCTACCAGCGCGGGCGTCGCCTCCAACTTAACGACGCCGTCGAGGACGCCCTCTGCAAGATCCTCATATTTGGCTTCGACATCGACCGCGTTGAGATCAAGCCTGCCAATGCTGATACTCTCCGCGGCCAGATCCTTGCATGGGCCAGACACATTGCCCGCGCTATCCTATGGCAGGAGATTTACGACTTCACATTCGAGGCGCTCTCTCTACACTCCTCAATACTATCCCCGGCAGTGACTGCACTGAGGCTGACCTCTTCGCTACCATTGCAGACCCCGAATTGATGCGGCAATACACCTTGCAAGACAAGGACACGGAGAAGAACAACCTAGCCGATCACGCTCTTTCTCTCAGCAAAGCACGTATCCGTCAGGGCATCCTCGACCACATCTCTTCCCGCTACACCGCTGCCAACCATATGCCCTTCCCCTCGCCGATCTTTTCCGGAAGATCCGCTATACGTACAAGTTTCGTGAGTGCCTCCTTGGCCAAGTCGGTTATCACAACGGTGCGCTCGAGCTTCCTGCCGACGTGGACGACGAGTTGGAGTACCATGATTGACCCATGGGGGAACTACGCTCAAGTATACGGATTACATCGGTTACCGCGACATCCTCAACTCTGAGGACCCGTTTGTCCGCCAGAAGGTCGGCAAGCCGTTGCTCCAAGCGATCACCACGATGGCCAACAGTTCATAGCCTATTTGAAGAGTACGAAGCCGCTCTTGTCCCTCCCCTACCTCATCCGGGTCTTCACGTCGCCCAGTGGTTCAACAACACAACCGGCAACACTTTCCCGGAGCAGAGTAGAAGGCTAGCGGATGAGGAGATTGTTTGAGTGTAGACAGCCAAACTTGTTAATTTCAATATGAGTCTTTTTGTTCAACGCATTCTTTGATTTGTGTTGCGATCGTCAAGTATGGCAGCCTCGTTTGACGCCGCGCCCAATTTAAATAACAGATATCGCCACTATGTGGGGCTTAAGCCTGAGAACGAGATTGATTGCTCTGGCGGCGCAGCGACGTTAGCGAAATGAGGAGTGTGGTATTAAAATGAATAACTAGGTCGAACAGACGTAAGATACAACACAAAATACCCAGCTTAATTCACTACATATATCTCTCTTCATCCATATCATCCAAAGGCCAATGCAGCGCAATCTCTGCCGCCTCACCCTCCAACTCTGCCGCCGCCAACACTTGCTCCTTCACCATCTCACTGGTTTCATGACCTCCTCATACCTCTCGCGCGACACCCATCCATCCGACGCGAAACCGAGCCCAATCCGCAACCCGTCCATAGTCTCGTCCCTCGTGTCTGTACTTCATTCAGCCTCATCGTCTCGCGTACGTCCTCAGCGTCAAAAACCAGTGGACACGGCGCGCCGCCCCCCGTAAGCGTCTCCCAGCCTCTCGTCGCTTCTATGAGCGCAACCTTCAGCTCGAGAGTCTCGCCCTCCCACGCGGCACTGGCATGGTGAAAGAGGCGGCGGCGGAGAAGCGGCAGAGGCTCCATGAAAGCCCTGTAATGGACCTCGTTGCACTCTTCCGTGTGCTTGACGTAGTGGTAATGAGTGAGACGGTCATAGTAGAGCTCCCTTGCTCGGTTTTGCTCAATTTCGTCCAAGTCCTCAAAGTTCTCTGGGAGCGAAGGCGGCATCATATAATGTGAGATGGGATCGTTGTAATTTTGGAGACGGTCAGGTATGCCAGCGGAAAGAAACAGAGGTAGGATTGAGGCGTGTTGCCAGTCGAGCAGGCCGACGACTTGGCAGTTGGACCTCGAGACGATGATATTGCTGTGCTGGAGGTCAGGATGGCGGATGCGGAAATTGGCAGAAGGCTGGGTCCTTGGGAATGAGCGACGATGAGATGAGGAGAAAGCGGTTCAGGTTCTCGATGTGGTCCGATGGCGATTGCTCTTGGTACTGGTAAGCTTCCCTCCTCGTGCGTTGGAATGGCAAAAGCGGTTGACCGAATTGTTCCAGATAGGCTAGTTCCTTGTGGGCCCCGCTTACAAGTGCTGCTTCAACGCTTTTATCTATGAGTATCGCTTGGTTCAAGGGGATAATACGAAAAATGGCGAAAGCGGCGTACATGGTCCCCGTTCTACATTAAGCTGTGATCTCCTGCCAAACCACAAAGGCAGTCGTACATCTGGACCGACGCAGAAACGCTCGTCCGCTAGCGGTATGCCCGGTCTCCCGTCCAGTTTCTCCAGGTCTTTTGCATAGTACAAGCTTCCTCCAGCCGGAAAAGAAATTGACATCATCTTCGACTCGAGTTCAACAAGTTGGCGCAAGACTGAAATGACTTCCTGTTCCCCAAAATCGGGCCAAACCTCGCTCAACTTTGTCCCTCCAATGAATTCCATAAAGATGAACTCGGTTTCCGCCGCGTTGTCTGGTACAGGCGAGTAGCCATAAATCTCGGGGATAGGCAGTCCAGAGGAACGGAGGAAGGCCATAGTAGCCGCTTCACTAGCGACTGCGTGGTACTTGGGGACCGTAGCGGGGTACGGGATGCGCGCTACCATTTGGAAGCCGTCGCGCATGGTGATCAGAAAGATACGGTTATGTCCACCTTCGGCGAGCTTTGCAAAATCGACGATATCATCAGGACTCCGATCGACAGATTGCGCTGCGAGTCGGCATAGCTCATCGACGTTGAACACGCGTCTGCGCTCTGCGTGGCGAAGAGCATCGTTGTAGCTGAATCATGGTATTAAACACTCGGTTAGAGGTACACCATGTCTGAGACTTACAGCCATCTCCCTGTTGTGTTGTCGAAAAGGTCGTTTTGAGTATTAGCCATGATCAAGAACGCGCGAGGGGTGATCACAGAACTCTGGAAGGAAGACGATAATGAACGAGGCGAGGAGCGAAGACGACGCAGACGTGGGGAGACTGGACCTGCAAGGAAGTTGGAGACGAGCCTCGCGCTGCGAAGGCAGGACATGTCTAGTATAAAGCTGCAATCAAGTTTCTAGTTGCGGTCTCTGAATTGAGTGAAACTAAAGAGAACCAAGATAGTGCATTCACTGAAGGACACCGTGTAAGGCCATGGACGCAGGTGTGGCCGCGTAGCACGAGAGTCAGAGTCCAGACGAGAGTTTCGGAAGACAGCTCGGAGCTCGGACCGGCTGCTACCGGTAAATCTAAGGATGCAACCAACTACTCAAGTTCTAAAGTCGGTTTGTGGAGAACCACAATTACTGTACTAACGCGACCGGATCTTCACGGCATGTTACGCGTTATGATTGTGAACTAACTTACCACTAGTTCATCCAGGGTCCATAGACCATATTGGGAGCGGCGGGAGGCGGCGGAAATTTCCGCATTTGGGCTGATCCCGACGAAATTTACCGTTGTTACGCGTTATGGAAGCCGAATTAGTTCACTTCACGGGGCCCTGTGACGCGTTATGCGAATTAACGGTCGCGTTAGTACAGTATTGCCACCATGTTGCGCCAGGGCGAGACACATCTCTTCGGCGATATTCTATTTTGCTCCATCTACAAGCGTGTTTTATGCTTCTTGGGGACAGCCAAGCTTGGCCATTGCCATAAGTGAGGTATAGCTACTCCTAATTTCTTTGATGTTGGCGAGTTTTCAATCTGGGTTGAACAGCATTGTACGAGATCCCGTCCTCAAGCACGCTTTTCCAGCCTTTTTGCGGAGAAGTCCGGTCCATTGACCTAACGCAAATGGCTCTAGTCCCAATCTCATTGATGTAAACCGAACAGACATGTACCACGATTCACATATATTTCTCTTCATCCATATCGTCCAAGGGCCAATGCTTGCCAGTGATAGCCGATTCCTTGGCCTGGGTCGCCGCAACTACTCCCTCCCTCATCCTTTGTCTGACTGTCCTGGCCTCCTCGTGGCGCTCCGTGGGCACCCAGCCCTCCGGCTCACAGTCAACGTACTTCCAGCACGTCTCCATCACCTCGTCCGCTACTTTCAGATATTCTTCCAGCCCCATCGTCTTGAGCACGTCCACAGCGTCAAAAGTCACTGGATACGGCGTGCTCCCCCCTGTAAGCGTCTCCCAATTTTCCGTGGCTGCTATGAGCGCAACCTTCAGTGCGAGAGTCTCACCCATCCACGCGGCACTGGCGCAGTTGAAGAGGTCGCGGCGGAGAAGATGCAGAGGCTCCGTCAACGACTTGTAATGCACCTCATTACACTCTTCCGTGTGATCGACGTAATGGTAATGAATGAGGCGGGTAAAGTAGAGTTCCTCGGTTTCGTCCAAGTCCTCAAAGTTCTCTGGGAGCGAAGGCGGAATCATATCATCAGAAATCGGATCATTGTAGTTTTGGAGGCGGTCAGGTATGCCTGTACAAAGAAACAGGGGCAGAATCGAGGTGCATGTCCAGCCAAGCAGTCCGACGACTTGACATTCAGAGTCAGGCGACCTCGAAACAATGATTTTGCTGTGTTGGAGGTCTGGATGGCGAATGCGGAAATCACAGAAGGCCGGGTCCTTGGGGATGAGCGACGACGCGATGAGGAGAAAGCGATTCAGGTTCTCGATGTGGTCCGGGCGATTGTTATTGGAACTGGTAAGCCCACCTCCTCAAGCGCTGGAATGGCAGTAGTGGTTGACCGAATTGCTCCAGATAGGCTAGTTCCTTGTGAGCTCCGCTCACCAGCGCTGCTTCAACGCTTGTGTCTATAGTTATTGTTTGATTCAAAGGAGTAACACCAAGGCAGCGAGCAACGTACACGGTCCCCGGTCTATGTCGAGCTATGACCTTTTGCCAAACCACAAAGGCAGTCTTACATCTGGACCAACGCAGAAACGCTCGTCCGCTAGCGGGATTCCCGGCCTCCCGCCCAATTTCTCCAGGTCGGTTGTATAGTACAAGCTTCCTCCAGCCGGAAAAGAAATTGACATCATCTTCGCCTCCAGTTCAACAAGTTGGCGCAGGACGGAGAAACTTCCCGTTCTCCAAGTTCAGGCCAAACATCGCTCAACTCGATTCCCTCGATGAACTCCATAAAGACGTGCTCGGTTTCCGCGGCGTTGTCTGGTACAGGCGAGTATCCGTATACCTCGGGAACAGGCAGTCCAGATGCACGCAGGAAGTCCATAGTTGCCGCTTCACTGGCGATAGCGTAGTACTTGGGAACCGTCGCCTGGTACGGGATGCGCGCTATCATTTGGAAGCCGTCGCGCATGGAGATGAGAAAGGTACGGTTGAATCTGCCCTCGGCGAGCTTTGCAAAATCGACGATATCATCAGGACTCCGATCGACGGACTGCGCTGCGAGCCAGCATAGCTCATCGACGTTAAACACACGTCTGCGCTGTGAACGGCGAAGAGCATCGTTGTAGCTAAATTTGTCAGACTACCGGTCGAACGTAAACATTTTCAGACTTACATCCACCTCCCCGTCGTGTAATCAAATAGATCGTCAGAATACGCGATGTTCGAGAACGTGCGCCATGTCGTCCGGGCGGAGACGGAGCTCTGGAAGGAAAATGACAACGGAACGCCGCAGCGGAAGAACGAAGACGAGCCTCGCGTTCCTAAGGTAGGACATGTCAATATCAGTCAATCTGGTCTGGATGCTAGCAGAGCGAGAGCAAATCGCGTCGAAGAGGTGTCACTGTGAATGGAGAAGGGCGTGGGAAAATCACGGGGGCTGTCAACATCTTTATAATCGCAAAGCTGAATTCGATATCTACACCTCATACAGTCCTTTCGCGCACTATAGTTCAAAACGACTAGTCGTAGTGCTGTATTCGGCAAATAGTCGATCAGAAATTTAACAGACTTTACACATCCTCAACCACAATCGAAGCCTTGCAATACGTGACCGCCAGGAGCCATCCGTTGGTGTGGTTCCCTTTTTGGCGATCATCTTCTTCATCGTTGAAGACTTTTGACGACGATAACAAAGATTTCAGTTTCGAGTAGCACCGTCCTTCACGGTGACGTGACTCTTGTCTGGGATATGGCACTGCGCCCATTTTTGATAACAGCTCATATCGCCTTAATCCTGAGGGTGAGATTGATATCCTGGCGGCGCAGCGACGTCCGCAACCGGGTCAACGAGGAGTGTAGCACTTGACAGCAATGGGGAACTGATGGCGGAGTCGAACAGACGGACGTGAGATACAACACAAAATACCTAGCTTGATTCATCACGCGTATATCTCTTCATCCATGTCGTCCAAAGGCCAGTGTACCGCAATCTCCGCCGCTTCCCCTCCCAACTCGGCCGCCGCCAACACCTGCTCCTTCACCAGCTTGCTGCGTGCCACGACCTCCTCGTAATCCTTGGAGGACACCCAGCCCTCCGGCCCGAAGCTGATCCCGTTCCGCAACCCCTCCAAAGCCTCGTCCGCTCCTCTCTGTACTTCATCCAGCTTCATTGTCTCACGTACATCCTTAGGATCAAAAGATATTGGGCACGACGCGCCTCCCCCCGTAAGTGTCTCCCAGTTCTCCGTGGCTTCTATTAAATCAACCTTCAGTGCGAGAGTCTCTCCCTCCCACGGCGCACTGGCGTGGTAGAAGAGGCGGCGGCGGAGCATGCCCACAGGGTCCGTCAAGGCCGCGTAATGGAGATCGTTGTGCTCTTCTGTGTGTTTGACGTAGTGGTAATGGGTGAGGCGGTCATAGTACAGTTCCTTCGCACGACTTTGCTCCCTTTTGTCCAATTGCTCAAAATTCTGTGGCAGTGAAGGCCGCGTCATTGACTGTGAGATAGAATCATTGTAGTTCTGGAGCCGTTCGGGTATACCGGCAGAGAGCAATGGCGGTAGGATCGAGGCGTGCTGCCAATCCAGTAGGGCGACGACCCGCCATTTAGAGTCGGGCGACCTCGAAACGATGATATTGTTCTGCTGGAGGTCGGGATGACGAATGCGGAAATGACAGAGGGCCGGGTCTCTGGGGACGAGCGACGGAGCGATGAGGAGATACCGGTTTAGGTTCTGATATGGTCGAACGGCGACTGCTCCTGGTATTGATAAGCTTCCCGCCTCACGCGCTGGAATGGCAACAGCGGTTGACCGAATTGCTCCAAATAAGCTAGTTCCTTGCGAGCGCCACTTACAAGCGCTGCTTCAACGCTCTCGTCTACAGTTATCGATTGGTTCAAGGGAGTAATACGAAAAAGACAGAAAGTGGCGTACATGGTCCCCGGTCTACGTCGAGCTGTGATCTCCTGCCAAACCACAAAGGCAGACGTACATCTGGTCCGACGCAGAATTGCTCGTCCGCTAGCGGGATGCCCGGCCTCCCGCCCAATTTCTCCAGGTCTTTTGCATAGTATAGGCTTCCTCCAGCCGGAAAAGAAATCGACATAATCTTCGACTCGAGCTCAACGATTTGGCGCAAGACCTGAATGATTTCCTTCTCCCCAAAATCAGGCCAAACGTTGCTTAACTTGATTCCCCCGACGAACTCCATGAAGACGAACTCAGTTTCCGCCACGTTGTCCGGGTAGGCGAGTAGCCATATACCTCGGGAACAGGCATTCCACAGGAACGGAGGAAGGACATAGTTGCTACCTCACTGGCGACTGCGTGGTAGTTGGGAACCGTAACCGGGTACGGGATGCGCGCTATCATTTGAAAGCCGCCGCGCAAGGTGATGAGGAAGATACGGTTGAATCCACCTTCGGCGAACTTTTCAAAGTTGACGATATCATCAGGACTCCGATTGACCGACTCCGCTGCGAGCTGACATAGCCCATCGACGTTGAACACACGTCTGCGTTCTGCGTGGCGAAGAGCATCATTGTATCTGAACATTAGGTTACCCTTGGACGTATACGTCATAACTGACATGAGACTTACATCCATCTCCCTGAAGTGTAGTCGAAAAGGTCGTGATGAGAATTCGCCATGATGGAGAACGCGCGACGTGGCGGCGAACGCGTCGTAGGAGATGGAGTGGAGATGGAGCTCGGGAACGGAAAGGAGAACAGACTCAGTGAAGGGCGATAACGGCGAAGAGACGGCGAGATTGGAACTGAGAAGATGAGCCTTGGGCAGGGCATGCCAGAGCAGAGGGGCGGGCGGATGAGAAATCGAATGTGGGAAACCTACACGTGTACGATCAGTCATGTGCACAGCGTGGAAACGGACGTTAGACGGCGGGCGTTCCTTGTATGATCCTCGGAAAGAGTCGCGCTTCGCTCGCATAATGGACAAGAAGCCTGGGCGGAGGGCTAGATCAACTTGGCTCAATGCTACCGCAAACGGGGCAACCATGGTGCTTGAAAGAGAGCACGAGCTCACGGTCCAGATGCAATCACAATACTTACATATATCATACACTGACATAACATTGGAAGACCTTTGACAACAAGTACAACATTGAATCATCTAGACACCCTGAATCGTGCTGCCAGCTGCCTTGATAGCCTCTGAATCGTCCTCCTTGGTACCATCCTTTGGAATAAACACATCCGCCATGACGGCGTGAGTCCCGCCGTTTGCGTTCCTCCACGCTTTGACGGTTGATGGTATGTCATCCCCCGCATTAGGCTGCATCTGGTATTTGTGACATTCAATGCCGTCGACTGTGATTTCCCCATCATAGTCGAAACGAATACCCAGACGTTGTTGGTCGGCCGGCTTCTTGGGGAATGCCGTCTGGCCCCGCCCAGCGGTCGGGTTCGTGAGCTTCTTCCAGCCACTGGCTTCGAGCGAGGTATTGACAAATCGAATATATTTCTGCATCTTCGGCGAACGTTAGCCAATATTGTCTCGACCTCAGTGTGGAATCGTGGATACGGCGTACCTTTGCGCAAAGGAAAACCTAAAGCGTTCGATTAGCCAAGTCTCTCTCGTACGGAAATTGTATCACATACGTCGTCAGGAATCAGGTAGGCGAAGTGAACTGTACTTCATATTGAGACTTATAGATGTCGGACGACGTGGGGGAACAGGACAAATCATATTGGTGAAATAATCGAGCTATTTAAACGAAAACCGACGTGTATCTGAGTGAGATGAGAACGGAAAGTAAGTAAGTATAATATGGCTAAACGGAGAGAACAGTAAGTAACGATGGAGTCGGATGCTCGGATTGAGTCGTTCCGAGTCTGTAGAATTGTGGCGTCTGTCGGAGACGATGGTAGCGAGTCGGTGAAGATGGATGCGGGTCGGTGAATATAGGTGCGGGTCCGTCGTGACCGGCTTGTATTCCAACACTCCCCCTCAAGCCGGAAGAAGTCCCAGGCTGTGAGCGAAGTGTTTTGCCTTCGTGCTTGGAAGGGCTTTCGTCAGGATGTCCGCGACCATGTCCTCGGTGGGACAATAGATGAGACAAATGTCTCCGTTCTGGATGGAGTACCGAATAAAGTGGTACCGGATGTCGATGTGTTTGGTGCGCGCGTGGAATTGGCCGAGTTCGGCGTGAGCGAGGGCGAGCGCGGATTGATTGTCGTCGTAGAGAATAATGGGGTACTCCAGTGGTGCGAAAAGTTCTGAGAGGAAATGACGCGTCCACATGGCTTCCTTGCCGGCATACGTTAACGCGACGTATTCGGCCTCGGTAGTGGAGAGAGCGACGAGTTCCTGCTGTTTAGATGACCAGGAAACGGCGCCGCCGTCAATGAGGAACGTGTACCCCAAATAGCTTTCCTGTTGTCGAGCGACATTCCGTCTGCATCGACATATCCTTCTAATCCTCGATTTCCTTCCTCTCCTCCATAAGTCAGCCTCCAGCTGCGAGTTCCTTTGAGATAACGAAGTACGCGCTTGGCCGCTTCCCAATGCGGCCTCCCAGGATTGTCGGAGAAACGAGAGAGGATAGTGGCCGTGTATGCTATATCAGGCCGCGTGCCTGTGGAAGTCCAGATCAAAGATCCGACCAGCGCGCGATATGGACGCCGAGACATTTCTGCTATCTCCAGCGGATCAGTTGGACATTGGTCGCGAGAGAGGGATGTTGTCGGGTCCAGAGGAATAGCAGATGGTTTACAATTTTCCATGTCAAACCGTTGCAACACAGAGTCAATGTAGGATGTCTGGTTCAAAGAAATTGACCTTGTGGACCTATCCCTGATGATCTCCATACCAAGAAGCCAGTTGATAGGCCCGAGCAGCGTGACTTTGAACAACTGAGCAATGCGTTCCTGCACGTCGTCAATGAGGGATGCTGAACTGCCCGTGATGGTGCAGTCGTCGACGTGTATCGCGAGAATGATGATGTCCGCGCCTTGGACGAGTCGGAAAACCGCGTGATCTTTCTCGAGTGCAGTAAAACCGAGTGTTGCGAGTGCCGTGGTAAGCTTCTCGTACCATTTACGAGAGCTCTGCTTCAAACCATAGATGGTCTTGAAGAGTCGGAGCACGTACTTCTGGCGATCCGCGAATTCAAAGTCTGGCGGTTGCTCCATATAGATCTCCTCGTTGTCATCGAATTCTCCATTGAGAAACGCGCCGTGGAAATCGAAAACTTTGATATCCCAATCATTTCGAGCGGCGATGGAGAGGATGATACGGAGGGCGGCGAGTTTAGCAACGGGTGCAAAGGTGACGAAGTAGTCGACGCCCTCAACTTGGGTGAATCCTTGCGCGACGAGTCGGGCCTTGTACTTGTCAATGACTCCGCCTGACTTCTTCTTGATGCGCAATACCCATTTGGAACCAATAATGTTCCGATCATCGGGTCGCGGCACGAGTTGCCATGTGCCGGCGTCTATTAACGTCTTGATTTCTTCCTCGATTGCTGTTTTCCACTGCGGCCAATCTGCTCGCTTCTTTGCTTCCTCAAATACGGGCTCGATAGCCTCCGACTCAGCAATAGCGGCTGCCATGGCCATCTCGACTTGGTTTGGCTCTGGGATATCAATGTAGCCATTGTCAACACTGCCCGCGGATGCCTCACGCGAGGCTGTGGACGACTTCTTCGCTTCTGCCATCTCCTGGACTTTTCTCGATGGCTTCCGTTCGCGGCGGTCACTGCGTATGTCCGCAGGATCAAGTCCTTCACGACGGAGTAGTCCAGTCACGAAGTCGGGCATAGTGGACGTGTCAGGTTGGGATGAAGCAGATGTGGATGGAATGGGAGCTGTTGTGGATGGAATGGATGGTGCAGGAGGCGACGAAGATGTTGCAGAGGGTGTAGAAGGTGTGTTTTGCGCATTTTGAACGCCAGATGTTTGCTGAATGCTTTCCTTCCCTTTCTCCCCCTCATTCAGCACTGTATGCGGCAGTTGTACCTCCACAGAGTCGTCGAATTTAACGCTTCTTTCGACCGCAATAGACCGATTATCAGGCCAGTAAATCCTATGGCCACTGCTGTCTCCGTCAAAGCCCAGCCAACGACCAACACGAGCACGGCCATCAAGTTTTGAACCGTCGGCGTCGTGAACCCAGACCTTGCACCCGAACTTGTGCAGGTCTCGCAAATTTGGCTTCTCACCGTGGAGCATTTTGTACGGTGTCTTGCCGTCCAACGAGCGTGTCGATGTGCGGTTCTTTAACCAGACCGCGTGCTTCAAAGCTTCGCCCCAGAGATTCTTCGGAAGTTCAGCCGCGTGCAACATGGCGCGAACTTTCTCGAGAAATGTGCGATTTAGACGCTCCGCGATGCCGTTGTGCTCCGGAGTATCGTGCACCGTTAAGTTTCGCTTGGTGCCCTGGGACGCGAGATGCGCGTCAAACTCGGCGCTGCGGTATTCACCGCCTCGATCGGTATGTAACTCCTTGATCTTTGTGTTGAACTGCGTGCTAAGCCACGCCTCGAATTGCTGGTAGGTTTCGAAGGTTTCGTCCTTAGTCCTGACGAGGAAAACAACCGAATAGCGCGTGTGATTGTCTGTATACGACACATAATACTCCTTGTGGGACGGCGTCTGGACTGGAGAAGGACCCCAAAGGTCGGAATGAATGGTATCTCCCAGTTTCGCCGCGCGTGGACGCTTGCTGACCTTCCTAACAGGTTTTTGAGTCTTCTTTCCATACTCGCACGCGTCACACGACTTCGGCGCAGGTTTCGATTCGTCCAGGATAATTCCTTCGACAATATGGTCCTTGACCAGGTGCTTCGCAACATCAGGCAAATATGGCCCATCATCTGATGGAGCTCGTCGAGGGTAACGGTGATGGGGGACTCGTCGGTGTTCATAGCGCGAGGTACGTCCGTTTCAATTCAATAAAGGCCTTCTTTGACAGGAACCTTTCCTAGGATCTTATCCTTCTGGTTGTAGATGTGACACTCAGACGCGCGAAATAGCATGGAGTAGCCCGCGGCGGTGATCTTGCTCACCGAGAGCAGCGTAACACCAAGCTTCGGGGCATAGAGGACATCCCAAACAAGAAATCGCGCCCGTTCACCACCTTTGCCAGGTAAGTAAACATGCATATCCCCCTTGCCAATCGCCTCAAATTTGCCCTTGTCAGCGGCAGTGATGGACTTCAGAGTGATGGGGGTATAGTTGAATAGGCAATGGCGGTACGGCGTCATGTGGCGAGAGGCACCTGAATCATACAGGTCGACCTCGGGATGTTGGGAAGCGTGGCGGCGGCAGCGAGAAATGCGGTATTGAAGGTACGCGTAAACGCGTCGTCCCCTTCATCTCTGACCTCTTCTAGGTCGAACTCGACATCGGACCAGTCTTCTAGGTCCGGAATCTCCTCGCCAGCATCAAAATCGCTGAAAATTTCAAAATCTTCTTCACCAGGTATGTTGTACTCCCCCTCATCAGAGCAGTCTGATGAATCTGATATGTTCTGTAAGTTGGGCATGCGATCATCATCAAGCTCCGAGTCCGAGACATCAAAGAGCGATGGCATTGAGTCCGCGCAAGACTCGTCAATGGATATATTGTCGGGAAAATGGGGAATGGGGAGCGCTAAGAGGGGAACAGCTTCCTCAGAAGCTTCGATAGGTACGTCTTCTTGTACCTCTGTGGGCGTTGCGACCTTATCGTTGAGGTACAGGCCTGCCAATCCTTCAAGCTCCTCCTCCGAATCGCGGACATACTCGGTCCATGGCTCGACATAGCCGCCGAGATTTTCCTCAGTCAAATCGCGCCAGTCTGCATCAGAGTCACCGGACTCTGAGCCCTCGACGTGGGCATACCACACGCCGTCGTCGTCGTTGGTTGCCTTGTTTCCTGACACACGACCTTTCCCCTTCCCTCGCGGACCCTGTCCTTCTTTTCCTCCTCCCTTGGCCCAGCATTCCGCCTTGATATGCCCCTTCTTGTGGCAGTTGTAGCATTCGACATTGCTACTCTTCTTGCCACCCTGGGAGCGACGGCCACGACCAGAGGAGCCGCTGCTCGTGTTGAATGCGGCCTCCTTCTCCTCCTTCTTTGGCGCCTTGAGGGTACGACAATCGGCTTCGTCGTTAACACCGCGCATGACTGTCTCAAAATCGAGATCTTTCGTGAGGAGGGTCGATGTAGCTGTCAACGCTGACAGGTACGGGTCGTAGGATGGTGGGAGGGAGCCCATGTAGATGGCGAGGGCATTGTCGTCGCCAGGATACGCGCCCATGGATCGTAGGCCTCGAGGATGGTCCGGATGACGTTACTATGAGCTTTCACGTCTCGTTCTCGGCGCACTTCGTGTCGTGCAGCTTCCGACGCAGGTCCACTGTCATCATCTTTGACTTCTTCTCGTACTCATCCTTCACCTTCTTCCACATCAATCCCGGCGTCTTCTCTCCCTTGACCTTCAGGAACAGTGCATCCGGCACTGTCGCTGCAATTCCCTGCTTCAAGATCGCCGCGTTCGAGTTCCACATTCGGACGACTTCAGGGTGCTTGACGATGGACTCCTTCTCTTCTGTCGTCGGGTTCTGTGGGTCGGCGGGGACTGGCACGGCTGGGGCTGCGAAAGTTTTCCCCCAAGTATTCGTCGAGCTGAGCGGCCTCAGCAGCGAAGACCATACGGTCGCGATAGGTGACGAAGTTTGAGCCATCCGCCTTCAAATGCGGAAGACGGGCAAAGTACTCGACGAGCTTCGTGTTGGCGGATGTCGAGGACATGGCGGGGACAGTATGGATTTACGAGATGTGATAACAATGGATAGAGCGAAGAGGTGATGAGCAAAAGAGATGGATATTCGAGGTGGATTCAGTTATGGCCGGGGCCCATAACCTATTGAGACTTATAGATGTCGGACGACGTGGGGGAACAGGACAAATCATATTGGTGAAATAATCGAGCTATTTAAACGAAAACCGACGTGTATCTGAGTGAGATGAGAACGGAAAGTAAGTAAGTATAATATGGCTAAACGGAGAGAACAGTAAGTAACGATGGAGTCGGATGCTCGGATTGAGTCGTTCCGAGTCTGTAGAATTGTGGCGTCTGTCGGAGACGATGGTAGCGAGTCGGTGAAGATGGATGCGGGTCGGTGAATATAGGTGCGGGTCCGTCGTGACCGGCTTGTATTCCAACACTTCAAGCTTCACCCTTGGAAAGGTGGAGCCTTTATATTGTATAGCTCAGTGAACACTGAACATACCTGAAAGGAGTTAATACCCTTGCCAAGAACAGCTGTCTTGTCTGAGAAGTCACACTAGTACACCAGCTTCTGCGAAACAAAGGTAGATGTTCAAGTACAGGATTCGCCACGGCTTCGATTTTTTTTTTGACAACATCAAACGTCGGATGTGCTCTACACAGAGAGATACGCGCATTCTCTTTTTCTCTCGCGTAAAGGCTGGTTTACGAGACTAGGATGTGCTAGGTCCGGCGTATCCTCGAAGAGGTCGCATAAGGTGGAGCCTTGATACTGTATAGCTCAGTGAACACTGAACATACCTGAAAGGAGTTGATACCAATAAATTAGTCGCGTTGTGGCGAATACGTCCTTTCCAGCCTTGGGGAGAGGGCGATATCTCTGCAAGCGCTTGCCAGAAACAGCTGTCTTGTCTGAGAAGTCACACTAGTACACCAGCTTCTGCGAAACAAAGGTAGATGTTCAAGTACAGGATTCGCCACGGCTTCGATTTTTTTTTTTGACAACATCAATCGTCGGATGTGCTCTACACAGAGAGATACGCGCATTCTCTTTTTCTCTCGCGTAAAGGCTGGTTTACGAGACTAGGATGTGCTAGGTCCGGCGTATCCTCGAAGAGGTCGCATAGGGTCCGAACTAAATTCTGGCAATCCCGTACGTTAGCTTTTTAGGGTACTTGAGTGCGAATTTTGGCCAAGGGTGGCGTAGGCAATCTCTTCGACTACATGCCTCAGGTCAAAGGCTGAATCTGAATCCGCGTTGGCCCTTTCCGCCTTCAATTATTTCGTCGTTGTCTGGTCAGACTAGCGACATCCTATGATCTCCCGAAAAACTTCAAAGTTTTATTGCGTGTCCGACATGTCAGTCTTCAATCCACGGGTGCGTTCTATTTTGAGAATGATTTCGGTAGTCAATTGAGAGAGTAACGAACCGATGCACGCCAAGTGTGTGTGTGCCACCTATTGTATTCGAGGCACGGCGCTTTAGCCTTGTTACTTGGACTTCTTTCCTGAAGCGTTGAACCCCCAATTGAAGAGCGTAAATCTACTTGAAAGAGATCCGCGTTATCGCTCAGTAGATGCTCTAGCAGCGCTGTGCCGTTTACCGATCACCAGCATCCGAGGGTCATGGTACGTCTAAAGCAATGATAACGCAAATATGTGGATGGATAATGTACAGTTCCAGTCTAGTCGTTACAAAGATCGTGAGTATACACAAGCTACAAAATACATACATAGTTTGACGCCTTCTGTTCCATCGGTCGTACCCTGGCACCTGTAAACGATGTCAGCGACAAATAAAATGCAAGCTGTGTAGGCTTACGCTGTAATCACAACCGTCGGACAGTGAGGATAGCTACACGGCCATCTTGCTCGATTCCGTGATTGACGCCCTCATTGCCAGCGTCGAGTAGGTCGTCCCTCCAAGTGAGATCAGCCTTCCACCACATTCCTTTCCACCTGCTGCCGGCGGTGGCACGATCGACGAGCCAGTCGCGCCCCAGATTGTAGCCGTTTGGAACAATCTTGTGGTTCTTGCTAGAATTCTCCTCCCGTGAGACTCCCAAGAACCAAGCGCCCGTGTTGGCATCGGAGCCGTCCTGCTTCCATGCGCGAAAGTGATTGCCACCTAGAAGCCTCCGATCAGCGCATGTACTAGCACGAAATGAAAGCACATACCTGCGAGACTCTCCCAACACGTTCCCCAGACTGGAAAGTAGTACTGACGAGCGAGAAACTCCTCCTCCTTGCGGCCATCGCCATCACCGAGGTCCGCCTCGTGGATATTCCCATAGTGGAGACCGAGACATTCTTCTGAGAAGCCTATGGATCTGAACGAGGATTGGACGATGAACAACGTAAAGCAGAACGTGTACGCACTTGGCGTAGTCGTGGAAGCCGGGTCTGTAAGAATGAAGGGATCCGACTGTCCAGATATGATGACGTTTAACGGCTCGCCAATGTCCTCAAAGGTGTACTGCGTCGTTGTAGTCAGCGGTGGATAGAACGGTCAAAGGCAACGTGCTCACGTCTAATAAGCGGCCTCCGTTGATGCGTGGATCTATCCAGCCCAGAAGGTCACTGCTGGAGAACGTTGCCTGGTCTTGCTCGACGGGTAATGCAGACACGAGCGCTGACAGAAGAAAGAGATAGAATAGAGAAATGGGTGAACATGCGTCCAACATCGTGCGTGCCAGCTCGACGATGGTTGTGGTGGTGAAAAGCTCCAAGGGCCAAGGGTGCATCTCTAGATACCGGTAGCTGCCGGTCCGAGCCCCGAGCTGTCTCCCACCTGCGTCCATAGCCTTACACTGCGTCCTCTTGTGCATGCCTATTAGGCTGAAGAAGGCAAGACTCATTTTCTGGTAAAGATTGTATATCCGTGACTAGTTGAGAATCCCTCGAATCCCGACGTCTACACGACGAAGCTCAAGCAGTGATCATTCTCTCAAAACCTTGAACATGAAACGCTCAGGCATGGGGAGACGTTTCGTTACGCACATTTCTTCATGCTTCGTGGCGTGCGTCGGCATTCTCAGTATCTCGAATTCTAGTTCCTGGAATATGGTGGCTGATTATACAATGTTGGTCTCAATCTACTGTTGCTTCTGGTCGACATTCAAGTCCTCGTGCTGTCTCCAAGGCTCTATCTCTACCCTGCGATGGTCTTCGCTCACGAGAGGTTCCTATTGGCACCCAAGTATTCGCTGTCCGATTGTGACCCCATTGTCTAGCCTGGATATGGCTACGTACCTTGCGACGACCACACACGAATGGGGCTTTGATTGCAGTAGTTCTACTCTTGGAATGACTGAGAAGGCGCATTGACAGGTATGTCATGGGGAAATATGCGATCGTCATATTTCTTTGCAAGCCATTTGCTCCCCATTCCCTGCAGTTGACGAAAGGTTCGTCTGTTCTTTTCCCTGCATGAGTTCCCAAGTGCTCATCACAATTCAAGTTCCAGCTCTACCCAACGCGCCGCCTTTCATGCAACAGAGAACTGTCTCCAAGGATCACACCAAACACGTTACACGGAACGGAAGTACTTTTTTGAGATGTCCGAGGACGCACAGTCCGCGTGAACATTCGTGCGTTTTGACTGATTGTTCATGTGTCGAATCGAAGCATCGAACTTACTGCCAAACACGATATTGGTCCGGAAGAAGATGAACAAGGAGATTCCGACGAGGCTTGGTCGTCAGAGGTAAGCTGTACTATTCCGACCTGAGTTTAACTTACCCGGCAATAGGAGCTGTTACTTACCTCACAGAGTATGGTGTTCCGCGAGGAGTTTCCAAGATTGTGACGCCAGAGGAATTCAAAATACTTTCGTACCTCAATGGCCGACCAGGCTTTCCAGTGGTGGAATCATCTTGCGATGAAGATGATCACATCCGTGTCGTTATGTATTGGATGGGCGACACCCTCGATAGTCCTAACGTCCTCAAAACTCACAGTCTGTACCGCCTTGCTGCAAGTGTGCTGGAAACTGTTATTGCGCTCAACGCCCACCACATCGCTTACCTTGACACAAATCCGATAATATCGTGGTGGACAATGAAGGCCTGTGTACGCTCATTGACTTTGGCCATAGCGGGAGGTTTTCTTCGCTCACTGATGTATTCGTCAATGGTCCGCGTGGAACGGTAACTTGGCAAGGACCTGGAGTCGAGGAAGGACACAATTACGATGCATTTCTCGCTGATGTATGGTCGGTGGGAGCTGTCTTGGCTTTCTTAGGGCGATCAGGTGGCGGCGACCTTCCTTTACTCGAAGTTGGTCTCAAAATGATGGTACCGTGCCCGAAGGAGCGATTGTCTCTGTCATCAGCACTTGGCATCGTCCGCTCATCGCTTGTGGCCCAGCATGTCTGAATGTGTCTATGATGGTGTCCAGTATTTGTACATGGTATGAGCACAATAAATTATCTTGAACGTTGTTGACAGTAATTCGTAGTTGAAGATTGACAGGAAGATTCACCATAGTCTACTAACACCACCAAAATGACCTTCTCTCGTTGAGGTGGGCTTACGAGACGTTGGAGTCCTTTCACTCTCGTGTCTCCCTCGATCGGCCGATCCTGCAAATAACAGCGGTCAGGTGATGCTCTGACTGATCTCTTGCTGACGCGAAGTCGTCCACTCCCGTCATTCCCATTTGTCGTTCGTATAGAGATGCAGTAGTTCGCGCGCTACCCCCAGTGCTCGGAGTGGTTTCATCTTCCTTCGCACCAGGTTATTCAGCTTCGTTCCCTACACGTCACGTTGATCTGCTGGTGTGTATAAAAGGCAGGTGAGTGGGCTGCAAAGGAGGACAAGAGCTATGCCATTGACTAGCAGTGAGCTTTTTCCTGTTCCTTCACAAGCGCCATCTATTCATGCGCCGTCGCGTCTTCCCGTCGCGGACGACGCGTCTACGAAGGCGCTGATCCATGTATTGAAGGTCAATCACGAGAAGTGGCATATCTTCTTCAACAATGTTAGCAGATTTCACAAGTGAGTTACCTGCTCCTTCTATTACTATGTTCTTGATTTGAGACGTGTCCTAGCCATGTCGCCCACCACGTCCTGGCCATTTGGGCGCTGGGCGCCAGCAAGGATCTCATCGAAGCGGCATACTCGTTCGACGTTCCGTTCCAGAAGCCCATTATCGAGCCTCCCGAGCGCATTACGGATGCTAATTTCGAGGACCATTTGGGTGACGATAGGTAGGCCGCCCGTGTGCCCATTGTCGCGATGTTACTGAAGCGATTCTGTTGACAGTTACCACATCTCGTATATGAATTTCTTTAAGGACAAAATCGTCGAGAAGGGCGTTTCGCAGGTGTTGGAGGACTTCATCTTTTCGCGCGGCGCCAACATCGCGGATGGAGCCGCACAGCAGCCTGTGATGCTCGCTCGCTTCTTCGCGATGCTCATGCATCCTTTGCTCCATATTGGGAATGGTTTGGAATTTGGATTGCCGGGGATGGTCATAGAAGGTAAGATTACACCATTGTCAGACGAGACCAGTATCACTAAACGAGTTGATTAGGTCTCGCACTCGCTGCCGTTCATCACGGTAGTGACGCCCATTTGCTCCCCGCGTCTCTCTTTGAACAAGAGTCCGTGTTGAACGCGCTGTCTGCCAAGGTTGAGCGGACTCTTGTTTTGAATAATGCGACATCCCAGGCCAAGGAGGTGCATGCATTCGATATCATTGCTCGCATCATTGAAGACAAGGCATTCATTTCGCCTCCGGATCCGGATGTGTTCAAGGCGATCAAGGTTCCAAAGTACTCTGCGACTACGCAAATCAATGGACGCTCGATATTCGAGGACCAGAGGATGTTCGTCGTAAAATTAAGGAGCTGCAATGGATGAACACTTTGATATATGCGGTATCTGGATACACCGCGAAGGAGAAAGAGTTCTTTGCGGATTTCTATCTGTGAGTTTATTGACCATGTTCGACGATCTTGTTAGTAACATTCATGTCATAGCATGCACCTCGTCACCTCGTCGCTCTTCCTGCCCTCCCTCGTCGCCTATCTCACGCCGGCGTCTCAGAAGGTGCTCCTCCAAGGATACTTCACAATCTCATTGGCGTGGTTCATTGTTCGTCGCTCGCGATCCTTCAACCTGGACGTTACCAAGTTCTTTGCGGCAGACATCGCCACATCAGCGGAACCCTCGCTCTCATTCAAGCCGCCCACCTGGGCTCTGGTCTCAGGACCTTCGGCTGCTAATCCATGGTTGCCTATTATTCAGGACGCGATTTTGCACGCGGATGATCATGTCTGCAAGCTGCAGCGCTCGTTGGTGCATTTCGGTGAAGTCTATGGGATGAGAGCGGCTGAGGCTTTTTTGAGGACAGAGTTGCAGGGCGCGGGTGTGGTTGATGGGAGTTTGTTCTTGAGGGCGGCTGCGTTGACGGCGCAGACAAAGGGGAGGGACTTCAAGGATGGTGAGTTCCAGGTGTGGGATCGGTAGAGGATGACGGGATGAAAAGAAAGGAGGCGAACTATGTACAGACGCTGAGCGTGTGTAGGCATCAGTTGAATCAGCCTTGTTCAAAGCTCATCAGTCGTCTTGTTGAAGTTGAAGGCAAGGTGGCGACGCCATTATGGTACGTTCAAGCAAGCTAAAACAGAAGTCCTAAAGAATGAAAAAAATGGAGATGGTACATTGACACACAGGCAAGCGCAGTACCGTACCAACTGCGGTACGTGTCCGCGTCTTCCTAGGCTTCAGTCATCTTACGACATCTCACGTCGTATTGAAGGATGCGTGTATTCCGTTGCTTGCGGTGAAGGTACTGCTGTTCTTCCTAAAATCGGGTTTTACTCTGTGTAAATTCAGGGGAGTAAAGTACTGTATCTCCCAAGTCCTCATGCACGCTAATCACTGTACATCCATCGCCCGTGAGGATGTCTATCATGATCCGACGTTGTATGTTCTCACAGTATCGTTCAGGACTTGCACGATTCAAATTCCCTCTATACGTATCCTTTCAGCAAGAGATTTGGTGTGAAGACAGTGAGACGTTTCCCAGCCATGGTACACTGGGTCTGCCGCTTGATCTGACCACTCCTTCTGCGTTACCACCTGGTCGTCCTGAGACCGTTTGCATCTCAGATCCAGTAGTAACAAAACTTTCACCGTATCAAGAGGGACGGTGACAACTGAGCTACGCGTCCGCTGCAGCCTAGTGTGGTATACTTCCACGTCAAGAGTTAAAGAGGATTCGGCGACTTCAAAGAGGAAAAGGGTTCATTGTGCCACCATGGGCGGAGGTCACAGACAAGCGTTTAGGAGATATAAATCATAGATGGGGGTGTAAAAGACACAAATTTCCAGCAAATGTATAGAAACCGACGCTTTTCAGCTATGCTATCGGGCTTGATTCGGGTTTCCGACGCACGTCAGCCAGGGTTGCCAAGTTGGACTTTGGAAACGAGGCATACGACCCTCGCTGCTTCGTGTCTAGGGACTGCTACACTGCGCCATTTATAGGTGCTGCCAGCCGAATGTCTTGGGCCACTCAGGAGTCAGCATGTTCTGCCAAGTTCATCTGAAAAAGAAAAAAACAGTGTTTGCCAATCAGGTAACACAGAACGACGCTTACTGGGTTGGACTCTAAGCGTCTAGTACGGACGATTCCGCTGCAAGTGTCATATAGTTGCGCCTCAAGAAAGGCAAGCTCTCGAGTTTGGTATGCCTTCCACAGTGGGCAGAGGTCGCTACCACAACAGCTGGGACAGATAGTGCTTCACTTGCAGCAGTGGCATGCGTGAATAGTAAAAGCTTTCCTCAATACAGCAACTGACACTTTGCAGCTAGACTACCGAGTGTCCGTTGACCGTAAAGTTCCCGGTTCCATACAAGCGTCGACACAATTTCTGGAACGTTGTAAGTACCCAATGGTTCCGTGCAGCCCCGATGAAAAAAAAGCGTGGGCAAACAAAGGCATACACTTACTGAGTCGGATAAGTGTCCACAACTACAGTCATCTACCACTCAACGGGACACCACCACTCAACGGGACAAACCACCCGGCACCATTCCACATAGCCATTTTTCCTTCGGACTTTTTGCCATCTCTAATGTAATGAACTAATACATCTTCTTACACTCATCCGGGCAGTAAAATACGCTGTTGTAAGAAAAAGCAGAAGATATGGTCAAAACGGCGTCACAGCACGAGCATGGACTTGAGTAAATGTCGCCCAAAAGGGCCAATCAGCATCTTAAAAAGGATAATCAGCGTGATGTGACGCTGTCCCGTTGTCTGGTGTACGCCCGATAAGCGTCAAAAACCTGATAGCGCGTTTGCTCAGCTCTATTGGTCTCGGTTTCATACAAGTATTGGATGAGGAATGTTCATTGAGTATATATCAACATTTATTGTGTACTAAACAAGGTGTATTAGGCACTATTTACTAATTCCAGACATGCTTTTGATTTGGCTGTCCCGTTGAGTGGTAGATGACTGTATTGGAGATCAAGTTGGAAGTGTTATCGAGTGGGGAAGAGCCGCCGTCATGCACCCGCTGAGCCAGAAAGACAATCGAGGAGCGCAAATATATCTCGAGAAACAAAAATAATTGTGCCTATTTCATTTGTGAGAGTGCACAGGATATCGCCATTGAGATATGCGTCCACTGTGAGTGTGATCTACTTGCACCTCAAGTGTACAAGCAAGGTCTGGTGGAGGTTGCTACAAAAACAACCAACTGATGATTTAGCGAAAGTACCGGGCATGAGGAAAGACTGCATAGTTGGTTGTAATTGATATTTTCCAGCTACGCCAATAAGCGTCGTTGGACCATTGAATTTCGGGTTGTATATCAATGTCGGCACGGCTTCTGAAACAATGAAATAGACAATCCTCTCTTGTCTGTATACACATACCGGTGCAGTCTCCCTGAAAAAAAAAAACTATAAGATGACTGAACTACAGACAAGACAGACAGTTACTGGGTTGTATAAGCGTCCACGGCTTCTGGAGATCAAGCTGTAAGTCTCAGCATGTGGGGACAAGCCGGTGAAAGACAATCAAGATCAAGGAGCGCAACTGATTCTCAAGAGCGCTTGAGAAGGAAATGATTGATCGAATCTTCCAAGTCAATATGCGTCCATGAAGCGACATTGTATATGCTTCATTGCGAGAGCATATGCCCACACTGGCAGGATGTCAGAAATTTTCAAACTGTGCTTTGAGAATTGAGGTGTATCTTTTCAGCAAAAGGTTCTGCATCAGAATGCACATCAATGCAGACACTTACTAGCTATGGTACAGGTCCGCCGATCAAGACAGAATCCGACGGAGAACAAATAATTCTTGATAATGAGAGAAACTGGGCCTTGTGCATTGCATAGACAGTATCAATTGAAGTCCGCGTCTGCCAAGAGTGTGATACACTTGTACTTCAGCAGGCCAAGAGGATTGGGGAAGGCAAGTGTTAAGTAGGGTTTGTCTGGGAGAGTTTTAGATTTGGCAATAAAACTATTGCGCACGACGTCATGTACTTAGTCCTGTACGGCGGTAAACACAAAAAAATTGTTAGCATAAGACTTGAAGGTTGATCATTAATGCCAGCTCCGCTGTAGGGCTGATTTGACGGAGCAGTACAGACATGAACAAGAAGAGAAGGCAAACCCCGAAGTATGGTATGTGTTAGCAACTGACTATAGCCACAAGACTAAACCAGGTACCACAGAGAGACTCAAGGGAAAGAAGTGTTCGCGTTCGTAGAACTAGGCTAGGCCAGGTGTATAAACGAGATCGGAACTAAAGTACAATGATACTGCACTACTGCTTATATACTAGTAAGTCTGTGTTTGGGGACTCCTTGTCCATACGTGTTTCCACTAGGGATGCTCCACGCCCTTGACCCAGTGTTGTATGCTACTAGTCCGTGAAACCATTAAATACGAGTGGTAACTGCATGTAAGTAATAATACTGAAATGACCATGTGTGCTACAAGTGTCGGTGGTGTGTATACAATAGGAAGTCCATGAGGTATCGGCATGTATGATGTCATCCATGTGTTTGGCGTGCGTCCGACATAAGTACGGCTTCAGTTATGAAAGGAGTATGATCGAGATAAAACAGATGTGAAACAGTTTGGTTGATAAAACAAGCCCCAATAAGATATGATAAGATGTGAAAATGTGAAAATGGAAATTATAACATCACCCCCTCCTTAAGGCACAAGTTCCATTCTGCGCCAGAGTCACTCCATAAGGGGCAGAGGGCAGCATGACATCTAGGGGTTTGTATCGGGCGTGGCATAGGTGGAATAAATGGGATGGGAACTGCAACATGGGGACTTCAATGCGAGCAAGCGCGGGTGGCTTCGGTTTGTTCGGATATTGTTGATGGAAATCACTGATGGCTTTGTCGGCATTTTTGAGATTGCATGCCGTTCCCATGTCTGCTTGTGTGTGCCATAACTCTTCCAGTGAACCTTGTACTGAAAACCCCCGCGGTACTTCGGGAATTAACCACTTTCTCAACCTCCCATTCCGGCTCGGCACCTTCCAGCACAGGTGGTGGATGATGTCTCAGGATTGCGTCGGAAACTGAGGCTGTGGTGGGCGTCAGCAGGGCCTCATTAACACAGGATGGATGCTCTTCCACATGTGAGGAATCTGAAGCTTGTAAGAACTCGTTCGACTTTCTTGATCACTTTAAACGGCCCAAGCGTTTGTCATCAACTTCTTCATTGGTCGGTCCGTGCTGAGATTCGTCCCTTCCAGCCATACTTTGTCGCCTTCCTTGTACTCTACTGCCTCTGTCCGTTCCTGTCATAAAACGTTTCATGTCCTCCTTTGCCATCTTCAATGCGACCCCACTTCGTCCCATGTCTTCTTCATGCCGTCGGCAAACTCCTGCGCAGTCTCATTTCTCGATCCGTTTTCGGAGCGGTGCCTTTGTAGGGGTGTCTGCCATGTCTGCAAGAACGGAGTGACTTTGGTTGCCGAGTGTACCCGATCATTGTAAACAAATTCGGCAGAGGGTACCATTTGTGCCAGTTGTTCTGATGGTAGTTGACAAATAACCGTAAGAAATGTTCTATCTCTTGTTTAGCCGTTCTGTTTGTCCGTTTGCCTGTGGATGATACACCGTTGTAAAGTTTCCTTCGATGCCCAACAGCCGGTACAACTCCTTCATGAAACGCGAGTGGTATTGCGGACCTGATCATGTATCATCTGTTGTGGTATCCCATGTATGGGGAAAATGCAATCACGGTAGATGCGGCCATGCCTTCTGACATCAGGGTGGTGTGTGTCGGTATGATGCGTAATCGCTTTGTGAAATGGTCCACAAACGTGCTGATCGCGTTGTATCCTCCTGATTTCGCAGTTCTCCCAATCATGTCCGTCCCTACTACTTCCATGGCTCGCTTGGTACATCAATAGGATGAAAGGTGCAGCCGGCTTCGTGCAATGTAACTTTGTAACCTGGCATTTTTGACACCCTTCACATATTCGCGGACATCTCGGCTGATTCCTGGCCACCAATAGGTACGTGTGATCAGCTCGAGGTCTTGTATCGTCTGGGATGCCCTGCAAGCTGTGCGTCGTGATGCATTCCGATAACTCTTCCCCACAATTCCTTGTCCTTCGGTATGTAAATATGATCTTTCCATATAATAAGTCCATTTTCCTTCTCTTCCCATCCTTTTTCTTTGTTTTCCAATGCTTTTTGTATGTATCTATCCTTGTTTCCTTTTCTTTGTTTGATTTTGTTAAGTAATTTGTCCTCCGGTGTATCTACTGTATGTAAAGAAAATTGAATTTGTGAAATAAAAAACTCTGGCTTGAGCAAAACAATGTTTTCGTTATCTTTTTCCCCCTTCTCAAGGCCTGTCATCCTTGACAAGGCATCAGCTTTTCCCATCGTCCTGCCCGACTTATGAATCCTTTGGATGTCATATTCCGCCAACTCCGTAACCCATCGCGCCTGTCTCCGGTTCAACTTCTGCGGCTTCTGGAAGTACTGGAGGTTTTGATGATCGGTAAACACCTCCACTGTTTCCTTTGCTCCAAGGAGATACTGTTGCCAGTCTTTGATCGAGTCCATGATAGCCATCATTTCTTTGTCATATATCTCGTAATTGTGCTCAACTTCGTTTAGCGCACAAGACCAAAAGGCCACTGGTCTCCATTTTCCGTCAACAAACTGGGAAAGAACCGCCCCGTTTGCATAGTTCGAGGAGTCCGCCTTGACTCAAAACTTGCCGTCGTCGTGTGGTACAATCAGAACGGGTTCTTCCGTTATCCTCCGTTTTAACTCCTCAAACGCCTTGTGCTGCTCCATGCCCCAAACCCACTCGCCCTTCCCGGTTAGCGCTGTTAGTGGCTTTGCTACTCCCGCAAATCCCCGGATGAAACATTGGTAGAAGTTGCAGAAGCCCAAGAATGACTGTACTTCCTTCTTCTTCATCGGCTCCTTCCATTCCTTCACTATGGCTACTTTTGCCGGATCCATCTTCACTTCTCCTCCTCCAACTATTACTCCCAAGCAATCTACAGTATGTGCCTCAAAACTACATTTCTCGGGTTTTAAGTACAACTTATTTACTCGCAATATTTCTAATACCCTTCGTACAATCTGTCTATGCTCCTCGAGAGTGTTCGTAAAGATAAGTATATCGTCCAAGTAGACTATAACATGTCCGTCGTCAATCAACTCCTTTTGTTATGAATCGCCATATTTTCACATTTTCAATCTTATCATATCTTATCGGGGGGCTTGTCTTATCAACCAACGGACTGTTTTATCATCTGTTTCGTCACCGATCATACTCCTTTTCATTACCGAAGCCGTACTCATGTCGGACACACGTTCAACACATGAATGACATCATACATGCTGATACCTCATGGACTCCCTATTGTATACACACCGCCGACACTCGTAGCACACATGGACGTTTCAGTATTATTACTTACATGCAGTTACCACTCGTATTTAATGGTTTCACGGACTAGTAGCATACCACACTGGGTCAAGGGCGTGGAGTATCCCTAATGGAAACGCGTATGGACAAGGAGTCTCAAACACAGACTTACTAGTATATAAGCAGTAGTGTAGTATCATTGTACTTTAGTTCCGATCTCGTTTATACACCTGGCCTAGCCTAGTCTTACGAACGCGAACGCTTTCTTCCTTAGTTTCTTGCTGTGGTACCTGGTTGAGTCTCGTGGCTTAGTCAGTCGCTAACACCTTTAGAATGTGATTCATGAACAATTGGAACATCGCCGGCGAGTTTGTAAGTCCAAAGAACATAACTGAGGGCTCGAACAGGCCTCGGTTTGTTCTAAACGCCGCTTTTCACTTATCACCTTCTTTGATCCGGATGTTATTGTAACCCCATCGGACATCCATCTTTGTGAAACACTTCGCTCCCTTCAGCTTGTCGATAAGTTCTTGGATCAACGGCAAGGGATATCGGTTTTTGATCGTCATGTCATTCAATTTCCGATAATCCTGCACGGGCCGAAGACTTCCGTCCTTCTTCTTGACAAAGAAGAAGGGTGATGCCATAGGTGAAATTGATGGCCGTATACATCCTGTCCGTATGTTTTCTTCCAGGAACTCATCTAACGCCTTCTGCTTGGATGGGCTAAGGGGATAAACCTTGCAGTCAACCGGTTTGGAACCAGGCATAAGTTCTATCGCGTGATCCCAGGGTCTTTGCTCCGGTAACTTGTCAAAGTCCGCCTTGCTAAATACATCAGAAAATTCCTTGATGTAAGGTGCAGCAGCAGATGAAGGCTGTTGTGATCTCAGCTTTTCACCGCTTTTGCAATAACTGTCCCAGTCCATTCAGAATAAATGCTCTCCCTCTTCCAACTTCTCTTCTACATCTTCTCCTTCATCTTCCGGTGAGTCATACTTGGGTAGATAGCCGCAACGGTCTGGGCATTGATCAAAAGTCAACGTGGATTTGGTCCAGTTGATTGTGGGATTGTGATATCGCGACCAATCTAACCCCAAAAAGATGCTTGTTTTGAAAGTTGGTGACAGCCAACTCGATCTTTTCAGCGTGATTGCCGATCTTCATCCGGACCTCTACAAAGCCTTCAATTGCTCCTCCCTCATTTAGGGTTCCATTTGCATTGTAAACAGGGAGCTTGACTGGTAACTCCTTGATCGGGAGTCCGTTTTTCTCGACGAATTCTTTATTAACACAAGAACCCGTTGCTCCACTGTCAAGAAGGGCACTTGTTTCCCATTCAGAGCCTGTGTGTACGCTCTCTATGGTTACTCAGAGTTTCATGTCCTGCCCCTTTGTTCCCCGGATGTACTTCCTCAACTTTTTCAACTCCGTCATAACTTCCACTGCAGCTTTCTTCATCAACGCTCTGATCGCCATCACTTTCTCTTCTTTTGCTTCTCTCTCTCTCCGCTCCGGCATCCATGCTCTCAGGATTCCCACTGCTCTCGACACTTCATCCTCTCTTAGCCGTTGTGCGATTCACTCGGGTGTGTTTGGCTCAAATCTTTCTTTCGCAGGTTTTGTTGGTGAAGTCATTGATGATATTTTAGATGTATGTAGGTATGCGGACTCGACTAGCCGCGCAGACATGATTGTGGTCTTCAGACAAGGTGTACATTTGGAACCTGTGTACCTATAACATCTGTGCTACACGTGTACATATAACATAAGCAAGACATACATCTGCGTGTACATATAACATAAGCGAGACATACATTGTGTACCTATAACATCTGTGCTACGCGTGTACATATAACATAAGCAAGACATACATGTATCAGTACCAGTACTATAAATAGATTCTGCATCTGACAACTCTTCCCTTGGTGACTGCTTCGGCAGGACTGTGTCTACTGCGGGAGCTTCGCAAAACCCAACTCTTTGGCCAATTTCTTCTTCTGCTCGTCATTCATTTCGGTCCATAGACCCCGAATCTGCTGGGGTCTACCCTTCTTCGGACAGAACCTGCTGACATAGCCGTGTTTGCCACAGCTAAAGCAGAGTCCCCTTTGACATGCGTTGTCGATGTCCATCGGCCTGCCGACTCCTCCATAGGTAACGCCGGTGGCATCTCGTCGTGTGATTGGTGTCGGGGGTGGGTTCATAGGATTGGTTCTTGATGTAGTTGCCTGCAGAGCTTGGGGCCGGGGCTGTATGCCGGGCCTTTTGCTCGCCATCCGCCTTCTCCATAACTGATTAATCTGCATGATCTGTTGCTTCCAATCCTTGTATTTCTCCGGCAACCCATCTCGGCTACCATAGATCTGGTCGATGATCTTCTCGTTAACATTGGTCTCGAGAAGTCATACAACATATGCGTCATCCTTTGAGTATTCCGCCTGAGTGAGCAGAACCTCGAACTTCTGGAAAAAATCTTGAGCAGTGTCTTGCCCCTGGCACAACCGCTCGATCTGATCTTGCACGTCTTGCGCCAGGTTGGAATCCACAAATTGCTCCTTCAGATGCTTCTTGAACTCCATCCAGGAGACTGTCCATTCCTCTTCTTCCTCGTCAAAGTTCTGATTTGTGTAGTTCTGAACCCATGCATCAACATGATCTCCTTGGATGTAGGAGAGAACAACATTAATCCTTTCGGAGTCAGATGTGATATTGTTCTTCTTGTCACGGATGTATGTGAACATTGATCACCACCAGCTCTTGTACTTGGTCTTGTCCCCGTTATAGTTGTAAGGTTTGTTGACAAGGGATTGGCCTTTGGGTTCGACATTGGCGTGATGAGCGGGTTCGGGTGCTTCGTTGGATATGGTGAATCGGGGTGATAGGATCGGAGAGTGAAAGGGTGAAAGTGGGGATATGGGAGATGCAGATCTTGATGAAACAGGTGAGGGAATAGAGGTTTGAATGAATAGGGAGGAGTCGCCTAGATCTGAAATAGAATCCAGGACTTGGTAGGTTGGGGAATGATGGTGTGTATCGTAAGGTAAGTAAAGTAGGTAGGTATAGTAGCTGTCTACGCTATTTTACCGACTACTGACTATGTATCTATGGAGCCCAAGAGCTCGTCACAAGTTCGCAATTGCCCAGCCAACGTCCCTCTGGTGTGAGGTAAGCCAAAGTTTTTCTGGGAACGGGGGTTGACCCGTAAACAGCGCCCACCACAGTGCAACTGCCAAAAGTTTGTTCTCGTGAGAGCGGCTACTTCCAGCACCCGGGGCAGTTATCTCTAACTGTTAGCCGGTGCTACTGGGACCAAGACACATGTATGCGGACGTGCACTGGGATTAGGATTCCGTCGATCTGTAAACAGGAAAGGGGATGGGGGAATGTGCGATGATCAAACAGCGAAGTGCTGATCAACAATCAGGGATGTGTGGTAGGTGGTAGAAAGTAGTTCTGATCTTCTGTTAGCGACTGACTATAGCCACAAGACTAAACCAGGTACCACAGAGAGACTCAAGGGAAAGAAGTCCTCATATTCAGTCTTCACTGTTCATATGCGCCAGTGCACATCATCATCCTTTAATGTATGTGTCAAATACCTCCTAGACTTTGACCAACAAGGATCTGAGGCTCTACAGTCTGTACTTCGACAGTTGGCATGCACCCTCAGTAAGTAACGCCTTGAGTATGGACAATGAACAACACTCTGAACAAATTTAGACAATTTCACGAGTTAACCATAGGAATCAACAGCTACAACAATGACAGCTACATGCCGCTCAAGCACGCTGTTCAAGATGCCATTCAATTCGAGGCATACTTGACAAACAATCTCCATGTTCCTTTGGAAAACATCTCTCGACTTCACGATACGGCCGCTACGCAAAATGCCATTCTTGATGCGCTTCAGGCTCTGATCCACAACGAAAAGATCGTCAAAGATCAGTGCAGTATTATTATTTTCTATGCTGGACATGGCAGTTACGCTGAAAAGCCCGCCGGCTGGGAAGATTGAGAAACTGCTGGCGGGCACGCGGAGATGCTCTGTCCGATTGACCTCGGACTAGGCTAGGCCAGGTGTATAAACGAGATCGGAACTAAAGTACAATGATACTACACTACTGCTTATATACTAGTAAGTCTGTGTTTGGGGACTCCTTGTCCATACGTGTTTCTGCTAGGGATGCTCCACGCCCTTGATCCAGTGTTGTATGCTACTAGTCCGTGAAACCATTAAATATGAGTGGTACCTGCATGTAAGTAATAATACTGAAACGACCATGTGTGCTACGAGTGTCGGTGGTGTGTATACAATGGGGAATCCATGAGGTATCAGCATGTATGATGTCATCCATGTGTTAGGTGTGTGTCCGACATGAGTACGGCTTTGGTAATGAACAGGAGTATGATCAGTGACGAAACAGATGATGAAACAGTCCGTTGGTTGATAAGACAGGGCCCCCAATAAGATATGATAAGACGTGAAAGTGTGAAAATATGGCACATCAATGCAGATACTTACTAGCTATGGTACAGGTCCGCCGATCAAGACAGAATCCGACGGAGAACAAATAATTCTTGATAATGAGAGAAACTGGGCCTTGTGCATTGCATAGACAGTATCAATTGAAGTCCGCGTCTGCCAAGAGTGTGATACACTTGTACTTCAGCAGGCCAAGAGGATTGGGGAAGGCAAGTGTTAAGTAGGGTTTGTCTGGGAGAGTTTTAGATTTGGCAATAAAACTATTGTGCACGACGTCATGTACTTGGTCCTGTACGGCGGTAAACACAAAAAAATTGTTAGCATAAGACTTGAAGGTTGATCATCAATGCCAGCTCCGCTGTAGGGCTGATTTGACGGAGCAGTACAGACATGAACAAAAAGAAAAGGCAAACACCGAAGTATGGTATGTGCAGACAGTAACAGCTGAGCTACGTGTCCGGTGCAAGTATGATATGTTTGTGCCCAGTCTACTGTATACTTTTAATCAATTTGTCAGTCACAGGTCACATGTGACCTTGATTTGACAAAATGTCACAGGTGTCACTGAAAATCTCCCCAGCCGGGGCCCCCGCGATCCTCCCGCTGCGGCAGCTATTACCATATATAGTAATCTGACGAAACCACAATTTTGTCAGGCAGGTCACACATCACATGGCATGACAAATTGATTTAAAGTCTACAGTACTTGACTGCTAGGGAGTCAAACTTGTGAAAAGGCAAGTGTACTACTAATTAAATCTCATGTGGCAAAAGTATTGGGTGAGAAAAACAAATCCAGGAGCTGGAAATGACACTTTTCAGCTCAGCTACCAAGCGCCCTTTGACGTCAAAGTTTTGGGTTGTCTACCAATATGTGACTTGGCGTGGTTACAGTTTTCCTTGGACTCTGAAATGAAGAATACATGTCAGGATGGTATACAAACTACTAGTCCCATGTAGTCTTGATCCCTTTGTGCTTGCGGGGAAAAAGTAGGGTTAAAACATGACTTTGGCATCAGAAATCATCAGACAGACACTTACTTACTGGTGTCTGTGGCTGTGAACGGAAGTATGTAAGTACATACAGTGGTGTTGGTTCATGGCTACAAGGATTGACTGTACAGCCAAAGGATATGATGTTGACAGTTGGCATGTATACTTATAGGCAGTCATACACTGACAACTGTCAAGGCGCCACGGTGTGGATGATTTTTTAGAGCAATCAGGAATTGAAAAATCAAAATAGCTGCAGGATTCCGGTGCTATTGCAGAGGTGGTACCAACTGGGATACACATCCGCTGTGAGTGTGATATATTTGCGCCTGGAGAATGATGGAAGCGGGGAAGGCAAGCTTTTCAGTTTGTTCGGCAGTGGACGGCGGTTGACGGTCATTACACAGGCCAGAACCTTTGAGAGAATATCCGCCGCCGGTTGGTGATTCAGCAAAGATGTTCAATGGGCGTGAGGGAAAAACTCTTTGCTTTGCGAAAACTGACGCTTTCCAGCTAGGCTAGTAGGCGTCCTTGGACCTTTGGGTTTCGGGCTGTAGATATACCAACGTCTCCGGAACTCTGAGGAATAGACAATGCTCTCGTGTACGGTGCCCAATGGTCCCATGAACCCTTCACAGAAAAGGAATGGACAGACGATGATCTCAAGACAGACACTTACTGGGTTGGGTAAGTCGCCACAACTTGTGAAAGGAGATCAAGTTCAAAGTGTTAGCAAGTGGTACAAGCCGGTTGTGTTAGCCATGCCGCACCCACGGAAAGACGGTTAAGGAGCGCTAATGTTTCTCAAGAGCACTCGGGAAAAAATGGATCACGCATATATACTTGTGATGCACGGACTATAGCAGCTGAGATATATGTCCGCTGGGAAGGTCATCTATCGTAGATCCAAGAAAACTATTGGGGTGAGAGATGCTAGTATCGTCCTGGTCCCGTCGCGCCGCTGGTGGAGAAAAAAGGGAATACTCTTCCTCGCACCGGCAGACAGACACTTACTGGGTCGGGCAAGTGTCCACAACTTCTGGAAAGTATCACAAGCTGGGACGAGCCGCTGGTTGTATTGGTCATGCACCCGCCGAGTCAGGGAGTAACGAGCACAAACGATTCTCGAGAGCACTCGGGGGAAAAAAAGTGTCATGTAGAAGCTGATGCACGGACGATAGCAACTGGGCTACATGTCCGCTGCCTTGCACGTCATGGTAGTATCGTCCTGGTCCGCTGGTGGAGAAAAAAGGGAATCTTCTTCCGCGCACCGGTAGACGGACGCTTACGGGGTTGGGTAAGTGTCCACAGGTCAGCTTCTGGAGAAGTTGAAAGTATCAGGGAATGGGAAAGCCGCTGGTTGTATTGGCCATGCACCCGCTGAAAGACGGTCAAGGAGCGCGAATGAGGCTCGAGAGCACTCGGGAAGAAAAATAATTGCAATTATAAGTATATATGCACGGACTACAGCAGTTGGGCTACACATCTGCTGTGAGGGTGATATATCTACGTCACAACTGTGCTGAGGCAAGCTTTGGAGTTGAATTCGAGAAAACTAAAAATCATTGACCACAGTCGATATCCGAGATACGGACGCTTACTAGCTACCCAATATGCGTCTATGAAGCGATCGTTGTATATCGTTATTCCCGAGAGCAGGATTCCGAACCGCGCTTGGAGATTCTAGATGTTATTTGTTTTTAGCAAAAGGTACATCACATCTAGCAAATGCGGACGCTTACCAGCTACGGTACAGGTCCGCTGCTGAATCCAAACTCGGACGCGTATTCAGCGGGCCAGGAGAGAAAATGATTCTTGGGCATAATAAACAGCAACCTTGATATTCCCATGCATGGACGGTATCCACTGAGATACGCGTCCGCTGAGAGTGTGATATGTGTGCGACTGGAGAGTCAAAGACAGATCAGTGATTGAAGGGGGATAGGTAAACCGTTGGCTATTTAAGAACATTATTGGGCGCAAAAAGAGCTTTGTTTCGATAAGAGTCCCTAGTAATTCGTCCGAAAAGTTTGGCCGTCATTAGACAAGTACAGGTAGACGCTTATGGATAAGTTTCCACCTATTGGACGCGGAAGGTGAGGTGACTTGATGGAGATCGGATCCGAGCTCAGAGATGTTAGTTCAAGGCTACAGTCCCAAAGCATGGTGGTACGGGAGATGCCGAGTATCGCGAAAAAGTGACGGCTCGCAAAAAAGATGATCGAAATCCAATCATCCCGCCGTCATGCTGCTCGAGGCGTCCTCGTCAGCCATCCACATACACGCCCCGACAACTAGTGTCATACAAAATACCCCGTATGGCGACTACCTTTTTTGCCACTATTTATCCTGATCATTAAATCAATGCAGGCGCACGCCCACGAATGTGACGATACACCCAGTCGCACTATTCTCCATCTTGGATCATTATCTACGGCGCACGGAAAAGCAGGCTCGCGTGCTTGGAACGCTGCTCGGGACGCGCAACGACTCGGAGGTGCAAGTGCGCTCGTCATTCGCTGTGCTACACAGCGAGACGAGCGAGCAGGTTGCTGTCGACATGGACTACCATCGTGCCATGTACGACTTGCACCACAAGGTTAATCCAAAAGAGGTCATTGTCGGATGGTGCGTAGCGTTGTTGTTTTTGCGGTGAATGTTAGTCTGATTGGGGCAGGTACTCGACGGGCGCGAATCTCAATACGCTGTCTGCGCTGATCCAAAACTTCTACTCGCAAGAGACGGCGCCGCATCAGGCCATCCATGTCGCGCTTAACACTGGCGTGGACGGGAGCGAGCCAGCTGGCGTCAAGGCCTACTTTAGCTCCCCCGTGGGGGTCTTTCCCCGCCCGGGAAAACTGCGTCTTTGTCCCGGTACCGGTGCAGTTGCGTTTCCACGACGCTGAGCGGAGCGGATGTAGGCTTTGGTTTACTTTCCTTGTTGTCTTTCTGATTAATTCTACAGTGGATTTACTGAAATCAACATCGACGTGTCCAAATGCATCCTCTAGTCAGCCCGTTGCTGACCTTGAGATCATTGAAGGCGCCATCAAAACTGTTACCGACATGCTCGACCGTGTCCTAACATATGTGCCGGTCCGTCCTTTCTGGAGAGACGGCGGGTG
>JADNYV010001019.1:0-10691 GCA_015501055.1 Mucidula mucida | reverse complement strand
CAGGTACCCGAAAAGACCAGATTACAGTAGGCTCCGCTCATGGCGTAGCAATAACTGTATCTTCTCTTTCCGCGAATGCGATCGTCTCCAGACATCCAGACCAGCTGGTGTGCGCTTCCCTCCTCACTTCCCCCACACGCACCAGTTCACGTTGTAGCAGATCGATTCCCTGCGGAAAGTTCGTGCTGTCAGGTAGATCCCATGCGAAGTCAAGTGCAGCAATGTTATTAATTGAGACTCATTACTCCAAGCAGGTGACCGCGCCTTTGCCTACCAGTGATAGGGCTTTGTGAACTTCCCATGCCCAGGACGTTGGTTCACTTGAGTTTCGCCTCGCCTTGTGAGCGATGTCTTGGTGAGTGTTTGATCATACTACGCATGAGAGTAGATGCCTGGTGTTTGAGTCAATTCAATTGTGCAGTCGGCGTGTCAGTGAGTGGCGGAAACATGTTGCGCTCGCGTCGTGTCCTAATCGGATTGCCAGCGTGTTCGAAATGAGCTTTAGTCGAAGGAGCCTTGTTGCTGCACCGTGGTCTCATTGTTGTTTTCTCGAACAAAGCGAATACACGCCACTGACACGTTATCGTGCACGTTTTTCCCACTGACTTGCATGATTTAGCTAGTATTGAAGGCTCGATTCCTTCACTCATGCTATCAGACGAAACCGCTAGCCATTTTTGCGCTCGATGTACACGTGTCTCACCCGCCGGCTGTTGGACACTCAGAGGCAAACCAGCTTGAATCACTCCTGACGTCAAGGCATCTCCGCGCGAAACTCAATCTCGGGATCTGGGTTAGGTAACGATGAAAGCACTATAAGACTCACTGACAAGGACAGCGATCCTTCCGCCTCTGCTCCCTCTCGCTCCAAGTACCCGCGGCCATGAAGTTTACCTTTGCTTCTCTTCTCGTCGCTATCGCGTTCGTCAATGCAAGGTGAGTATATCCTTCAACTTTCCTACTCAGTTGGTGTTGACGTATGTCTCCAGAAATTTCGCGAGGTATGTTCTTGCTTTATTGCCTTAGAAATGACAGCGCCTCATGTTCTTTGGAAGGACCGACGACAAGGAGGACTGTGACCCACGAACGGTATGCCCAATGTGTCCGCCACACTGAATTCGGCTAATACTGTATGTCCAGGCCGTCGTATACGTCAGTGGTAATTCCAGCGTTAAAGGCACGGTAGTCTTCGAGCAAGAGAAACCAGACGCCTTGATATACATCAAGGCGGACTTGACAGGTCTTGACCCCAATGCGCTTCGCGGTTGGCATGTCCAGTACGCGGCCACGTTTCTCCGATGATTGGTGGCGTGACATTTCTTGTAGCGAGTCCGGCAATCTTACAGATGGTTGCACATCTGCTGGCGGGCACTTTAATCCCTTCAATCTGACTCATGGCGCACCAGATGCCAAAATTCGACACGTCGGTGATTTGGGGAACCTTCAAACGGACTCGAATGGAAATGCAAAGACCGAACTGACGGTTACTGAGCTAACTTTGTTCGGCGAGCTCAGCATTTACGGGTACAACCATTTCACTTGTCAGAGAGTGCTCTAACCTTCCTACAAGACGCGCTTTGGTGATTCACGCTGGTACTGATGACCTCGGAAAGGGAGGAAATGCGGAGTCGCTCCTTAACGGAAACTCGGGGGCGCGCTCGGCTTGTGGCGTTATTGGTACGTCCTGTATGATCGTTTCGTTCACGGTTTGAACATCTGTGTTCCAGGTTGGGCATGATTCAATGGGGTCAAATCAATTTTTAGCATGTTTCTTCACGAAAGACTTTGTAATGTAAAATCGTAAGATAAACGTTCATGAGGAAGTGGTCCTTAATTTATTACATTCTGCATAATACAAAGTACTTGGGAGTTACATCGACGAATGTTCGTGATTATTGTTATTGTAGTACTACGACATGGTAGTCTAGTTTCATTCGCATGGCCGAGTACGGAGCTCAACTTTTGCATCATGTGCATCTCATGTGACCGGCTTACCTTAGCATCAAAAATTAAATTAGCGCGTCGCCGCCTTTCTTTCCAATGCCCTCAGACGTGTCAACGACGATATTTGCCTTTGATTCTCTTGAGGGACGCAAATTGTGTCGGGATTTGTCCCATCATGTGTTGGATCTTAAGAGCTCGGACGAGGAAGAGGAATGCACACAGTATATAGACCAAAAGTATGTAGCTTATATACTGTAAGTAATCGAATATCTAATGGGGATTCGGGAGACAGTGAGAGTAGCGTGAAGTAAGAAAAAGAACTAGGTAAACTCTGTACATACAATTGTGGTGTCGGTGGTAACGGGAGCGGAACGGTAGCGACGGTAGCGGGTCGGTGAATATTGGTGCGGGTCCGTGGAATAAGGGATTACAAAAGGAACGTGAAGTCCGGCTTGTATCCAACACTCCCCCTCAAGCCGGAACAAGTCCAAGGCTTCGAGCAAAGTGTTTGGCCTTCGCACTGGGAAGGGCTTTGGTGAGAGTATCCGCGAGCATGTCGTCCGTGGGACAGTAGACGAGCTGGATGTCTCCGTTGGCGATCGCGTACCGTATGAAGTGGTACCGGATGTCGATGTGCTTCGTGCGGGCGTGAAATTGACCAAGTTCAGCGTGTGCAAGGGCGAGTGCTGACTGGTTGTCGTCGTGGATGGTGATGGGATCGGTGAGGGGTGCAAACAGCTCTGAAATAAATTGACGCGTCCACATGGCTTCCTTGCCGGCATATGTGAGCGCGATGTATTCGGCCTCAGTGGTTGAGAGCGCAACGATGTCCTGTTGTTTAGACGACCAGGAAACAGCACCGCCGTCTATAAGAAAAGCGTACCCGGAAATCGCCTTGCGATTTTCCAAAGACATTCCGTCTGCATCAGCATATCCTTCTAATCCTCTGCCTGATCCTTCTCCTCCAAAGGTGAGCCTCCAGCTGCGAGTACCCTTGAGATACTGCAGTGCACGTTTTGCTGCGTGCCAGTGTACCAGTCCGGGGTTGTCGTTAAATCGGGAGAGGATGGTGGCCGCGTAAGCCAAGTCGGGATGTGTGCCAGTCGTGATCCAGATCAGTGATCCGACAACTCCTCTGTAAGGATGTCGCTGTATCTCAGCGATCTCGAGCGCGTCGGTGGGACATTGGTCGCGTGAAAGTTGCATGTTTGGATCCATAGGTACGGCTGCCGGCTTACAGTCTTCCATATTGAAGCGCTGTAGCACGGAATCAATGTAAGAGGTCTGATTGATGGAAATAGACCTGGCCTGTCTGTCGCGTATAATCTCCATGCCCAAAAGCCAGCTGATTGGACCAAGCAGTGTTATCTTGAACAGCTGCGCGATGCGGTCCTGAATTTCGATGATGAGGGAGGTTGAACTGCCCGTAATGGTGCAGTCGTTGACGTGGATCGCGAGAATGATGATGTCCGAGCCGGTGACGAGTCTGAATACCGCGTGGTCCTTCTCGAGTGCTGTAAATCCGAGTGTGGCGAGAGCGGCGGTGAGCTTCTCATACCACTTACGAGAACTCTGCTTGAGACCGTAAATTGTCTTACGTAGACGAAGAACATATTGACGTCGATCCGCGAATTCAAAATCCGGAGGCTGTTCCATATACAGCTCTTCTTCATCGTCAAATTCTCCGTTCAAGAACGCGCCGTGAAAGTCAAAAACATTGATATCCCAATCGTTACGTGCGGCGATGGCGAGAATGATCCGGAGTGACGCGAGTTTGGCAACAGGTGCGAAAGTGACGAAGTAGTCGACTCCTTCGACTTGTGTGAAGCCTTGCGCGACAAGGCGAGCCTTATATTTGTCGATGACTCCTCCGGCCTTCTTCTTGATTCGGAGGACCCACTTGGATCCGATGACATTCCGATCCGTCGGGCGAGGCACGATTTCCCATGTGCCCGCTTGCGTAAGCGTCCGCAATTCTTCCTCGATTGCTTTTCGCCATGATGGCCAGTCTGCGCGTCGTTTTGCTTCTTCAAACACGGGCTCAATGGCCTCAGACTCTGCTATGGCAGCGGCCATGGCCATTTCCAGCTGCTCTCCTGGCATTTCAACGTAGCCGGCCTCGGGCAATGCTGTAGACGACGCTCGCGACGGTTTGGACGACTCGGCCATTTCTTGGGCCTTGTGTGACGGCTTTCGAGCACGTTTGCCCTCGCGGATATTTGCTGGGTCAAGTCCTTCGCGCTGGAGCAAGCCGCCAAGGAAGTCTGGCAGCTGGGAGGTGTCGGGTGCGGGTGGAGATGGGTTGGGAGACGACGTTGGACTAGGCGTGCTGGAAGGCGGCGTAGTGGGTGCTGGCGACGGCGGGAGAGGTACAGAAGCGGGATTAGGTATGTTTTTCGCGTTTTTAACGCTGGAAGTTGGCTGAATGCCTTCTTCCTTATTCTCCCCCTCATTCAGCATACTCTCTTGTACTCTTGTGTCCTCTCTCTTGTCGAATTTGACGCTTCGTTCGACTCCAACTGTTCGATTATCCTCCCAGTAAATTCGATGTCCGCTGGTCTCGCTGTCAAAACCCAGCCAGCGACCAACACGAGCACGTCCGTCAAGCTTGGATCCCTTCGCGTCGTGAACCCAGACCTTGCACCCAAATTTGTGCAGGTCTCGAAGATTCGGCTTCTCTCCATGAAGCATCTCATACGGCGTCTTGCCGTCAAGTGCACGCGTCGACGTCCGGTTCTTCAACCAGACAGTGTGTTTCAGCGCTTCGCCCCATAGATTTTTGGGTAGTCCCGAGGCATGGAGCATGGCGCGGACTTTTTCGAGACATGTCCGGTTCAGTTGCTCTGCAATGCCGTTGTGTTCGGGTGTGTCGTGGACCGTGGTAGTGCGCTTGGTTCCTTGTGCTGCGAGATGAGCTTTGAACTCGTCGCTGCTATATTCGCCGCCCTTGTCGGTATGTAATTCCTTGATTTTCGCCGAATGCTGGGTGCTCAACCATGCCTCGTATTGCTGGTAGGTTTCGAAGGTTTCGCTTTTCTGGCGCACAAGAAATATGGCTGAATAGCGCGTGTGATCGTCCGTGTACGACACATAATACTCCTTATGTTGAGGAGTCCGAATTGGAGAGGGACCCCATAGGTCCGAATGAATAAGTTTGCCGAGTTCCTTGGCACGCGCGCGCTTGCTGACCTTCTTGACAGGTTTGCGCGTCTTCTTCCCGTACTTGCAGGAGTCACAGGATTTCGGCGGTGGTTTTGATTCGTCGAGGACAATTCCTTCGACCATGTGTTCCTTTACGAGACGCTTTGCTGCGTCAGGCGCGATATGACCCATCATCTGATGGAGGTCATCGAGGGATACGGAGATGGGGGTGTCGTGGGCGGCGTTCGCGCGAGGTGTGTCTGTTTCTGTTCGATAAAGGCCTCCTTTCACAGGTATCTTTCCTAGTAGCTTGTCCTTGGGACCATAGATGTGGCACTCAGAGCCGCGGAATAACATTCCATACCCGGCAGCAGTGATCTTTGAGACGGAGAGTAACGACACGCCCAACTGTGGTGCGAATAGGACGTCGCGAACTAGGATTCGCGTCCTCTCACCAGCTCTTCCAGGAAGGTAGACGTGCATGTCTCCTTTTCCAATAGCCTGTAATTTTCCTTTGTCGGCTGCCGTGATGGATTTGGGTTCGATGGATGTGTAATTGAAGAGGCGACGGCGGTAGGGGGTCATGTGGCGAGATGCGCCTGAGTCGTAGATATCGACTTCGGGGTCGTTCGGGAGCGTGGCGGCGGCGGCGAGGAATACTGTGTCGAAGGTACGTGTGTATGCTTCCTCTTCTGCTTCGACATCTGACCAGTCTTCAAGCTCGGGAATTTCCTCGCCTGGATCGAATTCGCTAAAATTTTCAATGCCCTCTTCATCAACCATGGAATACTCCCCCTCATCAGAGTAATCTGATGTACTTGCTACGCTCAACAGCGTCGGGAGGTCGTCGTCGTTCTCTGACTCTGAGTCAGACGTCTCGAGGAGTGGCGGCATGGAGTCGTAGTCTGACTCCGAGTTGGTCTCGTCGGGGATAGAAGTGGATAGTGCTGCTTCTGCAGCTTCGAGCGTGCTCTCCGGCACCTCCGCATATGGCTGGGCTACCTCGTCGTTGAGGTACAGACCCGCCAATCCTTCCAACCTCTCTTCTCCCTCGTCGCGCGGATATTCAGACCACGGCTCATCGTAGCCGCCGAGGTTCATTTCTGTAAGGTCGCGCCAATCCTCGTCGGAGTCTCCTGACTCTGAGCCTGTGTGCGCGTACCACACGCCGTCATCGTTGTCGTCGGCCTTATTCGCCGACGCCCGTCCCTTGCCCTTTCCTCTCGGGCCTTGTCCTTCCTTTCCTCCTTCGCCCAACACTCCGCCTTAATGTGTCCCTTCTTGTGGCAGTTATAGCACTCAACCGTGCTGCTGCGTCTGCTGCCTTGGGATTGTCTGCCGCGCCTGAGGAGCCACCATTCGTATTGAACGCGGCCTCCTTTTCTTCTTTGACGGACTCTTGATTCGCCGGCGATCAGCTTTGTCGCTGATGCCGCGTACGTATACGTCGGGTGTGATGGTCTGGCTGAGCAGTGCTGATGTCGCTGTCAGCGCTGCGAGGTAGGGGTCGTACGATGCGGGGAGGGAACCGAGCAGGATGGCGATGAAATTGTCGTCGCCGGGGTCTGCACTCATCGCGGTAAGCTCTTCGCGTAGAGCTTCGAGTTTCGAAAGGTGAGCCTTGACGTCGCCGTTCTCGGGGCACCTCTCTTCCTGGAGCCTCCTCCTGAGGTCGACAGTCATCATCTTCGACCTCTTCTCAAACTCCTCCTTCACCTTCTTCCACATCTTCCCTGCTGATGACTCCCCCTTTACTTTTAGGAACAACGAGTCGGGAATCGTCGAAGCCAGAGCTTGCTTCACGATGGCCTCGTTTGCTTTCCAGAGCCGAACAACACCTGGATGGCGATTGATGGAGTCGGTCTCCTCCTTGGTGGGATTGACGGGATCGGCGGGGACTGGAACAGACGGTGGTGCGGCCGTCTCTACGAGGTAGTCGTCGAGCTGCGCTGCTTCGGCGGCGAACACGAAGCGGTCGCGGTAGAATGTCCAATTCGTCCCGTCCGCTTTGCACTGCGGGACGCGGGCGAAGAACTCGATGAGTTTCGTGCTGGTGGACATGGCGGGATACGACGTGAAGAGGTACGTGGAACGATTGCGAGCGAGTAGACTTCTGATGAATAGATTAGGCACGGGCGGGGCCCATAACCTGTTGGATCTTAAGAGCTCGGACGAGGAAGAGGAATGCACACAGTATATAGACCAAAAGTATGTAGCTTATATACTGTAAGTAATCGAATATCTAATGGGGATTCGGGAGACAGTGAGAGTAGCGTGAAGTAAGAAAAAGAACTAGGTAAACTCTGTACATACAATTGTGGTGTTGGTGGTAACGGGAGCGGAACGGTAGCGACGGTAGCGGGTCGGTGAATATTGGTGCGGGTCCGTGGAATAAGGGATTACAAAAGGAACGTGAAGTCCGGCTTGTATCCAACATCATGACCTCAAATACAACCCCCACGACTACTCGTGGATGTCGCTGTCAAAATCATCGATGGCACTGATTGTCTCGTAAGGACAGCATGTGGTTCAGGAAAAACGGGATTATAGCGCTTCTAGCCATCGTCCTGCGAAAAATTGGCCAGGATCAGACCCTGTTCCCTGGGAAGCCCGTGCAAGAAGTCATCCGAAACCCTGTCATCTTAGTGATTTGTCCACTAATGCTTTAGAACAAGATCTGGTTCGTATCCACTTCTCACAGTTTCACATTTGAGTCTAAACATCTATAGGAGAAGAAGTTGTGCACCTTCGGCATTCAAGCGCTTGCCGTTAACTCGATAATCGCGGAAAGGGTATGAAATGATCCTTCGTGTGAAGGCAACATCTGGGATCTTGTCAAAGAAGCTGAGGTGGTCCTGATATCTCCCGAGATGTTGGAGGGAGATGATTGTCGCGATGTATGAATGATCCAAGCTTTTGGGCACGACTTTCCTTACTAGTCGTTGATGAGGCACATCTGGTATATGTGTGGTCCAAGCTCTTCCGGAAGGCATACGGCCGTATTGGCTACACCAGAGCCCGGCTAGATCACCGCGTACGACTTCTCCTCCTTAGTGCTACTCTTCGAGCCGGTGCCCCATACGACGCCGTCATGAAATCCTTTTCCCTCAGCCCCGGATCCTTCTTTGATCTTCATCGTTCCAACCTCCGTTGAGAAATACACGTCACTACATCCATCATCACTTCCTCTCTCACTACATTGCTCTCCTTTCCCAGACTGCGCTGGGTTGTTGGTGTTAGCGACTGACTAAGCCACGAGACTCAACCAGGTACCACAGCAAGAACTAAGGAGAGAAGCGTTCACGTTCGTAAGACTAGGCTAGGCCAGGTGTATAAACGAGATCGGAACTAAAGTACAATGATACTACACTACTGCTTATATACTAGTAAGCCTGTGTTTGGGACTCCTTGTCCATACGTGTTTCCGCTAGGAATAACTCCACGCCCTTGACCCAGTGTTGTATGCTACTAGTCCGTGAAACCATTAAATACGAGTGGTAACTGCATGTAAGTAATAATACTGAAACGACCATGTGTGCTACGAGTGTCGGTGGTGTGTATACAATGGGGAATCCATGAGGTATCGGCATGTATGATGTCATCCATGTGTTAGGCGTGTGTCCGACATGAGTACGGCTTCGGTAATGAACAGGAGTATGATCGGTGACGAAACAGATGATGAAACAGTCCGTTGGTTGATAAGACAAGGCCCCGATAAGATATGATAAGATGTGAAAGTGTGAAAATATGGCAATTCATAACATCACCCCCTCCTTAAGGCGCAAGTTCCATTCTGCGCCAGATTTGCTCCATGAGGGCCGCAGAGGGTAGCGTGACGTCAAGAGGTTCGGTGTCAGGCGGTGGCATGGGTCGGAATAGATGTGATGGAAATTGCGACATGGGAACTTCAATGCGAGCAAGCGCAGGTGGCTTTGGCTTGTTCGGTACTGCTGGTGGAAATCGCGAATAGCTTCGTCGGCATTCTTGAGATTGCATGCCGGTTCCCATGTCTGTTCGTGTGTGCCATAACCCTTCCAGTGAACCTTGTATTGGAAACCCCCGCGGTACTTCCGGGAATTAACCACTTTTCAACTCCCATTCCGGTTCGGCTCCTTCCAGCACAGGTGGTGGACGCGTGTCTCGGGGTTGCGTCGGAAATTGCGGCTCGTGGTAAGGCGTCACAGGGCCTCATTGAACACGGGATGGATGCTTTTCCACGTGTGAGGAATCTGGAGCTTGTAAGAGCTCGTCCCGACTTTCTTGATCACTTTGAACGGCCCGAAGCGTTTGTCATCAAGCTTCTTCATTGGTCGGTCCGTGCTGAGATTCGTCCCTTCCAGCCATACTTTGTCGCCCTCCTTGTACTCTACTGCGTCTGTCCGCTTCCTGTCATAAAACCGTTTCATGTCCTCTTTTGCCATCTTCAATGCCGACCCTACTTCGTCCCATGTTTTCCTCATGCCGTCGGCAAACTCCTGCGCAGTCTCGTTTCTCGATGCGTTTTCGGAGCGGTGCCTTGTAGGGGTGTCTGCCCATGTCTGCGAAGAACGGAGTAACCTTGGTTGCTGAGTGTACCCGATCGTTGTAAACGAATTCGGCAGAGGGTAACCATTCATGCCAGTCGTTCTGATGGTAATTGACGAATAACCGTAAGAAATGTTCTATCTCTTGGTTCAACCGTTCTGTTTGCCCATTTGCCTGTGGATGGTACGCCGTCGTGAAGTTCCCTTCAATGCCCAACAGCCGGTATAACTCCTTCATGAAACGCGAGTGGTATTGCGGACCTCGATCGTGTATCATCTGTCGCGGCAATCCATGTATGGGGAAGATTCGATCGCGGTAAATACGAGCCATGCCTTCTGACGTCAGGGTGGTGTGTGTTGGTATAATGCGTAACCGCTTTGTGAAATGGTCCACAAACGTGCTGATCGCATTGTATCCTCCCGACTCCGGCAACTCGCCGATCATGTCCGTCCCAACCTTCTCCCATGGTTCGCTTGGTACGTCTATAGATGAGGGGTGCAGCCTTTTTGTGCGATGTGACTTTGTAACTTGGCATTTTTGACACCCTTCCACGTATTCGCGGACGTTCTCGGCTAATTCCTGGCCACCAATAGGTGCGTGTGATCAACTCGAGAGTCTTGTTACCTCCCGGATGCCCTGCAAGCTGTGCATCATGATGCATTCCAATAACTTTTCCCCGCAATTCCTTGTCCTTTGGTATGTAAATACGATCTTTCCATATAATAAGTCCATTTTCTTCTCTTCCCATCCTTTTTCTTTATTTTCTAATGCTTTTGTACGTATCTGTCCTTGTTTCCTTTCTTTGTTTGATTTTTAAGTAATTCGTCCTCCGGTGAGCTACTGTATGGTAAAGAAAATTGAATTTGTGATATAAAAAACTCCGGTTTTAGTAAAATAACGTTTTCGTTATCTTTTTCCCCCTTCTCAAGGCCTGTCATCCTTGACAAGGCATCAGCTTTCCCATCGTCTTGCCCGGTTTGTGAATCATCTGTATATCATACTCTGCCCAACTCCGTAACCCATCTCGCCTGCCTCCGATTCAACTTCTGTGGCTTCCGGAAGTACTGGAGTTTTGATGATCG
>JADNYV010001018.1:0-10693 GCA_015501055.1 Mucidula mucida | reverse complement strand
TCAATGATTTTTGTTACGCCCGCGGACGCCCAGCTTCTCACTTCGCAAACTCCCGCAGCTACTGGAGCTCTCCCTCGAGTACTCTGAATATGACGACGGCGGTACGCTATCCACCCAGCTCAATGCGCTGATGGACCGCCTCTCGAAGTGCACGCTAGAGGGTGGCCGACTCGTCGAGCACGAGCTGCTTCCCAAGCTTAAGGCCTTCGCCCTCTTCATTTTCACGCTACGGGATGACCAGCCAGTCACCGTGTTGGGGGAGTCTTTCACGGCGCTTTTGGCATCCAGATGCGGTTTCTCTGAGACTCCAGCTCTACGAAGCCTTGAATTCACAGTTCATGGTACGGAAGCTACAATTTGGGCGCCAGGAGTCGACTTGTGGAAGATGTTCAAGGCCAAAGGTATCAGGTTATCCATCTGCGTACCCGACGAAAATGGCCACATTAAAGAGGTTGTCTGAGTTATGTATCTTGATTGGTGTAGTGGCTCTAACTAGATGAAGGTAATTGAGCAGACTCAATCAAGATTTAGAATAGATAGCGTATGATACTAGTACTAATCCCGCCCATAATTTAAATGTGAACTAATGCCAATTCGAGAAGAGTATTAATAGTCCACAGTGCTGCCAACAGCAGTCACAGTGTGATTTGTCCACGTCGAAGTGTCGTATCCTGGGAAGGAGACGGAATCCACAGGCACACCAACACCATCAGCAATAGCCTGTCCTAACTGTGCGTCGACATGCGCGAAAAGAGCAACCTGTCGTCGTTTAATATGTTCGCTCTTCGCCAGGCCAAGATGCCCGACAACGTTCCTACAGAAGAAAGTCCAGCGACGTTCGGATGAGGTAAATCCATCCATACCCGATGAAATTTGTCTTATCAGTTTCCGAGAGGCTCTCCCAGAATATACGCGGCCATGCAAAGTCTATTTCGGTCACTTTAGAGAGCGAAGACACAGCTCCTCCCTATGGGGCATGAAATCAGCCATCACCAGCGCGATTAGACGAAGCAACACGTACTGTCCATTGCTGGTGCGTCTCGTCAACATAAGGTCGTTTCGGGAGTTGAATGGGATCAAGAGTGGAAAGGTAATTCGGACGAGACCCTGTATCGCAAGACGTGTAAATTCGAAGAGCGAAAACACTCCAAGTGAGATATTCACCTTGGTTTCCTAATACATTCATCGCTCCGTCCCTTTCGAAGTTGGCTACAGGTACAGCATCAACATCTTGCACACAGAGCACCGAAGGAAGGACTCACCGACAGGCGCAAAAGGACAGTTGACCGGGATTTGCTGCGAACAATCGTTAGGTGCCATTACGGCTTTGAAATGAACGAGACTGTTACCATGTAATTAACGCCCAGGCGGTACCTTTGAACGTGTTGAGAATCATCAGTCATGCAGAGTACTTCGTGAACTCACCGATGAGTATCCGAATAAGAGAATAACCGTGCTTGGAGAACTGGGTCCGCGGAAGGTCCCCAACCTTCGACCATACGAGCTGGTGAGAACGCTGCCTGTTCTATCTCAGCGAAGTAACTACAAATGGTCGTAGCGGTCAACGTGAAATCGGGTGACAGCCTGTTTGAACACGCACTTTCTGGGGTTCTGCGTCAGATAGAATTTGCCAATTTCTGTCCTTGGCACATCTTCTGCGCTCCAATCTCTGTTGGAATTGCGTTATGACGACCGGCGAAGTGCGATAGTTACGACGTACTTCGTAAGATCGAGCACATTGTACCTGGAAGCAATGAGAGGTGACCAAGCGTTGACTCCAGGTGACTTACTTGAAAGTCTCTGCCTCTGAGGGAGTCAAAACCTGGGCGTACATAGTCCATCCCGGGTACGTTGCGTTCTCGATAGACTCATACAAATTCTGAGTCGCAAAATCCGGATTCTCGCCTGTAGATCAGACTTAACATCCACGGACCAACGTTGAGAATTGCGTTCGAGACGTACCCTGTATCTTTGTTGCCTCCGCAATCGTGAAGTTTCGTATCTGGAAAGGAAGACATGATGTCAGACGTGATGAGATATTAACGCAAGTCGCGTTGACGTACTCCTTGCATACTTTCGGCGTATAGTTTGACATAAACCCAAGAACCATCTTCCTTTATCCACCTGCACATGCCTTCAGCGTGAGAGCGCGATTGCGAGGTTACGAAAGAAGCGAACCTATATGAATGTCCGGTCCATCCATTCATATGCGTAAACCCGTACGGTGTCCCCAAATCAGAGAATAGGCGCATGACCTGGAAGAGAAAATTAGACTTGCGCGAGGACGAGCCTGAAGGGAGGTACTAACCTGGTACAACGACTCTGGGTTGGAGCTCAAATAATCCCAAAACATGCTGTTGAGGCGATTCATGAGGAAATATTCTTACTTCTAGTTTGTTACTTACTCCTTGTCCTTCAAATGTGTTTGAGGATTCCTCTTTTGCGTCTGACAAGTACACCGCTGTCAGGACTGTACGAAATGCAGGCATCCAATCAAGCGCTTACATGGATGAAATGCGGGAACTTCGCAGCATCACGAATGAAGAAGACAGGCGTATCTGATGGGGAAGAATGAGAACTGTTGCGTGTTTAGGGAATAGGGCACGAACTGTTCATGACCAAATCCCATATTCCTTTGCGAGTGCGGAATCTGATATCGTTGCAAGTTAGTGGCAGAGAGAGAAACGTCAATTGAGCATACTTCATCGCGAACCCGCGAGGATCGCGGGCTTCATCTGCAGATCCAGACTCGCCACCAACAGTACTGAATCGCACTGTACGACATAGGCTTTAGTGCGAAATTCGGATTTGAACGTTGGAATGCTCACTAGTGATAGGAGTCCTTAGTCCATTCTAACTCTGTTGAGTAAAGGCACGAAAAATGTCTGTTTGGTCCGCATACCTCGCTGAAGACATCCCTATAAAGACGTACGACATGAAGATTTTATCAGAGTATGGAAATAGCCAACTCACATCATTGTATACTGTTTAACGAAATCTGCGTTGGTAACCTCGAAATAACCATGTGCGCCAGCTAATAAATAGACTTTGGTATGAGAGATGCGAGGTGTTCAATGCGGGGAAGTACTCGCCTCCTTTCGCGTGGACGACGCGCTCCGGAATTCGCTCGCGATCAAACGCGCCGAACAGCTCTGTGAGATGTACGTCTTGTAGTAGGAGAGGACCTAATAAACCGCGTTAGCACAAATATTAGATGTTAAGCATGTCACTGCAGACCATCGCTTCCAATGCGCTGATACTCGTAAGGATGCGCGACTGGAGTACCACCGTCCGTCGTATAATATAGCGCCGAATTTGGCTTTTTCGACGTGTCATCCTGAGCGTTGACACCGTCTTGAAAGTCAACAGTGAAAGTCTCTCCGCTTCCTTGGCGTCCGACAACGGGGCCACCTGGTCCAGGGAACCACGCATAGGTTAGAGGCAGGACGAGCACCAGAGGGAAGATACGGGGAAACATGGCGATGAAGAAGGACTAGATGAAATGGCTAATGTATTTATAAGAGCGAATACGGTCCCTCTCGGACCTTTGACCGATTCAAGCGTTCAACCAAAGCTGGTGGGGAGGATTAGTCCGAGTTTCCAAAACCGCGGATCTCATTGGCCATGTCACGATGGTGTCTCGTATCAACGCCCTTGGTTTAGATCTGGATACGAGTGCGCTGATCTGGCGCTGATTCACAGTGATTGCCCAGACCAAGGTATGTGAATTAGGAGGAGAAGAATTGTACCCGAATCCTGGAGAGTGCGGGCGGGGAAACGCAAGGGGCCGAAAGACTTTGTGATTTTGCCGGTACGAGTATAGATGGTGCAAACATGATGCTGTAAAGGATGCATGTCAGAAGCTTCTTCAACAGATGGGACCGTGCAGATACCGGAGACGTTGGTTTCGCGTGGCGCGAAGTGGGACATTGGTTCTCATGACAAAAGGAAGCCGTGGCGACCTGGTGGTGACCCGCACAGAGAGCGCAACTCAAAGCGATCGTGATTGTCAAGCGCCAAGAGTTTAGGACTAAAAATATTCGAATGAGCGCGGTTTAAACTCCGAGCTACGGCTTGTCGGCATACTACTTGGAATCAGCCAGCGGGCGAGTGGCACTAACTTTGAGGCAACAGAAGGTAAGACTACATTCCTACTGATGTCCTGTGATGCTAGGGGCCAAAATTCGCACTTGGAATTCACGCACCCCCTCCCTTGATGTCGCTGGCAGCACGCTCCTAGTAGGACGGGGTGTTCGCCCGCCGGCGGTAAGCAGTCAAGAGCTATCTAGATGTTCCTTTAACTGCGAAGCCGAAGCTGTCCGAGGTGACCGACAACCAACCGCGCCCGGAACATTTCTCAACCTCTGCGTCTATTTTTTGTTCGCCACATTACGTTGACAATCATAGCGCTTGTAATGAACAATATTAAATGAATAAGTGGATGAATAATAGAGAATAGAGTTAACAAGGATTGCCATGTGGTCGGCAACATGAAACTGTCATCTAAGGGCCGTGTGGCGCTCAAACATTGGGATACTGTATAACCACAGCCATTTCCTAGCCACGGGGTACACATGTTCAAAAAATGTTCCGGTTCACGCAGGGTGGCATACGCTTGCAGTGTATAACCTCTTGAACAGTCTCATGATCAGAGAGTCTGGTACACTTGAACATGAGATAAGATGGACGGTTTCATCGACACACTAAACCAGACAAGGACTCATCCTAGTCATTGATTCCAACCAAATGAATCCAAACTCGATCGAACTAGCGGGCAACTCCTCTGTGCGACGTCCGGGGCGTCGCGGGCGCCAGGCCCCAATCGTTCAACCACTGAATCATCTTGTTCGAGATGTTGATATGACCGGGAACATTGGGATGTTGATTGCTTCGCGAATAGCGAATGAATGACATTGCCAGTACACTGTCGAGACTCGCACTCACTCCGGGAAGATATCATCCCATGTCACCCATCCCTTCGTATCGACAAGGTAGACATGCGTGTCGCCCCTGTAGGGAAGCCGCCAGAGTCAGCCATCGAGATCGTCGGCCAGGAGAAGGTGTGGGCCTACAGCAACTGCACGATATCGTTGTACCGGCCCTCGTAGTAGTAATTGATTGACCCGTCCTCAGACGGCCAGCCCCACTGGGCGGGCGTGTCAGCGAAATCAGTATATTTGATTCAAACTCACCGGCGTGAAGAGGAATATGGGCTGCATAGGGTAGAGTTTTCGCAGATTGCGAATGAAGTCGATGCAAGTCTACCATGGAATGTTAGCAGTAATGCAACAACACGATGAGAAAGCTTTGGTAACGGACAAACACGAAGTCGTAGGCCGTGACATTCTGAGATGCATCATTCGCTCTGAAGGACAGTTAATCGAATCGCGGGAACGGATTCAAAGAATCAAAGGCACCCAATGTGAATCACGATATGTGTCGGATTCGAGCGATCTTTACTGAAATCCCAAGGGGTCGTGTAGTTATGGTCCGTCGTATAATAATACCCTGTGTCTTCCGTCTACTCAGATCAGTACCGACTAGATCGAAGAAGCAGAACTATATTGTACCTGGAAGAACTGGAATTCCATGCCGTGCATGTTCCCGTATGATACGATGTCCTGTAAATAGTAACCGCTCCGAAGAATCAGCAGGGATCCTAATTGACGGCGTACCTTGAGAGCCGCTCCTGGTTGCGCGATGACCGTATGTTCTGCATTGAAATGCTCCCCAACAAGGAAAGGCCAAGCTTCATTGATACCCATGGGAAGATATTGGCCCTACGCATGACAGCTCTGATCATTCTACCGAAATATAGTCGAGAGGACTTCAGAAAGCTTACCGCCGACAAGGAATCGCCGATGAATAAGAATGAGAGTGCCGACGGTTCATACGTTAAAAGGCTCGCATCCTGGTATGATTCAACGCACAGGTATATCACAAATGAAATGTTGCTCACGGAGCTCAAAATGAGACTTTTCAAGTTCAAGCGATTGTTCTGCCATCCTTCGACATTGATGCGGATAGTCGTGTCCCTATGGGGCGCATGAACAGCCAAAGTATTGATACCCTCAGAAACGTTCAGACTCTCAAATACGCCGTAGTCGGTGGATAGGGCAATGGTAGTGTAGGGTGTGGTGGTGTGAGGACCGAGCTCAAGTGCCAGCCACCGAATGTTGTGGCCGACGAGTTTTAATCCAGAACCCGCCCTTGGAATTCAATGATAAGTAGTGCTGCGTAGGATCAGGAGTACGAGGAGTGTATACAGACCACCAAGTTCCTGGAGCGTCGTCCCATCGTCCGTTGAAGTAGATTTTCGGATCCGATTCATGTTTCAATCTATTGACATCGACGACGTACCCGTCCGGGAAGCCAGCAGAGGCGGTCATAGCAATTTCAGTTGACGCAAGCAAGAGTAGAGCAAAGTCACGCATGTCGGACCGACAGAATCATTTCGAACGCTGTGCGCTCTGATATAGTACGCAGAACGGTGGTCAGCTGCGATTCATGCCTTCGTTCCTTACCCGAAAATCTTCCGGATTTCTTGCAGTACTTCGGACATGTAGATTGCATACAGGAAGGGTCATCCCCGGAATAAGGAACGGCCTTAGCGCGTGGTTGAAAAGGAAGGAGGTTCGGCATCTATATCCGGTCATCAACGTGATCGCGTCGAATCTTGTCGTGCATCTCCTCACGCTGCCAAAGACTCGGCGCTTATACGCGTTGTCGTTAACGTGACTAGCAATGACCTGAAGAACTTGCTCACAACTGTCCTCTGGCAAACATATTTCCCGCCCGAAACAAGCGTGGAGGAAACGAGCGAAATCTTGAAGCTTCAAGGCGTCCTGTGGCGCACACCTTTCGCTACTTCCGGTATATCTCTAAATGCTCTATCATATGGAACTAGATCTCTGCGAACTGATGTTGCATTACTTTTCAGTCTCGCGGTTTCGTGGGGTAAATTCAAGCAGGCAAGCGGCTTTGGCGAAGACAGACTTCAGCCCTGACGTTCAAGCAGCTCCGCGTGAAATGGTCTATGAACATTGTTCTTATCTCAGCCATGTCCTCCTGTCTATATGCATGCTTCGTATGCCTTCATCGGTTTGCCTACCTGCGCTGTTCCGTTTGGTGCGTTCACTCTTCGTTCCGAGTCGTCTGCACTCGAAACATCGGCAAAATGACTTTATGACTTGCATTCAGAGGCAGTACATATACAACGTCTCATAGACTACGGTGGCAACGCTCGATGGTTAGTCCTTCTTTGTTTATTCAATGCGCTTCTCTAACTCTGACTGTAATAGAAGGTACGCTTAGAGATAAAGCTACATTGGCTTAAAACACTGGCGGGATGCTCGCTTGGCCAGGACCTCTGGTTTCTCCGATAAGTAGTGGATGGTAGTGTGTTCTCTCCATCACGCACTGGCATCTTTGGACTTGGACTATCGCGGTTCATAAACCCAGCGTCAGTGCCGTAATACGCGCTGAACTAAGAATTAAAGAAAGTTCGTGCTTACAACTGCATAGTCAACCGCGGCGAACCGGCTAAACATAACCGAAATCCGAACACACTTGATCCTACACCATCATCACCCGACGTCCTCTTCCCATTTCCCACACATATATAGCCTATAGGTAACATGTTTTCCACCGGCTTCATACCAACCGTCACCCCACAGTCCTTCCCACCTAGGACTTCTACTACTACTGAGACATGTATCTCAAGTCGCCCTATCCGGAACCCCCTTCCCCTCCAGACTTGAATGCCTATCACATTTTCTTCGACCGCCCGGACCAGCAACAGTCGCCATGGACCGATAAAGACTATACACTGTACATCGACCTGAAGACGGGAAAGAAAATCTCGTATCGGACGTTTAAAGCCGATGTGGCGAGCGCGCGGGCGGCGTTGACCAGTGCGGGTATTAGGCAGGGCGAGCTTGTGGGGATTATGAGTGAGAATTGCATCGTAGGTTGTCAATCGACGATAACGCACGCACTTGATTCATGTTGATTTTCAAGGATTTTGCGCTGATTGTACATGCGCTGATGTCATTGAATGTCCCGTTCGCGTTGATCGCGCCGTATTCTACGCCGTTTGAATTGGCGCATGCGGTGAAGCTGACGGGAGTGAAGAAGGTCTTTGTTGGCACGAAGCAAGCCAAGCTGGATTGGCCAGCTGATACGGAGCTGTTTGTTATGAATGGGAGGGTTGAGGGACTCAATTGTGTTGCGGATATGGTGCATGCTGCTAGAAACGCGCCGCCTGTGAATGTTCTCCCAGTGAAGAAGACGGATCTTGCGTATTTGGTTTTCTCAAGTGGAACTAGTGGACTTCCGAAAGGTTCGGTTTTCATTCCCTTGAAGCGATGTTGCTTACTTTTATTGGCGTTAGCTGTCATGATAACCCACGGCAATGTGATCTTTTCAGTTAACCAAGTCGCCATCATGGCGCGCGCGGTTTTGGCTGTCGCAGTGCCGCCTCCACCAGAGACTCCAGAGGGTATTCCGATTACTCTGGCATTCTTGCCGATGCATCACTCGTACGGACTGCATTCGTACTGCTTCCGGTCGTTCTTGAGTCCTGCGACATTCGTCTTGCAAGGACACTGGAATATGCAAGATGCTCTCCGGGGTATAATGAAGTGGGTCTTCCAAGGATCAAAGAGTGTGTTCTGATATTTGGCAGGTACAAGATTACAAACGTGAATCTCATACCTTCGGTAATTGCCCAGTTGGTCGCGCATCCTTCGCCGGCGCTGGTCAAGGAGTCTCTCAAGACACTGCGTAATCTTGGTTCTGGTGCCGCGTATCTTCCGCCTGAACTTGCGGCAAGATTACGCGAGCTCCTGTCGACCGGTTTACGAATCACAGAAGGTGTGTTCTTCCAACGTACTCGTGTAAGACTTTATTGACGTTTGGCACCAAGGCTATGGCATGTCTGAAGCAACCATTGCTGCCGTCACTCAGCCGATTGCTGGGGTGTTGGGGCGATTGAAGGTCGTTGAGGGATCTTGTGGGGTTCTGTTACCAGGCATGGAGGCAAAGATACTGGATGAGTCAGGGCGTTCGGTAAAGGTCAGGGAGGTGGGCGAGTTGTGGTTGAAGAGTGAGAATATTTCGCCTGGTTATTATGGGTCGTCTCCGGAGGTGGTCAAAGCCAACAGGGAGACATTTGTCGATGGATGGTTGAGGACGGGGGATCGGTTCTATGTAGATGAGGACGAGAACTTCTTGTATGTTTATTTTTTTCATTTTGTTGGACGTCGTTAGACTAATATGGTCAATAGCTTTGCGGACCGTGCCAAGGACACATTAAAGATTTCGGGGATTCAGGTCTCCCCACTAGAGTTAGAGAACGTGCTTCTTGGGCACCCGGAGAAGCTCATCACGGATGTGGCTGTTGCTGGCGTCGGAGGGTATGGAAGAACAAACGACGAGCGAGTTCCCAGAGCGTGGGTAGTCTTGTCTGAACGGGGCAAAGACTTTGTTAGGCGGTTAGGTGAAAAGGATAAAGGCGCACAGCAGGTCGCTCGGGAGCTTATCAAGTGGTGCGAGGCGCAGTTGAGCAAGTACAAGTGGTTGAGGGGCGGGGTGGAGATTGTTGATGAGGTACGTGTTATGCGTACTCTGAGTGATCGAGGCTTATCGGGTATAGATACCGAAGAGTCCTACGGGGAAGACACTTCGGCGATTGTTGGTCGTGCGCCACGAGGAAAGTATGAGACTGGGTGACCAGGAGAGGGCCAAGTTGTGATTTCAATCATCGATGTATCGTGTGTATTTTTAGCAGAATCTATTGAGGAGGAGACGTCCGCGACTTGTAGAGGGCCCAAAGCATTCATCAGCAATGCCATTTATTCAAACATGAAAACGGGCGAATCCGGCGCTAAGTATTCGGTAGCAACTCGATCAGACCTGTTAGACGTCGCGCCAGACACACCACTCATTAAACCCGCTAACAGCGTACGGCGCTGTGTATATGGCGTCGCTTCACCCCACTGAAGAGTCGGCTCTCCTTCGGACCGTCATCGACGAGACGGGGCAATACCTACGCAACATCTTCACCAATATTCTATGGCGACGCCTCGCCGAGTCTGATACAAGCGAAGAGGAGAAGAAGGAGATCTTTATTCTTCAGAAGACTCTGGATTTCGAACCGTTTGCATCCTCGGGTATGTCTCTGAAACCCCTGGGAAATTGAATGCTATCTAAATCCATGGGCAGATGCAGCGTTTCTGACTTTGGTGGTCTATGGCGAGCACAGTACGCGTGGTCAGAAAGTCGTTGTACCAACGTCCGTCAAGACGCTCTGGGATCGTGAGGGTGCAGATCGTCTGCCATGGCTGAGGCAGTATGTGGAGGCTTTTGAGGAGATTCGAAATCAATGCTCTCAACAAATTCGTGGTGTTGGGGTTCTGTGGGAGGCGAAAGATCTGGCAGTCACTTTGGCTAAATCAGATTTCAGTCAAGAGGTTCAGGTGGCGCTTCGCAATAGGGAATACAGATTTATCCGTTAAACCTTTTCTTTATGTACGTCGAAGTAACACGTCGATACATCTGTTCTGAATTAGTGGACCATGCTCAGGCCCTGGGAACGCATAATTGTATAGTATACTTTGAGTAGAAGGCACTGATAGTTGAGTTCAGAAGACAATACCGCAACTACTCGAGCGGCAATTGTTAGGCTACTCCA
>JADNYV010001017.1:0-10699 GCA_015501055.1 Mucidula mucida | reverse complement strand
TCAAAACATCCCAGAGAGTGGGTAACATACCCTGGCATGTATTAGTGTAAGCGTCGAGGGAGACGGCATTATTGTTCCTAAAACGACACCTCAGAACCAACGTTGCGGTCCCGTAGCAGCGCCTGTGATGTCGTACTTATTTTTATCCGCGCTCCGGCTATAAACAGCGGTATAGCAAGAGCTTCACTTACCCTACGGGAGAGAGCCGCGGAACAGCAGCTCCCAGTACTGTACATGCCTAGACCAAATCCGAGAATCAATCCTGCGCCGCCGGTATAAACTCGTTTCCATTCTTCGAATTCAGAAACGTGCACAGGCTGTGAGTAGATATCCATAGAATGAGTCAACGCATCCTTGCAGCGACTGCAAGCTCTGCACGTTGCAGGCAGCGCCTCGGCGGGCTGTGAGACAACGTCAAGTAGTGACACTATACCACATGCTGGAGGGAAGGAGGGCCGCGTCTCCGGCAAGGTACTGGTCACGTGGCAGAAGAAGTGGGCCGGTATCTTTCGAACGTCATGCCTCAGCTCGCCACCTTCCTTCTTACATTCAACTTAGAGACATCACTGACAGCCAATTTCTTGTATTCATCCCGCTCCCAACTACTGACCATCACCAGAGAATATCGAAAGTGTGGTGACGTCTAAATATACAATAGCCCATTTTTTGTCGACTATAAAGCTTGGTTTCATCTCTTCCTCCTCCCTTGGACGACGAATTACAACCCGAATGAAAAATATGACGGAACGCGGGTAGTATGCGCGTATTAACCTGCGAGTATGAAGTGAGTTTAGGAATCATACGCGAAACGGCATGCTCACAGAAATGAATAGGATAGCGATCGGCGGGATAGCGAGGTTGATGGCGCTATGAGATGACGCAGCTGCTGCCATCGCCGTCCGCTTCGTTGACGGGTATGCTCGTCTCCATGCACTCCTCGTCTTCTGCCTGCGCAACGGTAGGAACGTATTCGAAGGAATCCATTGCGATTGGGTGGGTGGTTGTGGCGAAGAGGTTTAGCGGTGGAGTGCTGCTGCCATTCTATCACCCTCCGCACTTCTTATATACGCCAACATGAACGCGCGCAAGGTACCGGGACCTGAGACATCCATTTTGTTTGTCTCGCCGGCATGTGGGCGAAAACAATAAGGACGCGCTTTGACGTGAGTCTAATTTGCAAATCGACGCGACTTTGCACTTTGTTAACAATAAGGATTCCAGAATGCTTCATTTAACGTGATAAACCTGCGTCATCACCCTCCTTCTCCGCGCAGAGAAAGGGTGTCAGTCTCGTGTTTTCTACAACGGCTCGGTCTAGCTTTTGCAAATAACGCTTAGACCTCAATGTATGCCGCAGTTCAGCGTCTCTCCTCTTTGAATATCGTTTCAAACCGTGGTCCCAACCCTCTAGGTTCGACCTCAGATTCTATTCTTGGCCGCCGAAGTCTCCACTCCGAAGACCTCTTATTGTGTTTTCTACACATCAGTTCTCATCATTCCTGTGACTCGTAATTCAATTTCCCATATACTGTCAGATCAAAACTGTCGCGTATCACTGCCAGGAACGTTCGCATCATCACTGCCAACTCTAATGTTTCCTTTCGTGGCGCACCAAACCTGCATTTGAGCTCGATACTGTAAAACGCGACGAGGGACGCGTGGTATGTCTTTTTGGCAAGACATCCGGATGATCCACCACTCTTCCTGTTATCAGGCCGATCTCATTGTTTTCACCGATCGGGGTCCGGCGCGCTCTCAGCGATACGGTCAAAGTACCGCCTGTCGATGATAAAGACCATAGTACATTATCGATAGTGTATGCTTTCTGTTCGCGATCACTGCTACCACAAGCGCCCTATAAGCTGTTAATGCTTATGGCGACATGGAGAGTCCACAACTTTTTATGGATTGCGATCTGATGTAGACACGTGCGTTCCATACGTGGCTTGTAACTGTTGAAAGATGGTTCTCATATTCTGTCTGCAGACGATTCGCCCAACAAACGGAGGTCAAGCATATTGATAGCGAGCTCATCTTCACATGTTATACCTACATGCTGGACGCGTAAAGAATCCGAGGCGACTTACTATTTAATAAGGATCGATGATGGCATGCCTTTTGATCTTGTTCGCTGTCCAGTATGATTGACGATCAGAGCCGCCAATCTTTCATTACTTCCGTCCCCTGCCTCCTTGGCGGCGACGAATTTTGGAGAGTTTTCTTTTCTGAGCGCGATGTCGCTGGTCTCCCTGGTACGTGTAGCTATGAATGCCTTCAGAAGTCCCTGATTGTCGCCGTCAAGTGAAGACCCTGCGATGTATAAGCACTGCTCGCCCTCTCAGCATCCAAGACTCCGAAGAGGATTTCAACTATCACGATGCTCTCCATGCCGACGAAACAGTAATTGACACCTTGCTGCGCAATACTACGTTCAAGCCTTTGACTTCCCTCAGGTGGTGTACCCTTCGGATCAGGCCTTGATAGTCTTTCTGATTTTAATTATCTCGACTTGGAGACTGCCTCACCCCCAAGGGCTTCACGTACATGCCCGTTCGTTCGTGATTCGACCTGTATGACCTTTGATGCTGGGAGTGGAGGCGCGTGGGGCTCGGTTGGATTCTGGGGTATGCCTGACGAGAATGCGGATCGAGGCGTGCAGCATCAATGATTGATTCACGCTTGTTAATTTAATGTTGTGTGTTTTCATCTTCGCGTCCGTGGACGGTTTACATATTATCAGTGGTCTAGGTGTCGGCGTCTATTATATCCTTCTTCCTTCGTGATCGCCATCGTATTAGCAACATATACATACTATCGTGGGTTGCGGTCTAGCCTGTTACTATGTTCTGTGAAGGGACAAGAAACCGCCCTTCTATTTCAATGCATTGCGCCGTTTGACAGGACTAACTTTCTTTCCTCTTTTCATCGATCTCGGACGGACGACTAAAGTTTGTCTCAAAGTTCAAATTCGCGAACATACTGACCGGGAGCATTTATATCTAGCATGGTGGACGTGAGCTATAAGCTCAATAACTCGTGGATCTGGGATGTGGAGGCGTTCTCCGAGGAGGATCAAGCCATCTATTTCGCAGATCGCGTCGAGGGTGTACACGCGGTCGCGTACATCAACGAAGGCGACCAGGCGGAGATTGGACGACCCCCAGTAAACCACTGGGCGCTGGTCTTTGACCTTGTATCGCCTACCTCCACGGCGGCGTCTTTACGCTTTAGCATGGAGTCCGGGGAATCATCAAAGTATGCGGGGATGCTGAATCTGGCTTTGATGGCGTCTGTAGACGCGGACTCTTTTGGCGTGCACGCTCGTCGGGTCTCTGGCGAGTTTACGTCTGCTGTGTCCTTGGAGAAGATCATCTCGTTTATGATGGAGGTACGAGGTTCTCGCTTTGTGACGATCGACCATGCTAATTTACAGAACCATCTCGATTGTTATAAATTTACGGACCATCACGAGGGCTGCGCGTACTGGGTGAGCGCGGCGCTGAAGAAGTTCGCTGATGTGCGGTGGACAGGGAAGGAGATGAGTGAACTAGTAGATGCTGCGATTCAGTTCTACTATCCCGACAGTCGCAGGATATGTGGTGGGCCCTGCGCCGTTTCTAAATACACTCCTGGGTTTGATGGGGTCGTGAAAGGTAGTTTCTTCGGTACGCGTGATCGTCAGCAACGTTCTCTGTCATATGAGGCTGAGTTACTTCCACAGTTCCCGATGACGCGTAGAAACGCGTTGTATGGGATATTTCTTTAAAGGTGGAGGAACGGCTGCTGGTACATTCGGCGAAGTAGGCAACGAAATGGACAGGTCATGGTCGAGACGTCGCGACAGGACTGGAACGTGCTGGACTGAACTACTTATCGTCATGTTACACTTTGAAAGTTCACGCCTAGGTAGACCAACGCGAATTGACGCAAATGCTTCCGATCTACCAAGTTACATTGTACTCTTGAACATGCTGCTTTCGTCCACACACTTCGATACGTAGGTACTATGAACATGCCCCTATTGGCTCTGGCATACTTGGCGCCAGAATTCCTGCGCCACACATCGCACATGTAGACGTGAATTACCACCACCCCATGCATGCTCGTATTTTACCTCAATCAAAGTTATTCGCGTTACATTCTTCGTGTCTACTTGCTAGCTGGAACTTTTTGTCACTTCGACTCGGATTCAGTAGTCCGAGTTGGAGTGGCTTCCACGCTGTTGAAAGGGAAAAGAGTCTCTTTACGCAAGACGAAGCTCGGAGGGCATCTTCAGGCGCAACTTTTAATGACAGCTGCTTGCTTCACCCACCAAGTTATCCCAATAGCGATCCAGGAATTAATATATCTAGCAAAGCGCCACATTTCGGCGAACAGATATACAAGTAAAATGTGGGTATGCAAAACTGTGGTCGTTTCAACACAAAAGATCAAGCATGTCGAACCGGTTTACTCACTGTAGTCCAAGCAGCAGCGATCATCATGGTGGGGGGGGTATCAATCGATGTGGTAAATGAGATGGGTGGCATCGAACTCGAATGGACCCAAGTCGTCGCGGAAGGAGAAAATCATGATCTGAAAATAAAACAAAAAAAAACTGTGAGCGAACTAACCGTAAAAAGCGCATAATGGACCTGGTCATTCACCCCGGTAATCCCTCTGTCCCACCCTCACCCTCTATCCCTCCTATCGGCGACCCATTAACGCTGATCATCCTCGACCCGGGCGTAGGCTGCACATGGATCCGCCCACTATCGTCTCGCGTGTACACCCGCGCCTTGAACTCTTGATCCACAATGTCCTCGCGCGGATCGCGCTTGGGCTTGCGCTCGCGTCCTGTGCCGCAGGCTAGTCATAGTCATCGTCAGGGGTGGAGTGGGAATGAAAGAGAGAGAGAGACCTTACAGCAACATGAGAGAAGGTAGGCGAGGGCTCCCATGGTGGGGTGGAGGAGAAAGCAGTTTGATAGATAGGAGGCAGATGAGGGGAAGTAAGCAGGCAGCTGTCATTGAAAGTTTGCACCTGAAGAATGCCCACCCGGCGCTTCGTTTTGCGTAAAGAGACTCGTTTCCCTTTCAACAGCGTGGAAGCCACTCGACCACGGACCACTGAATCCGAGAGCAATGTATGTGGTGCGTGGTGTTCAGTTTGAATCACGTCTACTTGTGCGATGGGGGTGATAAAGTGCGCCGTTTACACGTTAGTAGTCCGTCGCTCACAGGTTTTCCACTCCAGGCTTTCACTCCGACGACTTGGTCCCTCCCCTTTTCATTCGAGCGACACATCGATACCCCCGCTTCTTAGACTACAGTAAGTAACGGATTCGACCCTTTGATCTTCTATTGAACCAACCACAGTTTTGCATACCCATATTTACTTGTATATCTGTACGCCGAAATGGCGCTCTACACTATTGGATCGTTTCTTCGTTACCGAATGACATGGGGATAGATAACTTAACTTGTTCATTCAGATATGTAGGATGTACGGTAACAGATTATTAATATGACTACTCTATCAACGTTCTCTGATGCATTAATAAACTAAAGACAAGGCAAATCCCTACACTCGGGCAATCGGTCCCTAAAACGCACTTGCAACCCATCCTCAACGAGCTCCGCCCAAGGCGCATACTCATCAAAGCCCACAGCCCACCTCTGCTCGGGTGCCAGCACGACACTTTTAATCGCCTGCCTCCCCCAGCGACACCTCACCATGTCCAACAGCGCATCATTAAGCGGCCGCTGCGGGAGACTAGCCCCCGCAATATCCAGAACCCTAAGCTCCGGGACCAAGCACGACGACGACAATCGACGGAATAGCTCCACCATCGTCCACTGCTTGGTAGGATACATCGTATGCCCGCTGATCACCAGCGTCTGTAGCTTTGGCGTAAACCGCAGGATATCACACAGCGAAATCTGCGTCAAATCATCGAATGAACCGTGCACGAAATGAACGTGGAGCGTGACGAGCTCGGGCGCAGTGTGCTCCGTAAACGTAGGCATGACGGAGAGCCTCTCGTAATCGATGGGCGGGGAGAGACGCAGGTCGGTGAGTTGGGGAAAGCGGAAGGATTCGAATATGTAGGAAATGTACGAGTTTGGTGAGACAACTGGGTCTTTGAGAAAGATGTCGAGCGTCTCAAGCGAGCAAGAGAGTGGCTCTGCACTCGGTCTGGAAAGACAGGCGTTCTCGTTGTGATGCGAGGGATGGAAGTGGAAGCTGCGAAGGGCAGGACACCCCTCGCGCGGGGAGAGATAGAGAGCGCCATCTCTATCGGTGGTAAACTCCGTAATCTGGGCCAGTGGAAGGGCAACCGTATTCATCAGTTGCGATGGTAGCCTTACTGGATGGGGCTGGCCGACATGGGAAAGGAGATGAGCGACAGACACCCGACGAAGGTTGTGGGCTTGCGAAAAGGTGGTGATGATGGTGGTGTCTTCCGTGATGAGGACGGGGAAGAGTTTGACGTTGAACGTAGTCAACTCGGGTAGCGCAAGAGTAGGAACATGGCGGAAGAGGGAGATGGGACAATCGAGATTGATGAGGGACCAACGCGGAGATGTGCCAATGAGGGCATTGAGTAGCGTGGTGGAGACACGATTAAGGTCCTTGGCGAAGACATGAACGTCGATGAGATGTTGGCCTGCACGCTCGAGGTAGGTAGCAAGTTTCTCGACGTGGTCCGGGCGCTCTAGATTGACGAAAACACGCGACCATAGCAGGGGATAGCCCATTACCACCTGCCGCCAGTGCGACGACACCTCTGCCAAAACCCACGGCGCGGTAGTTTTGTCCAATGGTCCAAAAGAGCGCGGAACGGTGAACCGTTCGCGGTCGTAATCACGCCAAAGGTTGTAGACGGGAGGCTCGGGATGGAACGTGCCGCATAAATCAAAGATCTCGCCCAAGACGTCAATGGGCATGCGCCTGAGAGGATGAACGGCCGCCTGCAGCTGGGACACATTGTCGAACAGCTCGTCCCTCTCGCGATGAAGGGCGGCGAGCTGGATGTCCAGAGAGACAAGTCGAGCTCTTTTTTCGGAAAGAACCTTTTGCAGAAGAGCGTCCTCAGCATCGGTGGGGGGCTCGTTGTGACGGAGAAGCGTGCCCACGAGCGGTGGTATGGAAGAAATCATAGCGGAGCTCCAGGTAACTAGTGAGAGGAGAAAAGTAAGGAAAGTTTCAGATACACACTAGCGTTTAAAAGCAAGGAAAAAGTTCTCTCCCGGTTGCGATGTAAAAAGTTGTACGCGATATTAAGGAACGTGTCGGGGTCGGCCCTACTTGTCGGGGCGTGCTGGGTGCGTGGCTTCGATGTCATTACCGTCGGCGTTGGGGATACACGTCGGTAGCGTTGGTGAGCTATCGCACAATGTAGATCATGTCAAGGGAAGTGCTGTCCAAGAGGCAAACACCAGAATTTGGAGGGGATAAAGCTGTGGCGGTTCCAGAAAGTTACGCCCATTCGTGTATATGCAGGGGGGGTGCTATCCGCGCGCGAAGGTCCGCTTTACGACATGTCGCCTGCACGGTCATGGATGTAGGATGCAAGTCGCGCTGTGCCGAAAACGTCGGCAGCGGAGTTTCAAGTGGGTCGCGATTGTCGGATGAACACTACTTATCATAACGCGGCGTAAACGATGGCTGTTTAGCTTGTCCTCCAAGGCGAGAGCACACCTTTTACAAGTAACAGCGCAACGGAGGAAAGAGACGGGATAAAATTTGTAAGCAAACTACAAAAAGGTACAGGTACATTCGTATACAAGTATGGTGCGATAACCGCAACACGCTACATTTCGTTCACAAAGCAAGAAGAGCGAGCACAAGAAAAAAAAAAACATATCGTACAATTTTGACACCATCACCTCCAATCATGACCAACAAGTCTTCCGTACTGTTGCTGTGGCTGGGGAAGAGTCTGCGTCTGGGGCTGTGGCTGCCTTCGTCTCCTGCCGCCTCTAGGCTGTTTCTGCTTCACCTGCGGCCTCCGAGTATCGACAGTAGGCGTGGATAGATCAATCCATCCAGGCCCTACATCGATCCACCCAGACGTTGTCCTCCGCATAACCGGAGTAGGCGTTCCACGACGAGCAAGAACGTCCAGCATGTCCTTTCTCGTCCGTGCCATTTTAGGTGGGCGTACAACGAATGGATCGTCTTCCGTGGGTGTTCTCGGCGGGGACGATGAAGAGGAGGAGGATGATGAGGATGATGGTGGCGACACTGGCGAAAATGCCTGCGGGGAAGGAATACCATCAAAGAAGGCGTGGAGGAGGGTCGTGTGCCAGAGAGGAGAGGGCGTAGACAACGGGGAAGGTGGGGTGTACACATACGATGTAGGGTACGGATACGGTGACATGTGGAACCCTACGTCGGCCTCGTAGCGGGAGATGGTATCGAGGGCTGCGCGCACACCTGGGAGAGCCGAGTTGAGGTCGATGGCGGGATTGGCGGGAGGTAATGTGCTGAGAGTGCATGGCAGAAGGGGGGTGACGATAGATGTGTGAAAGGACCATGATACGCTTGTGTAGGGAGTCTTCCACCAGTCCTTGTCCTTTTCCTGCTGCACCGTTATCTCCGCATTCATCGTATCCTCCTCGTCCATCGTCGTAGGCGTCACGGTCAGCGACGAAGCCCGCTCTCGTGGTAAAACGCTCATCGCTGCCACCGCACGCTCTGGCGGAACGCTCATCGTCGTCGCACGGTCAGGCTGGACGCCCATCTCGTCTTGCAGCGGAGGCACGCTCATAGCTCGGGCCAGCATCGGCCACTGCTCCTCGTAGTGCTATCGCGTGGTGGGAGTTCTGAGTCAGCATAAGTGCCCGCCCTTATACAGTCGGGCCACATGTTCGGATCACGAGCACTCACACACGCCCGTCCGCTGGCGTCGTCGGTGTGTGCGCATACTGCATGACGGCCGTTGTTGCTTGCGACGTATCCCGCCGGTCGTCGCAGTATCCATGTGCACCGGCACGGCCCGGGAGCCGCAATTTGCTTCCGCCACATGCTGTTCCTTCGCGAGACACTGCTCGTACGTCTGCACGCCTTCAATTAGATATTCGTCTCTTCGAGTTGGCGCGTCTTTACATAGCCATCCTGGGACAATAAGACTGCATGTACAACAAAGGCACGATCAGATCAGCGTCTCCCCCCCAAATATAAAAGGCGCGGACAGCGTTTTCTCTTCATTCTTCTTCCTTCCCTCAATAACGCCACAAAATCCAACTAAACACTAATACTTGATCATCTGCTATGCATCCCGTAGAGTTGACCGTGATCATCCTTGCAGGCAAGTGTTCATCGTTCATCTTTCTTTCATCTCAAATTGACGGATCGAGTAGCGCTTCTTTTGTGTACATGCCTGGCCTGGCTCGCTCTATCACTCTTGCGCCGCACCTGGGAACCTGAGGCGCACAGTATGACGCGAGTCGCCTAGTCACCTACTTTGTTTATCATCCATGCTGCCCTTTCACCGCCTCCAATCCTCGCCGTAGAACCAGACCTTAGCGCCTACCAGAATGATCATCGTCTTCTTCGACCTAGTGTTTTACGCATTGTCCGGTTATACGTACAAGGTGAATGAGGATACGATTCGCCAAAACAATTGCACTCTCCTTCTATGCCATATTTTGCAAAGGTAACTCCTCCTCATGATTCTATCACAAATTCTCCCATCTGGATTGGAAATTAGCACTGATGTTGATTCCGCGCGAAAGCATCCCGCACATCGCTCGTCAGACAATTCACTCTTCCCAGCTAGCCTTCCGCAGCGCCATGATACTTGATTATGTACAACTATAATCTTGTGAATTATATATATGAGACTGTAATCGGATACTATAACTGAATCTTGGAGTTACCTGACTGGAATTGACAGCGGAGCATCCCGCCCAACTGATAGTGGTGTCCAAGGTCGAAGAGATCTCTGCGGTCTAGTACGCAGTGGGAGGCGCACGGTAATGGTCGTTCTTGACCGGAGCGCGGAGGGAAGTGGTATACGTTGACTGTTGGATGGGACTCAAGAATGACGCGTCCCTTTCGAACAGCGGCGAGAGGTGGTTGACGAGATGCGGAGGGAAGAGTAGCGCGCTCAGGATGCATGTCGTCAGTTAGCGGATGCTAACTGTAATCGGAACCAATGTCAGTTACCTTTGACCCATTTCAGTTAGTGCCTTCACCGATAACTGGAATCGGAGACCCGCCCTCATAGTCTGGCTTGAGTCGTACGGATGGCGGCGGGACAGTCCTGTACTGGCACATCGCGACATGGAATACTTTCAACCATTTCATGATACAAAAGTAGAATACGATGCAAAGTGAAATATGCGGGCTGCAAAGTCTACATGATAGTGGCAAGTACTTGTACTTCTAGTCAACGCGGACCAAGTTGAGTCTTATAACATCTTGTACCCTCAGAACGTGACTTTCCCGACCCAAGTCCAGTGTTGACCTTGGGGTGTAGGCAAGGCGGGATGGGAGATGTTAGCAAAAGAAAAAACACTTCGGCAGATCCGTTTGGTTCGGACTGTCCCAAATTGGAACGACATGAACGCAATTCTCGAGTCTTTTTCGGAAACATGACTGATCCCACGGTTGGCATCTCTTGTCCAATGATACCAGCGAGAAATTTGATGCTGACTCTGACGGAAATAAGTTAAGTACACTGCTACAATTGCCCTTTTGTAATTTATCC
>JADNYV010001016.1:0-10726 GCA_015501055.1 Mucidula mucida | reverse complement strand
GTCCCAAAGAACATGACTGAGGGCTCGAACAGGCCTTGATTTGTTTCTAAACGCCACTCATCACCTTCTTTGATCTGGATGTTATTGTAACCCCATCGGACATCCATCTTTGTGAAACACTTCGCTCCCTTCAGCTTGTCGATAAGTTCTTGGATCAACGGCAAGGGGTATCGGTTTTGATCGTCATGTCATTCAATTCTGATAATCCTGCACTGGCTGAAGGCTTCCGTCCTTCTTCTTGACAAAGAAGAATGGTGACGCCATGGGTGAGATTGATGGCCGTATGCGTCCCGTGCGTATGTTTTCCTCCAAGAACTCGTCTAATGCCTTCTGCTTGGATGGACTAAGGGGATAGACCTTACAGTCAACCGGTTTGGAACCAGGCGTGAGTTCTATTGCGTGATCCCAGGGTCTTCGCTTTGGTAACTTGTCAAAGTCCGCCTTGCTAAATACATCGGAAAATTCCTCGATGTAAGGTGCAGCAGCAGACAAAGGCTGTTGTGATCTCAGCTTTTCACCGCTTTTGCGATAGTTGTCCCAGTCCATCCAAAACAACCGCTCTCCCTCCTCCAGCTTCTCTTCTACATCTTCTCCTTCATCTTCTGGCGAGTCATACTCGGGTAGGTAGCCGCAGCGGTCTGGGCATCGATCAAAGGTTAACGTGGATTCCGTCCAGTTGATTGTGGGGTTGTGATATCGTAACCAATCTAGCCCCAAAAAGATGCTTGTTTTGCCAAGATTGGTGACGGCCAACTCGATCTTTTCGGCGTAATCACCAATCTTCATTCGGACCTCCACAAAACCTTTGATTGCCCCTCCCTTGTTTAGGGTTCCATTCACATTGTAACAGGGAGCTTGACCGGTAACTCCTTAATTGGGAGTCCGTTCTTCTCAACGAATTCTTTATTGACACAAGAACCCGTTGCTCCGCTGTCAAGAAGGGCACTTGTTTCCCATTCAGAGCCTGTGTGTACGCTCTCTATGGTTACTCGGAGTTTCATGTCCTGCCCCTTTGTTCCCCGAATGTACTTCCTTGACTTTTTCAACTCTGTCACAACTTCCACCGCAGCTTCCTTTGTCAACGCTCTGATCGCCATCACCTTCTCTTCCGTCGCTTCTCTCTCTCTCCGTTCCGGCATCCATGCTCTCAAAATTCCCACTGCTCTCAACACTTTGTCCTCTCTTAGCCATTGTGTGATCCACTCGGGTGTATTTGGCTCAAATCTTTCTTTCGCAGGTTTTGATGGTAAAGTTGTCGATGATATTTTAGATGTTTCAGTACCCGTACTATAAATAAATTGTGCATCTGACGACCCTTCCCTTGATGGCTGCTCCGGCAGGACTGCATCTACTGCGGGAGCTTTGCAAAACCCAACTCTTTGGCCAGCTTCTTCTTCTCCTCATCATTCATTTCAGTCCATAGACCCCCAAATCTGCTGGGGTCGACCCTTCTTCGGACAGAACCTGCTGACATGGCCGTGTTCGCCACAGCTGAAGCAAAGTCCTCTTTGACGTGCGTTGTCGATGTCCATCGGCCTGCCGGTTCCTCCATAGGTAACACTGGTGGCATCTCGTCGTGTGATTGGTGTTGGGGGTGGGTTCATAGGATTGGCTCTCGATGTAGCCGCCTGCGGAGCTAGGGGCCGGGACTGCATGCCGGACCTCTTGCTCGCCGTCCGCCTTCTCCACAGCTGATTGATCTGAATGATCTGTGCCTTCCAATCCTTGTACTTCTCTGGCAACCCATCTCGGCTGCCATAGATCTGATCAATGATCTTCTCGGTGACGTTGGTCTCGAGAAGTTGCACGACAAATGTGTCATCCTTCAAATATCCTGCCTGAGTGAGCAGAACCTCAAACTTCTGGAAGAAATCTTGAGTGGTGTCTTGCCCCTGGCGCAACCGCTCGATCTGGTCTTGCGCGTCTTGCGCGAGGTTGGAATCCACAAATCGCTCCTTCAAATCTTCCTTGAACTCCATCCAAGAGACTGTCCATTCCTCTTCTTCCTCGTTGAAGTTCTGGTCTGAGTAGTTCTGGACCCATGCATCTACGTGATCTTCTCGAATATAGGAAAGAACAACATTGATCCTTTCGGAGTCAGATGTGAGGTTGTTCTTCTTGTCACGGATATATGTGAACATTGATCGCCACCAGCTCTTGTATTTGGACTTGTCCCCGTCATAGTCATAAGGCTTGTTAACAAGGGATTGACCTTTGGGTTCGACATCAGCGTAATGAGCGGGATGAGCGGGTTTGGGTGCTTCATTGGACATGGTGAATTGGGGTGATGAGATTGGAGAGTGAAAGGATGAAAGTGGGGATATGGGTGATGCAGATTTGGATGAAACGGGTGAGGGAATAGAGGTTTGGAAGAATAAGGTGGAATTGCCTAGATCTGAAATAGAATCCAGGACTTGGTAGGGTGGGGAATGATGATGTGTATCATAAGGTAAGTAAAGTAGGTAAGTATCGTAACTGTCTACACTATTTTACTGACTACTGACTACGTATCTACGGAGCCCAAGAGCTCGTCACAAGTTCGCAATTGTCCAGTCGACGTCCCTCTGGTGTGAGGTAAGCCAAAGTTTTCCTGGGAATGGGGGTTGACCCGTAAACAGCGCCCACTGAAGTGCAACTGCCAAAAGTTTGTTCTCGTGAGAGCGGCTACTTCCAGTACCCAAGGCAGTTATCTCTAACTGTTAGCCGGCGCTACTGGGACTAATACACACATATGCAGACGTGCGCTGGGATTAGGATTCTGTCAATCTGTAAACAAGAAAGAGGATGGAGGAATGTGCGATGATCAAACAGCGAAGTGCTGATCGACGATCAGGGATGTGTGGTAGGTGGTAGAAAGTAGTTCCGATCTTCTGTTAGCGACTGACTATCACTGGGCAAAGGCCTCGGAGTTTTTGGCGAAAACCCCGGTTAAAGAACCTCAAGAGTTTTAACAATTTTTTTAGGTTAAAACGATTTTAAAACTATTTTAACATTCTTTGAAGTATTTTGACCAAAGATTTAAGTGAAATTTGTCTTAAATATACTAGTAGGAACACTGAAAGCCAAATTAGGAAATTTTAGAGTAGTTTTAAGGTTAAAATTAGGTTAAAATTATCAGAACTTGTATTTTAACAAGTTTAATATAGTTTTCAGGGAAAAAGTCACAAAGAAATCAGAAAGAATATAGTTAAAACTTTAAGAAGATAGTCAGGAGAGATTTTATGATATATTTAGAGAGTATTAATAAATATTTATAAGGGAATTTTTGATGAGAATGTTAGAAAAGAGGTTTAGAGGATTTTGACTGAAAAAAAAGATGAAAATTGTGTAAAGAATTGTAAAATGCAAAACTAAGAGATCTTTAGAGAATTTTCGCCATCCTAAGGTGAAATTTCTTGAAAAGTGTTTCAAGAGTTTTTGATGAAAATAGCACTAAAAAATAGAGTGAAAAGTAAGGTGAAAACGTCAAAACCAAAAGCACAATAATACAAGAAGTACTGTCATCAGTGCAAGGTTACTATACTCAACACAAGGCCCAGGCAAGGAGTACTGCAGTCAATGTGGGATCAACACTGTCAACGCAAGGAGTACCGCCATCAATGCGAGGTCAACCCCGTCAACGCAAGGAGTACTGCAGTCAATGCAAGATCAACGCAAGAAGTACCGTCCTGACTATGTTCTCAAAGTTTTAACTATATTCTTTCTGATTTCTTTGTGACTTTTTCGCTGAAAACCATATTAAACTCGTTAAAATATAACTTCTGATAATTTTAATTTTAACCTTAAAACTACTCTAAAATTTCCTAATTTGGCTTTTGGTGTTCTTACTAGTATTTTTAAGACAAATTTCACTCAAATCTTTGGTCAAAATACTTCAAAGAATGTTAAAATAGTTTTAAAATCGTTTTAACCTAAAAAAATCGTTAAAACTCTTGAGGTTCTTTAACCGGGGTTTTCACCAAAAACTCCAAGGCCTTCGCCCAGTGTATAGCCACAAGACTAAACCAGGTACCACAGCGAGAACTAACGAAGAAAGTGTTTGTGTTCGTAAGACTAGGCTAGGCCAGGTGTATAAACGAGATCAGAACTAAAGTACAATGATACTACACTACTGCTTATATACTAGTAAGCCTGTGTTTGGGACTCCTTGTCCATACATGTTTTCGCTAGGGATAACTCCACGCCCTTGACCCAGTGTTGTATGCTACTAGTCCGTGATACCATTAAATACGAGTGGTAACTGCATGTAAGTAATAATACTGAAACAACCATGTGTGCTACGAGTGTCAGTGGTGTGTATACAATAGGGAGTCCATGAGGTATCGGCATGTATGATGTTATCCATGTGTTGGGTGTGTGTCCGACATGAGTACGGCTTTGGTAATGAAAAGGAGTATGATCAGTGACGAAACAGATGATGAAACAGCCCGTTGGTTGATAAGACAAGCCCCCCTGTGAAAATATGGCGATTCATAACATCAAGAGCTCCTCAGGTCATACAAGTTTATTTTGGACTAGGTGCGTACAGGTCAGCAGTTTGTTGACTGCAAAAACTGTTAGAATATTTGAGCACATTCCGTAGCTCGTGCTCTTAGTCATCCTTAGCCCAGCCTGCCCGAGACTGACTACTTATGAGTCAGTAGTAGAATCTTCTAGTATTGTAGTCTACAGTATATAAGGCATGTATTGTAGCAGTAATACTTCACTCGGTTGCTTTAGAGCAACTCGTTCCATCTGCTCAGCAAGCGAGACTGTCTGCGCACCTCAGTGACAGTGCTTACCGTGTGTATTCTTACAACAAAAACATGTACTGTGGGATCACTATAACTCTTCCCATTGCAGACGGATCGTGCAGTATCAAGGTGACTTTGGGGGCGCTCATTACAGAAGAACCTGGAATTGCTGGGTATTCCACATGTGCAATAAGTGGCCCACCATAAAGCTTGTAGTTGCAAGGATGTATTATTGAAGGGGTTCGTGGCACACAGAGCATAATAGTCATCTACACCCCTAGCCTGAGCAGGATGAAAGCCAAATCATGTAACTTGCTTACCTCACTAGACAGTCGTCCAATCTACTACGAGATCACTCAATTGCTTGGTAAGATTGTAAGGGTACACTTCAATTTCAATGATTGATCCATAATTGTATGCTTTGTGTGCCATATGGGTTGATTCTTTCCAAGAAGTGGTGGCATTGTCACCCATGCGCAGGGAGGACCGTCTAGCAATGGGTGGTTAAGTGCACCAGAGACAATGGTAAATTTGAGGCCAAGTAAGCCATAGTTAGCCAAGTATATGTCCTGGAGTGAGTAGTGCCAAGTCTTGTAACTATGAATGATCAATACAAGGAAACAGAGCGCCAACTTGAACAGCATACCTTGAATAAACAAGGGCTTTGGTAACACCTACAGTGCACCATTAATATCTAAAGCTTTGGGTCATTGTGTTGATTTGGTTCTTGCATGTCATCTTGCACCGCCGCACCAGTCATGTTCCACCAATAGTTGATGTCGATCTGACGGGCTGGGCAATGAAGAAGTTCACGAGGGCATTAAAACATCTATCTGTGGGTGTACACACTTGAGCTCCGGGGGTGCTTTTGCTGCTGAGATTGATCTAGATGACCAGTTCATTGACAGGCCTGGAAGTAGGACACTTGCAAATCAAAAGACAGAGTCACCAAAGCGCGAAGCAGCCAAGGCTTCCCTGGAATCAGCTAATGATACGATGCCACAGTCAAGAAAGGGTTATCCCAACGCTCTGAAGCCGTCAAATTGCCCAGTGTCGAGAACAACCATGTCCTACCCACAATTCAAAGTTCTTAAGCTGCCTGAAAGCAACTGTATCAGCAAAAAGAAACAGTCTGTGAATGTGAATTCAATGGTGGATGTTATCATTTCATAAAAGGAATACTCACCAGAGATTAATCAGAGCCGCAGGGGCTTTGTCTATAAAGGTAAATTCAATTGTGGATGTTATCACTTCATAAAAGGAATACTCACCAGAGATTGATTAGAGCCACAGAGGCTTCGTTGGTGTTGCACAAAGGAGAGCAAATAGTTGTGATGTTTTGATGATACATCAACCTGGAGGCATATGTTGAGGCGGCGTAAGGCTACCCCAGAAAATGGAGGACGGTCTGAAAAGCAAGTTGAACGTGAAGGGGGGTTGGAGGATGGCGATAAAATACTCACCACTATGGATTTACTAACGAGACCGCCAGCCGTGATAAAACCAGCGGTATCCGTAAGGCATTCTTGTATAGTGGCGTAGACTGAGGTCGCAAAGACAATGTTGGAACCATCCGGCGCGAAGCCAAAATGGTTTTCACCGGCACGACGCCAAATGATCCCTTGAGACTTGATGAATATTGCGTAACAGACGGGAATGCGCGACGTTACTAGAACACTTGTGAGATATGAGGAGATTTGGACACAAACACAATAACAAGACTACTTACCGTCGATGTCATAGCCTGTTCACGTCGTGTGGCCTACGGGCAACAGATGAGTAAAATTAGAGGGTAAGGAGGTGACGCAGCGTATCTTGTATTGTTCTCACAGCCGCTCCTAGCGCCTAATTTGTTAGGTCTAGTCGAAAGGATTGGAATCCAGCCATGTCAGAGTCACAATGATGAAGGAAGAAGCGCTTCAAACGCCTTTGAAAGCAGCGCCTGCGTCAATGGTAAGTGTCAGTCATTTACAGAACTAGTGATCGACTCAACCACCACTATTAAAACTACCTCCAAGTTCGCGATGACCATGGCGAGGCTGCGAGTAGAGATTGATGGTCTTGATTTACAGTATCGCCTCCTCACGGAGCGAATATCGACGCAGGACCGTGTGCCGACACCTCCAAGGTATTTTTACTCTGCATCTGCCAAGGACCGCGTTTCTCTTGATGCCAATGTATCAGCACGCTTAGTCGCCAATGAACGCGTCAACAACAAATGGCCTGACAACACCGGTTTTTGAGGTCTCGACGGCTACATGACTTTTGACGCCTCCAAGCATCATCTTCGCTGTGGTAACGGCAGTAAATGGTAAGCCCTGCGCCTTCAATCATCTCCTCCCTGCCGCTCTTTGTAGCTCCGTGTACACCGAGGGAGGACTTCATACCCAGATAGCTCTTTAGATGATTAAATGCTGCAAATTGGCCAATGGACATGGAATGGCGCTGTCGACATCGACGAGGATGGTGCATCGCCACATGCGTCGGTCTCTCAACAAAATTCTTTGTAGCAATTTTGATAATATAACAAAGAACAAAAAAAAAGGTATGTTTAAACATTCGCCATCGGATCCTGCCTGTCCTCAAGATCCCTGTCGCACGCAAACTGATAACTAACACCCAAGAAGGTCATTCGAGACTTCCAGGTGTAAACGGCAGCTGCGAGCGCCGGGGGCCACGTCAAGTAAAAATCTACTCATCATTCGCATAGGCAATATGTACGGTGCGCTTACTGTGCACGCCTAAAATACGGACATGTAAATGTGGTATTCGGCAAGACGACGTCAACACACCATTGTAACCTTTCTAGTATCACTACCCGTTGTAGAAGAGGAGAGCTAAAAGGTGGAGAAGCCCGTCAACGACACTGAAGTCGGGAGCGCGCGTCCACGGCCCACGGGAAAGCCAAGCGCTGCGAAATGCGTCAACAAGCGCGTTGTCGACCATCAAAGGCAAATGACTGACCAGAGCGAGTCGGATACGATGCCGCGGGCGGGAGGCTAAAGAACAGAAGTGACTTAGCGAGGTGAGATGGTGGTGGGAGGAAGAGAGAGACTGAATGCGACAAGAGTTGCGTAATGTGGTGAACGGTCATGCTGGAACCTTTGGAAATAAAGAGGGTATTACAGGTAGTAGCCCAGTAGATACGCAAGCTAGTATACATGTATAGCAGTCGACATGAAGTATATACAATAGTGTCATGACTCGACGGGATCCGTGGCGCGGAATTCTCGTTTAGTACGCGCTTTACCTACTTCTTTCGTAATAACAAATCGCCCTGCCACGACAATCACAATCCCAAGTCGGATGTGGTCGTTGACTCTTGCTGATGCGGGAAGAGCCTGAATACGGGGATCTCTCAAGCCGCCAACATCCGGGAAATCCTTCGTGTTATGCGTGGGAGGAAGCTCATTATTCGACGGAGGACCATCTCTTGCGGCTTCCAGGCCGTACCGCCAGACCTGTTTGTTAGACTCCCGCATAGTCCTATAAATGCTGTATTTGACTCGCCGGGCTGAGCCCGTTTTGTTGGAGTCATCATAACCCCAGTAGAAGAGTTCCTTCAGCTTTGTTGGCTTCCAAGAGGCGAGAGGCGGCTTCGGGAGTGCCGGCCAATCATTGGGATTGTTGGAGTAGCCCGAGGCGTCCCATTCAGACGCCGGAAAGGCGTCTAGACATTTCATGAACTTTTCAAGGATCGGGTAGGCGCTGTAGGCCAGCTGCTTGCCGCACCTAGGGAGAGAGCGGCAGTATGTGGCCTCGTAGAGGTCTGCAATCGGAATATTCTTGAATTCCCAAAAGTGCATCGCTGCGCGCTTTTTCTCCGAGTCAGCATTGAGAATCAGCATGACGGTGTCGATCCTCTTGCCCCGCTGTGTCATGACCTCCATGAATGAATGGCCACGAAGATCGCCCTCAGTAGGGAGGGAGACCTCTGTGATGATATTGACGGCTGTCTGTCCGACATTCTCTGTCAGGTAAACCACAGACATAAACGGACGTTTCAAAAGATGAGCCGATAGCACGTCTTTGATCCACGTAACAGCAGGCTCTCTAAACGTAGCTGGCACTTGTCGTATCTTCAGAGCGCTCCGCTCGACGATTGTCCTGATGAACTAATCACAACGTGTTAGCGATTGATACTCGGTTTAGTACTCCATGAAACCTTACCTTTGCTTTGACGGCAGCGTTACAAAATCGGTAGCGACGCTTGTTTTTAGTCTGATCCTGACGCCAAGTCAGCAAGCCTTCCTCGAAGAGAACCTGGGCCATGTGAACCGGCGTGATCTCTCTGACCTCTCGGGTCGAAGAGTTCGGCGGTAATATGCATGGGTGTACGACGATAGCTGAAACGAAGGCACAAGCCCTCTCCGAGGACACCTCAGTTCGTCGTGTAAAAGATCTGAGGCGACATCGTTCGCCCAAAATAAGCTGCCTTGCCCGTATAACGTGCATACAGACTCAAAGACACCGCGTGGCATGGTAGGCGACGCATGGCTCAAGGCGCCATTGCCTTTCGTACCGCCGTTTCTGAAGGACTTGATCTTTGCAAATGCGGTAAAGTAGGTTTTGAGATATTTTCGAGGAAAATGGTACACCAACGCCGTTTTCGATAGGGAGGACATGTAAGTGTAAGTCGGACAAGTCTTTTCGAGAATCGACATACGCGCTGAACGCGAGGATCAAGTGTATCATCGATGTTGTACCAGAATGCGATGTGGGCAGCCGTCTGCGCTAGTGTGAGGCCGCAAACACCAGACAGATGACTGAGGTCTGTGACCGGAGAGGAGAGGCAGAGATTCTCCATAAACGCAGGCGACATGCCTTGAAGGATGAGTCTTTGTACGACGGGAGTCCGTGTCACAGGGTCGACTGTGGTCTCAATAACGTTGTAAAATGGGTCTTGAAACACCGTGTAAGTTCTTCTAGAGAAACGTGGACGGAGAGGCGCGAGCGGTGATGTCAGAGCTGTGCCCGATCCTTGCCGCCAAGTCATAGCCCTCGACCATGATAACAGTTTCGCTGTTGTTAACATCAACCATCGAGCGGTGTTCAGAGATGTAGTGCTATATGTGGTTGAGAACAGGAAGCTTAGCTGAAAAGAACGAGTCAACGCACCAGAAGTCGTCGCAACGCCTCACTACTACTTTTGCACCCTACAATGACCTCTCCAAGGTCTTCCATCCCTGGCACCGTCGGTACTATCGACCGCCTGCTCCACACCAGTCAAAATACGCCTTCGACACTCTTTCGAAACTTTCAAAAGTTTGGAGGCTGGGATCGAGGTCGTCAAAAACAAAGGATAATACGAAGGCGCGGGAATGAAAACCGAAGGTGGGATGCTCGCTGATCCAATCACCACAAAGGAATTCCCGAAGGTGCTTGAAGCTGTCGGTGTATTTTGGGTGAAGGTCGATGAAGCTAACAGTGACAAGAGTAGCCTGCATGTCCTCAGACGACTGGAGAGAGCAATAAAAGCCCCACCCAAATGTGTTTTCAGCTCTGAAAGCGCGCACAAGCATCCTGGTCTGGTCAACTACGATGGATATCTGATTGTTCGTGTGGAAGGCCCGTGAAGGTCGATCGCAATACCTACGGAAGTGGTGAATATGTTGAAGACAAACAAACAAAGGATCGCTTACGCTGCGGCCCTTTGGAGCGATATTTGTCTCCAATCTGTAGGATCCTCACCTCACCAAAGTTCTTCACGATGATAGGGAGGTCCTTTCGAGCTTCCGTGTTTGGAGGAGGATCCGCGGAATCAGATGACGCTTTGCGCTTCAAATCTTTGTGATTTCAGAGGGACAGATAATGAAGTGCGCGAGACGAGGATTGGCAGATAGGTGGGCTGTGTAGTCAGAGGGCACTGGCCAATCGTGCGTCGATGGAAGTAAAGCAAATTGATCGGGGGGATTACCGGGAGAGATGTCTCTTAACCAATCTTCAGCATAGTCGTCCATAATGTCTAACTCATGGGCATAGATGTGTTGTTG
>JADNYV010001015.1:0-10796 GCA_015501055.1 Mucidula mucida | reverse complement strand
GATGTAGAACGCGGATTCCCGAGGGTAGGGAGCGTTTTCAGAGGCCCTCTGCACACTCCACACCCCACCTTACCCCTTTACCCAACTTCCTACTCAAGGGAGTTCAATGAGACAGCTTAAATCAAGTCAAACACTCATTTCACTCCAAAGCTGGATCATGTTCGCTCTCTGCTGCTCCTACTGCAGCCAGCCCACTCTCTGGGCTCTTCCTGGACTTACCCAGCCTGTGTCTGGTGTTGTAGTAACAACAGAGGCCACTCACAGGGCGCCCTGGGAGGTTTAGGCAAGAGTTCACACACTCTGCCTCTTTGTCTCTTACCATCATCATCTCACAGAGACAAGCAGTTTGTGATTCCTCCAGTCCTCTTGCTCAGGACTGATGCCATACACCTCTAGAGCACTGTCTGAAGCCGCCTACCCAGCCCAAAACCAGTCCAGACAGGTCCAAAGTGCCCATTTTGAGGGAATTCGCACTTTTGCTCTCCCAGGCAAGCACCACTCGCTCTACTCGGTCCTCCTGCTCAGGACTGATGTACTGGCACCCTAGAACCCTATTGGAAGTGTCCGCTCCGGCCCCAGAGCGCTAGCGCTCCCGCTGCTCTCCCTGCTTCCAGTATGTGCCAATGTCTCACATCCAGCTCTTCAGAGCTGATGCCCATTTTGTGCCCAGATACCCATTCCTTTCCAAAGGACTCCTTCTCAAGGACATTCTGTGGGCTATCTGGTCACAGGTGCGCTCTCTGCACCCTCTCACTCCCCTCCAGCTAACCTGTGTTATCTGGTCACAGTTAGCTCCGCATTTTTGCGTCCTTTCCCTGTGGCTACACCACACATCCCTCTCCAAGCGGCTCACCACCACTTATCGAGCTCAATACTCCGCTCAGCGTGCTATACCTCCCTGGACTCGGTATCCTCCTTGTACTTCCTTGTCATCGTCGATCAGTGGTACAGCTCAACCTGTGCTTGCGACCGTGTTCAACACCCGGTTGTACAGCGTGTGCCTGACTCCTACCAAGGAGTGTAAATCAGGGCGCTGATTGTTAGATGAGTTCGCTCTCTGAGTGTGCCGTAACACGTCCGCTCTCTGAGTGTTCGATAGGCTTGGTTAAGGATCGGTCGGTACCCAGCTCAGGCGCCCTCTATTCGCTTACAACCTGGGTGTTCTCTTTGCGAGGGCATTCGCGTTCTGAGTGTTAGACTGGCCAAAAGGCAGCAAGAGGGCGAGAAGCCTGCGCAGACAGCCTTAGGTGCACATTCTGCTGACAACGTTCCTGAACCAGGAAGCGGATCATGTCTGATGTTGACGAGCTCGATGGTATCTCTCGCAATCATTCACCTCCTCGCCCCCATTCGCCCTATGATCAGGATCCAGACGAGCGCGAAGCGATTCGCTTGCGCGCTGAGCAGCTTCAGGACCTTGTCAAGCGGTTTGCGGATGGGTCTATCAAATCCCAAGGCGAGTTCTTGCAGCTTGCCCGCAAAACCGGCGCGTCTGCTGGCGAAATGGACGACTATATCGAACAAGTCGCCCAAATCATTGAACAGCGCAAGAAGCCGGACAAGGCTCCCGAGCGCGATAGGACTCCTGAGCGCGATGCTACATTCCAACGAGAGCTGGATGAAGAGGCGCGAAGGCGTGCCGTTGAAGAGGCCGCTTGGGCCGCGTTCGCAGCGCAGCTCGATGCTGCTGCTGCTACAGCGCCTGCCGCGCAGCCCGCTTCAGCCGCCGGACCCGTGGCTGGTTCGTTATCAGCTTCGTTGCTCTCTAGGCTCCTTGGAGCAGAGTCTACTCCGTCCGGCATCTCTGCTTCAGTCCTCGCTGCAGCTCCGCATCTTGCGCAGCTTGCAGCTCCCTCCAACCTCACTCCTCATATCGAGGAGACTCAGCGCATTCGACGTCTCCTCACTACTGAGAAGGACATCGACGCTATCATCAATGCGTGTCAGATGCAGTCACTCCATGATCCATTTGCGCGCTCCTTCTGGCGTTCCATTGTGCTGGAGCAGTATGTGGATTTTGAGAAGCTCTTTGCCTCCATTCACTCTGGCACAAATCAGCAGGAGGACACCAAGGACTTTACGTCATCATGCGCAAGGACCAGTCCACTGCTCGCCGCACCCTCACCCAAGAGTCCGAGTGGACACGCGTCTTCGATGCGTATGCCACCGGTGTTGGGCTCATCTACCCTCACCGCAAGGACGAACTCCGGGGTTACCGCGCACTCATCATTGAGCTGTTTCGCGCTACACCCTCGAATCCAGCGTTCCCTATTCGCTGTGATAAGGAGACTCGCATTCGCTATGCTAACTCTCCTTTCCATCTCGATGATCGCACTGCGCTCCAGCTTCCTCTTCTCTCTGAGATGTTGCGCACCTCTGAGGGAGCAAATCCTCGCAAGCGGTCCTCTGACTCTGGCAGCTCACAGTCTGCGACGCGTCGTCGCATTGTTTGCCAGAATTGGAATCTGGGTAAATGCTCATCTCCGTGCTCCGCAGGCCGTCTTCACGGTTCTTGCAGTGAGTGCGGAGGAAAGCACACAGCCAAGAGCCAACCAGCCTGCCTCATCCTCCTCGAAGCCAAACGAGCAGTCGCTCGTTCAGGAGCGAGTTCAGGCGGCGCTGATGAAGCCTAAGTCATTGAAGCGTGAATCAGACGCTGTACCACCACCACCACGCTTTAAGCGTGGTTATGTATTTACTACCAATGTACTATCAGAATCTAAAACGCCTTCGAGCATCTCTTCCACTTATACTGCTCCTCCGCTTCCTTTACCTCCTCAGCAAATTCTCAACGACTCCTCCATCCAGCAGTCTCTTGCTGCAGTAGCTGACTACATCAAGGTCAGCACACCTATCGATATTGACCGCTTTGAGCGGCTTCTTGCCAAACATCCCAATCAGCCCTTTGTGAGCTCTATCATCCGCTCACTCCGTGAAGGGTTCTGGCCTTTACATGATGCCAAAGTCAAGTACGACGATATGCACTCCTTTGGGCAGGTACTGCATGATGTCCTACAAGCTCATCCTCACGAGGAGATCCTGCTTTTCAAGAGCGACATCTCTAAAGCGTTCCTCAATCTCCCCGTTCATCCCATTTGGCAGCTACAACAAGTTGTCATTGTCGACGGCCGCTATCACATTGTGCGCCGTCTCATCTTTGGCAGTCGTGCATCACCATACTGCTGGTGTTTGTTCTCTGGCCTGGTTAACTGGGTTGCTTGGGAGCTAGATATACCAGACCTGCACGACTACATGAATGACTACTATGGCTGGGACACCAATCACAATCTGGTGCTCTTTCATGGACAGCGACGTCCCCGACGTCAAGTCCAGCTTCTCCTTCTGTGGGACTCTTTGGGCATCCCATATGAAGATAAGAAGCAGGAACACGGTCCTCAGCTAAAAATCATTGGTTTCCGGTTAGACACTGTTCACGGGTCTATCTCTCTCTCACCAGACTCCATTGCGGACATGATCACCACCATTCAGTCGTTCTTGTCCCAGCAAAAGCCTGTACTCAAGGAGTGGCAGTCCTTGGGTGGGTATCTCAACTGGGCTCTTAATGTGCTGCCTTGGGCACGGCCAGCACTTACAGAGCTCTACCGCAAGATGAGCGGTAAAACACTGCAGTACAAAGGCATTCCATTGAACGTTGAGGTTAGAGCAGATCTCACTTGGTTTGTCAATGCATTACAACACTGCATCGGAGTGCGCTTTGTGAATGCGCAGGCGTGGGATGACTCTGAGGCTGATATGGTCTATTGGACAGATGCAAGTAATCTGGGCCTCGCTTTCGTCTATGCTGGGAATGGCTTTAGCTATCAACTCCGAACCATCACCGGAGTTGACACCTTCTTTAGGGAGCTTGTAGCTATTCTTTGCGCTGTTCATGATGCTGCCTCTCATCCCTCTCCGCCTCGCAGGCTGTTAATCCATTCTGACAGTCTGGACTCCGTCTCAGTGTTTAACACTTTGGCTGCTTCACAGTCAAGTCACAATGCTGTTCTGCTTGCCATTGCTGATATTGTCCTGCGCACCGGCATTGATGTTCGTGTGCGGCACATCCGCGGGGTTGACAACGTGATGGCAGACATGTTGTCCCGCTTACTGTTCTCTGACTTTCAGAAACAGTTCCCCTCCTACCGCGTCCGCACTATGGAGCCACCTCGTGAGCTCCTACCGGCGCGATGGAGAGAGTGCTTTTAGAGGCATTGGGCGAGGGCGAACAGCCTCGTCACCCTCGCCCACCTATGGACTTGCAAAAACTAGATGAACTCGTCTTGTATCTGCAGGCCCATGCTATCGAGACCTCTACGCGTATCAACTACTCTACTGGGGCTAGAGATTACGCCCGCTTCTGTAAAGCACACAATCTGTCTCTGGATCCTACTCCGGAGACTCTAGCACGTTACATTGCATACACGTCCCAATTCATTGGCTCTGCTCCTAAATACTTAACCGGGGCTAAGCACTTCCTCAATGACCTTTATCCTCACTTTGGTGACGCTCGTGCTTCAGCGCTTGTTCAAGCTGCTATCCGTGGGTCAAAGAAGGTCCGGGCAGATCCTATAGGTAGGAAGCCCCCTCTTCGACTTCATCACCTTCAGCTCTTTGTGGACGTCGCAAACCAGACCCACAAGTATGATGACTTTCTCTTTGCTACAATCATGTCATGCGGCTTCTATGCTGTTCACCGGATGGGAGAGCTGGTGCAGCCTAATCAGAAGAAGCTACGTGATTGGAAGAAGATCATCAAGCGTGCCAGCCTCACATTTGAGACTGGGTATGCAGGCTATCGCTTGCCTTACCATAAGAGCGATCCCTTCTATCAGGGCACTGACATACTGTTTACCTCTCAGACTGTGGCTGATCCTATCACCCTTCTGAAGCAGTATGTCCACCGCAGAGACAAACTGCATGGTGCTCGAGCGGCTCTCTTCATACGTGAAGATGGCATTGTACCAACTAGATCCTGGTTTGAGTCCAAGTTCTTTGCGCTGGTGAGCAAAGACTTTGGTGGTCACTCGGTTCGTTCTGGGGGTATAACACACTATGCATCCCTTGGACTCTCTGAGACCATACTCCAAGCCCTAGGCCGTTGGTCATCCTCTGCGTGGAAGATCTATATACGTGACCATCCTGCAGTACGTGCCGCTCAGCAGCTAGCAGTTCAAAATAAAACCTCTACTTAAAAACCTCCCTCATCTCGCGTTTCGTAAACATCCTTTTGCACCTCCATCCACCCCTCCACTACACACACACACATAGCATAGTAGGCACTTTACGATACACTGAATTGATGGGGCCCTCGGGGTCCAGTTTTGACCTAACCTTGTGTGATCTAACAAGCATAGGTCGATGTAAACGCGGATTCCGAGGGTAGGGAGCGTTTTCAGAGGCCTCTGCACACTCCACACCCCACCTTACCCCTTTACCCAACTTCCTACTCAAGAGAGTTCAATGAGACAGCTTAAATCAAGTCAAACACTCATTTCACTCCAAAGCTGGATCATGTTCGCTCTCTGCTGCTCCTACTGCAGCCAGCCCACTCTCTGGGCTCTTCCTGGACTTACCCAGCCTGTGTCTGGTGTTGTAGTAACAACAGAGGCCACTCACAGGGCGCCCTGGGAGGTTTAAGCAAGAGTCCACACACTCTGCCTCTTTGTCTCTTACCATCATCATCTCACAGAGACAAGCAGTTTGTGATTCCTCCAGTCCTCTTGCTCAGGACTGATGCCATACACCTCTAGAGCACTGTCTGAAGCCGCCTACCCAGCCCAAAACCAGTCCAGACAGGTCCAAAGTGCCCATTTTGAGGGAATTCGCACTTTTGCTCTCCCAGGCAAGCACCACTCGCTCTACTCGGTCCTCCTGCTCAGGACTGATGTACTGGCACCCTAGAACCCTATTGGAAGTGTCCGCTCCGGCCCCAGAGCGCTAGCGCTCCCGCTGCTCTCCCTGCTTCCAGTATGTGCCAATGTCTCACATCCAGCTCTTCAGAGCTGATGCCCATTTTGTGCCCAGATACCCATTCCTTTCCAAAGGACTCCTTCTCAAGGACATTCTGTGGGCTATCTGGTCACAGGTGCGCTCTCTGCACCCTCTCACTCCCCTCCAGCTAACCTGTGTTATCTGGTCACAGTTAGCTCCGCATTTTTGCGTCCCCTCCCACCTCTCCCTCAGTAGATACATCTTCATGTATTAAGTATGTACACTTCATTGATGGGGCCCTCGGGGTCCAGTTTTGACCTAACCTTGTGTGATCTAACAAGCATAGGTAGCATAGCGAATGCGAGTCTCCTTATCACAGCGAATAGGGAACGCTGGATTTGAGGGTGTAGCGCGAAACAGCTCAATGATGAGCGCGCGGTAACCCGGAGTTCGTCCTTGCGGTGAGGGTAGATGAGCCCAACACCGGTGGCATACGCATCGAAGACGCGTGTCCACTCGGACTCTTGGGTGAGGGTGCGGCGAGCAGTGGACTGGTCCTTGCGCATGATGACGTAGCCACCGGCAAAGTCCTTGGTGTCCTCCTGCTGATTTGTGCCAGAGTGAATGGAGGCAAAGAGCTTCTCAAAATCCACATACTGCTCCAGCACAATGGAGCGCCAGAGACATTGCATACAGAAAGTTGGACCCAAGGGTGCGTATAAGCCTTCCCACTGTTATGTTGCCTGACACCTCAAGGAAGATCTCGAAGCCATGCCGCCAATGCCAAGCGAGAGCGAGGTTACAAAATGGGAGCAGGATTTCGCTCAAGAACTTACGGGCCTCCCTCCAGCTGAGGCGAAGAGTCGCGAGGACAAAGTGAAAGACAGGGCAAAGGTGCGTAACAGACATCTTTCATTTTCCAAGTCGTCTAACGTCTAGTTCAGAAATTCCTTGGCTGGTATCGGCACACGTATGGGAATGCCAAGGATAAGAAGGATGAAGTCCTCCTCCAGACCATGATCTCCAACATGGACGGGACCAAGGACAAGCCCCGACACATCCAACTCATTCAGATGTACACGAACGTGAACTGGGAAAATGGTCTGTGACTTGCCGTCAAGAACGAGCACAACACCGTCATTGCTGCCATCAATGATGCATACACGGAAGCCCTCAAGACGGATCCCGAGGCAACTTGCGCAGACCCCGCACCATATCTGTCTGTCCAACGGCGCATTGTCAACGCCAAGTGGAACCAGGAACCGGAGGCCGTGCGAGAAGATATAAAACACTTGGTTGACGAGAAGTGGGCGGAGGATACGGCCAACTACCAAGCAATGAAGGAGGCTACACTCTCGCCCGCTAGATATCAGAAGTATGTACGCATTGTCATGTCTCATTTTGGCACGTACTGATACTTGACAGCGCTCTCAAGAAAGGCGCAGCGTACTTGCAGCGCGTGGCGGATACTGTTGCCTCACACATGGGGATGGTCTGTACCATTCTAATATGCGCCCCATTGCGGAGCGTGACGGTCATATCGAGTGTCGTGCGTATGTGCTCATTATTCAGTTCTCATCTCAGTGTTACATAGCATTCATTCTGGCAAGACATTTGCTTTGGGCATCAAGTGGAACAAATTCAATCCCGCTGGATACCAGAGTGTTGAAGAGACCATGGTCAAATTCGGAGCGAAATGTTTTAGTGCGTTATCATTTATATCACTACTTACAGAAACGACTAAGACATTCTTGCAGCTGATGCTGAGATTGCAAGTTGCGCAATGGGATTGTTTGCGGACAACACAAAGCCCTCGAAGGAAACAACACCGGGTTCTGATAGGACGACCGACAGTGATCCCGCACCAACTTCCTCGGCGCCTCCTGCTCAGGCGCCATCTGCCCCAGCAAAATCAACTCGAGAGCTTAACAATGAGTTCAAGGCCTTGCTTAATGCCCTATCTGAGGAAGGGCGCCGTGGCTGTCTAGCAGAGCTCCGTTCATGCCGACTATATCGTTTGAACACAAAATGAACATTGCGTTTACTCATGCCCGGCTCGACAAGATCATGCCCGGCTCCCCTTTAAACAGCATGTCCATCTTGCACAAGTACATGCCAAAGGAACGCAAGCGCCAGAATCCGTGGCACATGGCGCTATTTGGGACGGAGCAGAGAGTTGAGTCAGACGAGGAAGAGGATATGGATGATTCCAACAATAAGGACGACCACGACAACGACGATAAGGACAGTGATATCAATATTGACGAACCCGCCACCTCCCCCGCCGCTGCTTGCACCGCCCCTACCGCCGCCAAATCTTCTGTCGCCACCCCCGCTGCCAGCTCTGCCATCACCGCCCCCGACGCCGCTGCCGTTGGCGGTACTTCCCCCGCTTCCAGTGCTGTCACCAACCCAACTATGGATGGTTCCAATGTCTCCGCCAATCCAGCTGTCATCACTTCTGACACCATTTCAGCTGCTGTTTTGACAGCAAACGTTGGGAAATCAGCATCAACTAATAGTGTTGGTGGAGACAGTGACGGGTCCATTGCTTCTCTTGCTGAGATGCATGTCAAGGAGGAGCTTCGCGATGATGTTGCCGCTCTCAAGTGGGACAATGTCGATGAGTCAAACTTCTGGCCTGAGTTGAAACAGGCTTTCAAGGCATTTAGGCGAGGTTCTGCCTGGGGAACGGTCTGGATCAGCTTAATCAACTCGCTGTTGGTCTTCGAGGAGATGGCCGGCTTTGTCGATGATGGCAAAATCAAGTTAGGCACAGACCATCGTCCCTCGGTGGTTGCGGACTTCATGCGACTGCGCCGCAATTGGGCCAAGAAGTGGTCTGTCGGCAATCTCGATCTCTTTGTTCTGACGTTCTGGAAGTGGTGGCGATCTTTGCAGCCGACTACCTGATTTCAAGACGGTAAGCTCATCAAGCCAGATGTAGTCGACTGGGATGGTCTCCAAGGCAAATCGGGTAGGAACGGGATGACTCTTGTGATTTGGGTCCTATTGTGGTGGGGGGAGGCTGTCTCGGATCTCACGGACATTGGCGGTTCAGCGCGGCGTGAGGACTGGGTCCTTGCTGTGATGGATGTGACATGGGCGCTGGACAACATAATCAGGCACACCACATTTTGGAAAGCGTTCAGGGCTTCAACATTGGCAAAATGTACTGCAACTGAAGCCGGTCTTGAAAAGGAGAATGCACCGTTATCAAAGGTTAGTCTCACATCTCTTACTCAATATGCTTAGCTGATTTCAGATGCCTTACAGCGCTTGAGGAGCAAGGACACTGACTGACCGTATTGCTTCATCCGCCTGCATCCAGCTCATTTTTACTTCAATCTAGTTCTTAGATAGATACAATTTCTGTTTATATACATGTCTTTTCACTGCAATAGAGTTGTGTCCACCAGGCGCAGTTTCCGCCTGTCCGCCCATCTTGGGCGACAAATTTGCTAAGTACAACGCTCAATTAGGAAGGAAGTTGCCTGTACTCAAAGTAGAAGTTGGTCAGATACAATCAGAAACAGTGCCATGTGTGTCTGAGGCCATTGGGTGGCGTTCCAGGACAACAAAAATGTTACTTATTGTAAAAGAGTTAGCAAAAAATGGTTGGTGAGCAGCGAGAGACTTCATTCAAAAGGATGGTTGAGTCGCAGTGGGCGGTATCGAACTCGCCTGCGGCAAGTTCCGCGGACCTATGCTTGTTAGATCACACAAGGTTAGGTCAAAACTGGACCCCGAGGGCCCCATCAATTCAGCGTATCGTGAAGTGCCTGTACATGAAGCGTACATACTTAATACATGAAGATGTATCTACTAAGGGAGAGGTGGGAGGGGACGCAAAAATGCGGAGCTAACTATGACTAGATAACACAGGTTAGCTGGAGGGAGTGAGAGGGTGCAGAGAGCGCACCTGTGACCAGATAGCCCACAGAATGTCCTTGAGAAGGAGTCCTTTGGAAAGGAATGGGTATCTGGGCACAAAATGGACATCAACTCTGAAGAGCTGGATGTGAGACATTGGCACATACTGGAAGCAGGAAGAGCAGCGGGAGCGCTAGCGCTCTGGGGCCGGAGCGGACACTTCCAATAGGGTTCTAGGGTGCCAGTACATTAGTCCTGAGCAAGAGGACCGAGTAGAGCGAGTGGTGCTTGCCTGGGAGAGCAAAAGTGCGAATTCCCTCAAAATGGGCACTTTGGACCTGTCTGGACTGGTTTTGGGCTGGGTAGGCGGCTTCAGACAGTGCTCTAGAGGTGTATGGCATCAGTCCTGAGCAAGAGGACCGGAGGAATCACAAACTGCTTGTCTCTGTGAGATGATGATGGTAAGAGACAAAGAGGCAGAGTGTGTGAACTCTTGCTTAAACCTCCCAGGGCGCCCTGTGAGTGGCCTCTGTTGTTACTACAACACCAGACACAGGCTGGGTAAGTCCAGGAAGAGCCCAGAGAGTGGGCTGGCTGCAGTAGGAGCAGCAGAGAGCGAACATGATACAGCTTTAGAGTGAAATGAGTGTTTGACTTGATTTAAGCTGTCTCATTGAACTCCCTTGAGTAGGACTTGACTGTGAAGCAGCCAAAGTGTTAAATACTGAGACGGAGTCCAGACTATCAGAATGGATTAACAGCCTGCAAGGCGGAGAGGGATGAGAGGCAGCATCATGAACAGCGCAAAGAATAGCTACAAGCTCCCTAAAGAAGGTGTCAACTCCGGTGATGGTTCGGAGTTGATAGCTAAAGCCATTCCCAGCATAGACAAAAGCGAGGCCCAGATTACTCGCATCTGTCCAATAGACCATATCAGCCTCAGAGTCATCCCACGCCTGCGCATTCAGAAAGCGCACTCCGATACAGTATTC
>JADNYV010001014.1:0-10796 GCA_015501055.1 Mucidula mucida | reverse complement strand
CGTCTTGAGTAACCGGCGACCGTGGGCTGTCACCGATAATGCAGACTATCCCATCATCATCTGGGCCGTCCACCGTCTTGGAGGTATCATCTCTGGGGCCAACCCGGACTACGCTGCCAACGAACTTCAATACCAACTGGAGATCAGCAAGGCGGTTCTGATGTTTGCGCATCCAGACACCCTTGCCACCGCTTTGGAGGCAGCGAAAACATGCGGTTTGCCCTCGGAACGCGTAGTTGTTCTATTCGAGAATAGTGAGAGTCTTACAAGTATCGACGACTTGGTGCAGCTCGGGGCGGGAAAGCGCAGATTCATCGAGCCCAAGATAGATGCAAAAACGAAGCTCGCGTTTCTGAGTTTTTCTTCTGGTATGGCGTTACTTGTTGTATTCACTATGCTGCAGACTTATAAGAATTTAGGGACTACTGGGAAGCCCAAGGTCGGTATTCAGTCATTGTAGCGTTCAATTTCGTACTATCGCTCTGGGTTACAGGCGGTGTCCATTCCTCATATTGCGCCCATAACGAATGTCATTCAAATGGCCGTTCATAATCGGGTTCACGACGAGTCGATACCGTGGGACAAGAGACGATATAGAAGCGGCGACATCGCGATGTGTGGTGCGTTTGGTAAACCTCTGTGATGTACTGGGCAAAGTTGAGCTCTCGTTGGCTCTAGTGCTGCCCTTATACCGTGAGTCCCCCATCCACTCGCTCCACTCGTATTCATCAATACACCCAGATATCTATGGTCTGGTTCTTAATGTGAGTATTCCCGCCTGTTCTGCGTCGCACTCACAACGTCGTAGCTTCATTTCATACTATTCTGTGGCGTACGTACTACCCTCCCTGCGTATTCGCACAACTTGAGCATTTCATAGATGTCCGTCGTCATAGTACCAAAGTTCAACTTTGTACAGATGCTGAAGAGCATCGTCTACTACCGTATCACTCACCTCATGTACGTCGCAACCCTTCACTGCAAGCCATTCTCAAACTGTGGTTTGTCAGGCTCGTTCCACCCCAAGTCGTTCTCTTATGCAAAGTAAGCATCTTATCAAAAACACACTCTCTTATTACTTCTATTGACATCACCAAGCACCCAGCAGTGAAAGACTTCAGACAAGGCCTCCAAGTCATCCGATGCATCATGGTCGGCGCGGCGCCCTTATCAGCCGAAGTCAACCACCAGCTCTTCCAGCTCCTCCCAGACGCCGAAATCGGACAGTCTTACGGTACAGCCTACTCTTCTCCGCGGCTTCAATCCGTTCATTATGTTTCTTTGTAGGCATGACGGAAACGTGTACGGCGACCTCGTCGTGGCCCGTCACACAGCGGCGCGGTACATCCGGAAGTGAGTGACCTGTCCTAGAGTAGAGGTGCTTGATGGGTTCTCAGGTGCCGGTCAATTACTGCCTGGGGTGATCGCGCGTGTCGTCAAACCGGATGGAACGCTTGCGGGTTATGACGAGGCGGGCGAGTTGGTGGTGTATTCCCTTCGAACGCGCTGAGGTATGAGAATAATGCAGAAGCGTGGGTTACACGGATAATCTCAATGATGTGTCGTGTTGAATCGAACGCTTACTAGGTCCCGGGAAACGTTTGTGGGAGGGTGAGTAGCATATCCCAGACGTGGACAGCAAGACAGACACCATTCACAGATGGGTGAGAACGGGCGACGAAGTAAAGATAGACCGGAATGCGGAGATCTGGATATTGGATCGTATCAAGGTAATGTCGAGACTAGAGACACGTTCTGCATCTGACAATCTTGGGCAGGAGATCATGAAAGTCCGAGGATTTCAAGTAGCCCCCGCAGAACTGGAGGGTTGTATTCTAGACCATCGAGATGTTTCTGATGCTTGCGTTGTTGGGATCCCAGATGACTACAGTATGCGTGATTGTTTTCGTTTCGTGTACGCTGCTAATGCATCGCACTTAGGTGGAGAGGTACCATTGGCGTTCGTGGTGCTCACCAGCGATGCAGAGGCGAAAGTCAAGGGAAAGCCTCAAGAAGCCATGAAAGTTAAGAGTCTATCATCAAGGTTCGTTGTCAGTCAGTGTCATTTTCCGTACTGAAGATGGCGGCAGCACGTGCCGCGAATAAAGTGGCGTACAAACATCTCAAAGGCGGCGTTGAGTTTGTTTCGTTTATACCTAAGAACCCTAGTGGAAAGCTTCTTCGTCGGGTCTTGCGCGATCAGGCGAAGCTGCTGTTGGGAACTAGACCGGCCAAGTTGTAGCTGCAGTGGAGAAACAGATGCAATAACAAATCAATACAGAGACGAGGTCACGTAAACCTTGAGGGATCCAATTTCTTCAAGTTGGCACTTCTTATCCTACCATCCATGATATGCTCAGTGAGAACTTTTGCCGTTCCTGGCGCGTTACATATGCCCTGGGAATGGTGAGGAGAAATCACGATGCAAGGGAATGATCGACGTACCCAGCAAGTATGACCAGCAGCAATGTAGAGACCGTGTGCCAGATTTTCAGCAGGACCAACAATGGGCCCTCCGCCAGCGCTAACGATTGGAAGGAAGCAAGCCTGCCGGGCATTCACAGTGCCCAGACTGAGTTCAGTGGAAATACTTGTAACATGCTTCCGAATGCTTTCGCAGGCTCCTTCGTCTACCTGAACGCCATCGACGGTTTCTGGTATGGGTGAATCGTCGCCAGGTCCGCAGGCGTAGACTTCGTTCCCAGGACGAGCATAGATTTCTGGAGAGACACGCTTACGCCTTCCGCCCTCCTGCAGCATTATCTCTGTGAAGAGAACGTAGGGCGCGATGGTTGTGCCGGGTGCAGCCTGGATAGTAAGACTGTGTGCACGGGTGGCAGAGATAGGAAGACGGGGTATGATGGATGGTGACCAAGCGCCAGCAGCGACGACGACATGCGTCGCGGGAATCTCAAGGGTACTTTGAGACGCAAGATCCTGGTAAATGACGCCTGTGACCCTGCCCCCGGATTGGGTGATGGATACAGCTTTGGCAGCGGAGATAAGTTCCGCGCCCGCTTCCCGCGCCAAATCGAGCATGCTCGTGGTAAAGAGGTATGGGTGTACCTGGGCCGTCGCGCCGGGGGTGCCATGGGCGAATAGGACTCGGTGACATGCTCTTTAACCCAGAGTAGATCGTCGGGGAGACCCTTGCTCTGTCGCGCTCTGGACGACTCTGCCGCGGGGTCGAGGCCGAGAGTCTTCTCTAAACTCTTCCTACGACCACCACGCCCGACCTCAGAACCCGTTTCTGTCGTGCTTGGCTCGCCTCTGCCTCCCAGCTCCCGCAATTTACGTAGCGCCACCCCCAGCGGTCCGTCCCGTTGTGCTCCTCCGCCAGTCTGACATGCTCAGAAAAGGACAAGTCGACGAGCTCTTTTGGGTATGCCCACTTGGCGATAAGCCCGCCCGCCTTTCCTGACGCTCCCTGGGCTGGTCCATGCACGGATGCCTCAAGGATGCGGATCGATGTGGCGGAGGAAAAGGCGGGGTGGCGGGTCAAGTAGTACGCCGTTGAGCAGCCGATAATGCCCGCGCCGATGATAACAATGCTCCGCGCGCCGTCAACGGGATCCATGAAAGTTACGACTGGCAAACAAGTGCTCCAATCAAGTGGAAAGCATTCCAAGTCTAGATCTGCCACAAGGTGGAACGACCTGCCTCTTTGGGAACACCCCTGACTAATATTGGCCGCCACGTTAGTAATACTACGCTACTGTGTGGCAAAATACGATAATAAAAGTAAAGAAGTAGATGAGGTTAGAAAAGAGTTGAGATGTGCTGGAGGCACGAGCAACGGGTGAAGCGAAAGATGGAGAATCACATCGTGGAGAGAGGAAAAGAATGATTGCCTCTTTCGGAGCAAAAACCTCGATCTCCGCTCATACTCGTACTTCCTGCCAACAGAGATAACGTTTAATTTCTTGAACAAACACTCAGAAGAGCACGATAATCCATTAGATCCGCGATTGTAAATTTCTGACGCGCAGTTATGTAAGCACTTTCTTCTTTCGTCCATGCCACTCGATGGGCATTCTTTCCTCGTAGCCCAAGGATGGTCAGGCAAAGGCACTGGGCTCCGACAGGGCGCCATTACCCGCCCCATAACCGTCTCCCAGAAAAAGACACTCTCAGGCATTGGCAAGGACCGTGACGAGGCTTTTCCATTTTGGGACCAGTATGTCGTACCGATCTATCAGTCTCCCAGTTTAAAATGACATGTCAAAGTCTATTCTCTGCAGCGGCAAAGTCCATACAAGTCAAAATAACTAGCAGTGATGAGGAGGACGATAGTGACGAGGTGTGTTGTCACTAATAGCGCGTACTTTTCTCAATTCAAAGTATCTTAGGATACCCCGTCGGCACCGACGCTAAAACGCACGACTACCGGTATTCTGAGCAACAAACGGCCCATCGATGGCATCCCAGCCACGCCCGACCCATCTGGGAGTAGCACTCCGACCGCACCAACCCAGCGTCTGAGCCTGCTCTCGCTCGCTAAACGAGAAGCAGCAAAGCGTGGTCTCTACTCTAAATTCTTCCGCGGACCAGTCCTTGGGCCAGATCCTTCTTTCGCAATGCCTTCTCCTTCGCCGACTCCTGCACCATCTATACCCACAACCTCCATCGACGAATCCGGACTGAAAACGTCTGATAAAGGCAAAGGAAAGACGAAAGAAGAAAAGGCGCTCAAGAGGCAGCACAGAGCAGAAAAGGCAGAGAGAAGGGAGCGAAAGCGTTTAAAGCTCGAAGCACGCGCAGTTGAATCTGACGCTGAATCCGAAAAAGTCGCACGGAAGCGCAAGAGGAACAGTGCTGAGCAAAACGAGACGTCTTCTACTGCCGATGCAGGTGTCAAGAAGAAGAAACGACACCGCAAAGTCGAGGTCACCGACGAAGCAACTGACGAACCTCCTCGCAAAAAGAAACGGAAACGTGATCTTTAGCCTTTGTATATCCTAGTGGCAATTTCGCAGACAATATGATTCCTTCCTCGAGGTCTCATGCGTCCTAAACAGGAGCTCCGTTGATTTACAATCAAGGATCAACTTTCAAAGGGTTATATTGGTCGACGCGGGAGTAGAATACAATTCCTGTTCGTTAGTTTTCGGACGACTGGGGGGGATGTGCAAGGATATCTACACTAGATTGCAATGGATAGCGAGGGCGTAACGATGAACGTGAACATGAGGAAACAGCAAACGACGAAATTATACCAAGATTGCATGCATTACACTCTGGTAGACCGGAACGCACTCTGCATCGCGATGCGCCGGGCCTGCAGTGTAAACATTGAGAACAGACACTTGAGGTGAGAATTGGCGACGCACCTGATCCAGGGAAATCGAGCCTTCCTTCAACTCAACCTTCTGTCTTCCATCATCCTCCTCATCGTCGTCATCATCATCGAACATTCCCTTCCTCCCCGAATTACGCATTCCTCCAAACGCTGCTTTCCCGCCAGCCAACGAAAAGGGTGTTGACGCGACGGCAGTCCCGAACACACTGACGTTTGCTGGTGCACCAAAGGCCGCAAATTCGGTGACCACCTTCCGCGGTGGAGAGCCGGCACTGGCTTTGGGACTGCCCGTCGGAGAGAGGGACCGAATCGTGGGCGACCGTGGAGGGGTGGCGGGTGTGAAAGAGGAATAGCTCTTGCCACTATTGAGATTCCGCATCTGCAAATATTTGTCCGTGAACCGTGTGCCATGCACCTTGCCAAGGTCAATCACTTTCATCTTTGACATAGACAAAACTCACCTTTTTCAAATGCGGACGAGCTTCGGCTAGTGACTGCGCCGTCATAAACACATCGACATTGTTCGACGACTCTGGAGACTCTTTGTAAATGCTTTCTATCACCACCTTCTTTGTACTCTCGTTCCGCAAGAGCAGTTTCTCGTGCAGCTCCCGAGCAACGTCGTCCACGCTCTCGTTGTTACCGAGGATGCGCTGGGCCACCGCGTGTCCTACCTCGCGCACCAAGCGTTCCATGTCAAGGTTTTCAAGAACACTGCCGACGATGGCATGAGCAAGGAGATCAGCGGTCGTCAGCGGAAGCATCAAGCCCGATGTGAGATTAGTTATTGCTTTGTAAAAGTCGGTTGCATACTAGGGGGCACCCAACCTGAGGATCAGTAAAGAGATGAACACAAGCGGACTCACTTGATATCCGCTCAGTGCGGGCTCACAGGCGACGAAAAACTGGGTTGATGTGACTGGTGCGAACGAGGATACACAACACGATGACGTACGAGAGTGATACCACGGCTTGCAAGCGCACGAGCTAATTGCAGGGGATCATTGCCATCTGGTGAGCCTTCGTCGAAACCTAGCACAGAATGTAAGTATTACTTCCACGCTGCACCAGATAAACACAAGACAGTACCGTCCCCGTACTCCCCAATGCCATGGGGAGGCGCATCAGCAATCAAGACGACCATCTTGGTCGCATTCTCGCGCCAGTCCATATTCAACGCCTCCACCAACGCCGCCGTCACCGCCTCCGGCCCATCGCCGCCCCCAGACGCATACAATCCGGACAGGTGCTTATGTACTTGGCTGACATCAGACGTGAACCCAAAATTCTTGGTGATATACGTGTGGTCCTGAGGTGGATGGTCTCGGAAGGCGACGAGCCCGACGCGCAAGTCTTCCTGGGCCTGAAGGCGCCCCGATTCATATATGTGTCCGCATATCTCTTTGATGTTCTTGGTTGCAGAGGTAATGTAGCTCCCTTGGCTGCCGGTACAGTCTTGCACGAACACCAGATCCCTGCAGTCGCCCCCTTTAAGCAGTGCATGCAGGCTAGAGAGATGGGGCAGCACTTACAGCATTTTCCTGTTCGGGTCGAGGTGCGCATTGTACTGCTGCTCGCTGAAGACAGGCTGGTAGGACTGGGAGCCCGCGGCGCCTTCGAAATCCATATCCAGTCCATGATGCTGGTTGTTCAAGTTCAAGTTGCAGTTCAAGCTTTCGAAATCAACAAATCTCCAGCCTAGATGATGCAGTCAGACGCAGAAATGAGGAAAATCGCTTGTTTTAGCCTGCACGAAATTGAACAGGCCGTAAGAAAGGAGTCACGCTGCGGACATAATAAGATCCGATTTCTGATTATCCCAAACACGTGTTGATCACACGCGCCACGGCAAGGCAACCTGCTCCCTCAATTCAACGCAAAATTAGACGGTGTTTCTATTAACAGCTGTACATTATCAGCCCCTTCGCCCCAGCAGCCAAGTCGCCCAATGTGTCGTCCACGGCGGCAATCCAGTCGGCCGCAACACACTTCGATACATTATTACCAACGCTGCTGTACACCCCCCTAGCAATGCGGTCAACGTAAAATACTTTCGCCAACGTGCACTCAACAACAACGCTCGATCATCCGCCTGGTATTGACGTGTTCCTGCAAGGCGATAATCAGTGAATGTATTCCCCGACGAGGTGACTGAACGCACGGCTTCATCGCGATACCACAGATGGCATGGAAAACGTCTGCAGTCTGCCCGGTTTTCACGCTAACAGACACGGGAACCTGCAACAATAGTCGCCGGCAATATACGTCAGTTGCACTTCATGTCGCTGAAAAAACGAGGCGTCAACGCGGTACATATCGAACAATAGGAGCTCATATACCTGTTGAGCTAAATCTAAATCAGATTTAGTCGCGACAAATAATGTTGGTATGTGGTCGAGACTGTAAGATTGCTAAATGCGGTTCAGAAGTGGACGAATGAGACTAGGCCGCACTCACCCGCAGATTGCTGATGTACGAAAAGGAATTGGTGTCGCTGGAATCATGCACATACACAATAACGTCCGCCAAATCCATCTTCTTGGAATTCCGGAGCATCTCCGACTCGTACTTGGAACCAAACTCCTGGAGCTGCGAAGCATTGCTCAAAAATCACACCTGAAATATGCAATGGAACGGACCACAAGATATTTTTCCGAGCCATCAATATCCACGGCGTTCACCACGCTGATTTGCTTCGTCGTAGGTTCGTACGCCTCCCGGAACGGTTTGCCCACGAAAGATCTGAGAAGCGATGTCTTCCCTGAACCAGCAGCACCGAATGCATAGCATAAAAACACGTTTCTTGACACCTTGCCTTTGCGGCGGTCGATCTTGCGGGCACGAGTGACGTGCAGGGCACTCGTCCGTGGTTCGTCAGGGTAGCCGAGGTATGCCAGATACGCCAATGTCGTCTTATGGTCCAACAGAGTAGTCATACTAGGATATCGATGTCATTTAACAACGCGTGAAGGGGACATGGAACGCACCTCCATTGTGCCAACCAGCCCTGCAATGTTACAGCACCTGAATCGTCTGAAAGCGTTGTGTCCGGAAACTTCTGGCTTGCCCAAGGATTCCCCGGTGATGTACTGAAAACGTCTTCCAATTCGGATTCCTTCAGAGCACCGTCTTGATCCTAGAGGGCATTGATGGAGAGAAGCGATCGAAATGAAGAAGCATACCTTGTCGAAAGTTTCGAAAATGTCCGTTAAGAACTGGTAACCGAGAGGGCTTAGTTCAACTGAGCAATCTGGGGGTACGTCAAATCTGAGTTGGAGTTAGCGCAGAGTATGAGGCTTGACTGGAACGTAGCCTACTTGGGTGAGAGGAATTCCTCTGTTAACCGAAGGTCCTCAGCGTAACCAAACTTGCGTAAGACTGTCCACGTCGTTTCCAGCCGACCACGTCGTATGAATATCGTATGGAGATAGAGAAAGCCGTCTTCAGTTAGACCACCATCGCGAACGCCTCCTTCATCGTGTTGCTGAACCATTTCCCGGATACCTTCCAGCTCTTGTAACTGCAGGGGCGCGTCGAAGCACTTTCTCTAGACCTCGATTGTCACGCGACAGTAGGGCTAAAACAAGTTGCCCGACACTCACCTGGAATTCGTTTAGCTCGGATGGGTCTAAAATGCCATCCTTGTCGGTATCGCATAACTTGAATATCCTCCTGAGTGCTTTTACGCACGCGGGTTTTAAGACCTGAGTAGTGGGTGAGGATACGTTTGAACCGATGAGCGGAGCGCGTACATGGTCGCGGGAATCATACAAGGGTGCGGTTGGATGAAGGACGGCCTTTTGCGCAAAGTAGAAAACCTCGGACACGTTGAGGGGGAGCTTGGCTGAGCACTCGACACATGTCTCGACTTCCTAGTTGGTGTCTGTAAGTGGATGAGCACGAGGATGAAATGAATCCACCTTGAATTCGTTCATTATGGGGACGATTTCATCTTCTAGGGCTTCGTTCGTTACTTCGCCACCGCGGAGATCGATTTTGTTGCCAACGAGTATCACGGGAACCTAGAAAGGCGTTAAGAATAGAGAATGATGGAACTAGAGGTGCTCACGTTGACTCCGAGTTGTCGAAAGTGTGGTAGCCAAAAGGTAGGTATCCGAACGAAAGAGTGGGAATTTTCGACAGAGTAGACGACGCAAATAACGTGTGCTTTGCGGATTTCGGCCTCGAGGTGTACTCTGTCCTGGGGGCCCGCTGCATATAGCGGCAGTCAGGACACGGCATGGAGACGCCACAAAGAGCCGCACCTCCGGAATCAACGATATATGTGGTGACATTCTCTGGCGTTACTTCTGGCGGTATAGTGACTTCCGGTACGATGTGTTGGACCTGTTGTTGTTGGCTAATCTGGAACAAATCGCAATGGATGCACGTACGTGGGCCACGAACGACTCTTTTATCAGAGAAGTCACAATGGTACTCTTCCCGACACCCTCTGTTGCGGAATATTAGTTGTGGTGGTCGTTGTTGAGCACGACGACGACAACGCACCGTCGCCGACGAGAAGAATGCGGACATCTCTTCGCATGTCGAGGGCTGTGAGAGCACCGGAGCAGACGAAAGAGCAACGGAAGCGGCTGACGGTGGACTATCGTGAATAGAGCAAGCCTAGTCTGGAACGCGTCAATTCGGCATGCCGGCCCCTTCTTCCCACGCTCTTACTCCCTCTTCGGAGCCTTTGCCCCTCTCATCTTGACTCTCAACATGTTACTACTAGACCTTCCCCACGACATCTTGTTAACAGTTATTCACGAACTAAATGCTTTGGATCTATCAAGGCTTTCTGTGGTCTGCAAATCCCTCGATTCCTTGGTAAGCCACGCCCAATTTCATGTATGCCAAGTCCTCACTCAATTTTCAGGTGAATGACTATGGATGGAACGATTATTCCAGGCGTAATCCGCGCCCTTCTTATAGTCTCGCCACTGCACGCGCATCTTGGTCCGCAAAGTCGCGAGTGCGTTATGATACTCTCACCGACCGTTGTTGGACGCGCTCAAAACACGAAGCTCATCACAATACAACTTATGTTGCTCGGCCTCTCTCTAAACAGTGGAGGGGGAAATTCCAACCTGTCATGGACATTTCTTCGTCCCATCTAGTTGTCGCAGCTGCTCGCACAATATACATCTACAGTTTCCTTGTCCCTAATCTCCCCAACGATGCACCGCCAGTAGATTTGGCACACCAGCACACCCTTCCTGACGCCCAACAAGCACGGTGCGATATCACATCTATTGCCTTCGTTTCCGACGAATTGGGGACTTGTACTCTACTCGTTGGCTTCCAAAATGGGGGCATTGAGCAACTCCTGTACCAAGATGACACGGTTGTCTCAACTCTACCCGACTTCACGGACATCCACGGAGACTGTCTGGTCGAAAGTCTAAAAACTGACGACCAGATTTTATTATCTCTGGCATCGTCTGGTCACGCTGCTTTGACAAACAGAGCTTCATCCCAGTCTTCGGAAATTTAC
>JADNYV010001013.1:0-10833 GCA_015501055.1 Mucidula mucida | reverse complement strand
CATCGAGGAGATCACGTAGATGCATGGGTCCAGAACTACTCGGACCAGAACTTCGACGAGGAAGAAGAGGAATGGACAGTCTCTTGGACGGAGTTCAAGGAAGACTTGAAGGAGCGATTTGTGGATTCCAACCTCGCGCGAGACGCGCAAGACCAGATCGAGCGGTTGCGCCAGGGGCAAGACACCGCTCAAGATTTCTTCCAGAAGTTCGAGGTCCTGCTCACTCAGGCAGGAATACTCGAAGGATGACGCATTTGTCGTGCGACTTCTCGAGACCAATGTCAACGAGAAGATCATCGACCAGATCTATGGCAGCCGAGACGGGTTGCCAGAGAAGTACAAGGATTGGAAGGCACAGATCCTTCAGATCGATCAGCTGTGGAGAAGGCGGCGAGCAAGAGGTCCGGCATGCAGTCCCGGCCCAAGCTCCGCAGGTGGCTATATCGAGAGCCAATCCTACGAACCCACCCCCACGCCGATCACACAACAAGATGCCACCCGGTGTTACCTATGGAGGAGCTGGCAGGCCGATGGACATCAACAACGCACGTCGAAGGGGACCTCTGCTTCAGCTGTGGCGAACACGGCCACGTCAGCAGGTTCTGTCCGAAGAAGGGTCGACCCCAGACGATTCGGGGTTTATGGACCGAAATGAATGACGAAGAGAAGAAGAAGCCGTGGAAGAGTTGGGTTTTGTGAAGCTCCCGCAGTAGACGCAGTCCTGCCGGAGCAGTCATCAAGGGAAGGGTTGTCAGATGCAGAATCTATTTACAGTACGGGTACTGAACATCTAAAATATCATCGACGACTTACCACCAAAACCTGCAAAGAAAGATTTGAGCCAAATACGCCCGAGTGGATCACACAACGGCTAAGAGAGGATGAGTGCGAGAGCAGTGGGAATTTTGAGAGCATGGATGCCGGAGCAAAGAGAGAGAGAAGCACGGAAGAGAAGGTGATGGCGATCAGAGTGTTGACAAAGGAAGCTGCGGTGCAAGTTGTGACGGAGTTGAAAAAGTCGAGGAAGTACATCCAGGGAACAAAGGGGCGGGACATGAAACTCCAAGTAACCATAGAGAGCATGCACACAGGCTCTGAATGGGAAACGAGTGCCCTTCTTGACAGTGGAGCAACGGGTTCTTGTGTCAATAAAGAATTGTCGAGAAGAACAGACTTCCGATTAAGGAGTTACGGTCAAGCTTCCTGTCTATAATGCGGATGGAACCCTAAACGAGGAGAGCAATTGAAGGCTTTGTGGAGGTCCGGATGAAGATGGTGACCACGCCAAAAGATTGAGTTGGCCGTCACCAATCTTGGCAAAACAAGTATCTTTTTGGGGCTAGATGGCTACATATCACAACCCCACAATCAACTGGACGGAATCCACGTTGACTTTTGATCGATGCCCAGACCGTTGCGGCTACCTACCCGAGTATAACTCGCCGGAAGATGAAGGAGAAGAATAGAAGAGAAGTTGGAAGAGGGAGAGCGTTTGTTCTGGATGGACTGGGACAACTATCGCAAAAGCGGTGAAAAGCTGAGATCACAACAGCCTTCATCCGCTGCTGCACCTTACATTGAGGAATTCTCCGATGTATTCAGCAAGGCGGACTTTGACAAGTTACTGGAGCGAAGACCTTGGGACACACAATAGAACTACACCTGGTTTCAAGCCGGTTGACTGCAAGGTTTACCCCTTAGTCCATCCGAGCAGAAGGCATTAGACGAGTTCTTGGAGGAAAACATACGCACGGGACGCATACGGCCATCAATTTCACCTATGGCATCACCCTTCTTCTTTGTCAAAAAGAAGGATGGAAGCCTTCGGCCAGTACAGATTATCAGAAGTTGAACAACATGACAATCAAGAACCGATACCCCTTGCCGTTGATCCAGGAGCTTATGACAAGTTGAAGGGAGCAAAGGTTTTCACAAAGATGGATGTCCATGGGGTTACAATAACATCCGGATCAAAGAAGGTGATGAGTGGAAAGCGGTGTTTAGAACAAACCGAGGCCTGTTCGAGCCCTCAGTCATGTTCTTCGGACTTACAAACTCGCCGGCACATTCCAATCGTTCATGAATCACATTCTGAAGGAGTGATTGATGAAGGACATGTTATAGTTTACTTGGATGACATACTTATCTTTACGAACACGTTGGAAGAACATAGGCATATTGTACGACGAGTATTAGAAATATTACGAGTAAATAAGTTGTATTTAAAACCCGAGAAATGTAGTTTGAGGCACATACTGTAGACTACTTAGGAGTTATTGTTGGAGGAGGAGAAGTGAAGATGGATCCGGCAAAAGTGGCCGTAGTGAAGGAATGGAAGGAGCCGACGAAGAAGAAGGAAGTACAGTCATTCCTGGGCTTCTGCAACTTCTACCGACGTTTCATTCGGGGATTTGCGGGAGTAGCGAAGCCATTGACATTGCTAACCGGGAAGGGCGAGTGGGTTTGGGGCATGGAGCAGCATGAGGCGTTTGAGGAGTTGAAACGGAGGATGACGGAAGAACCCGTTCTGATTGTACCATGCGACGACGGCAAGTTTTGAGTTGAGGCGGACTCCTCGAACTATGCGAACGGGGCGGTTCTTTCCCAGTTTGTTGACGGAAAATGGAGACCAGTAGCCTTTTGATCTCGCGCGCTGAACGAAGTGGAGCGCAATTATGAGATCTACGACAAAGAGATGATGGCTATTATGGACTCGATTGACGACTGGCGGCAATATCTCCTAGGCGCTAAGGAGACAGTGGAGGTTTTTACCGATCATCAAAACCTTCAGTACTTTAGGAAACCGCAGAAGTTGAACCGGAGGCAGGCGCGATGGGTTACGGAGTTGGCAGAGTATGACATACAGATGATTCACAAGCCGGGCAAGACAATGGGGAAAGCTGATGCCTTGTCAAGGATGACAGGCCTTGAGAAGGGGGAAAAAGATAACGAAAACGTTGTTTTACTAAAACCGGAGTTTTTTATATCACAAATTCAATTTCTTTACATACAGTAGCTACACCGGAGGACGAATTACTTAACAAAATCAAACAAAGAAAAGGAAACAAGGACAGATACGTACAAAAAGCATTAGAAAACAAAGAAAAAGGATGGGAAGAGAAGGAAAACGGACTTATTATATGGAAAGATCGTATTTACATACCGAAGGACAAGGAATTGCGGGGAAAAGTTATTGGAATGCATCATGATGCACAGCTTGCAGGGCATCCGGGACGGTACAAGACTCTCGAGTTGATCACACGCACATATTGGTGGCCAGGAATTAGCCGAGACGTCCGCGAATACGTGGAAGGGTGTCAAAAATGCCAAGTTACAAAGTCACATCGCACAAAACCGGCTGCACCCCTCCATCCTATAGACGTACCAAGCGAACCATGGAAGAAAGTTGGGACGGACATGATCGGCGAGTTGCCGGAGTCGGGAGGATACAATGCGATCAGCACGTTTGTGGACCATTTCACAAAGCGGTTACGCATCATACCAGCACACACCACCCTGACGTCAGAAGGCATGGCTCGTATTTACCGCGATCGAATCTTCCCCATACATGGATTGCCGCGACAGATGATACACGATCGAGGTCCGCAATACCACTCGCGTTTCATGAAGGAGTTATACCGGCTGTTGGGCATTGAAGGGAACTTCACGACGGCGTACCATCCACAGGCAAATGGGCAGACGGAACGGCTGAACCAAGAGATAGAACATTTCTTACGGTTATTCGTCAACTACCATCAGAACGACTGGCACGAATGGTTACCCTCTGCTGAATTCGTTTACAACGATCGAGTTCACTCGGCAACCAAAGTCACTCCGTTCTTCGCAGACATGGGCAGACATCCCTACAAAGGCACCGCTCCGAAAACGGCATCGAGAAATGAGACTGCGCAGGAGTTTGCCGATGGCATGAGGAAGACATGGGACGAAGTGGGGTCAGCATTGAAGATGGCCAAAGAGGATATGAAACGGTTTTATGACAGGAACGGACAGAGGCAGTGGAGTACAAGGAAGGCGACAAAGTATGGCTGGAAGGGACGAATCTTAGCACGGATCGACCAATGAAGAAGCTCGATGACAAACGCTTCGGGCCGTTCAAAGTGATCAAGAAAGTCGGGACGAGCTCTTACAAGCTCCAGATTCCTCACACGTGGAAAGCATCCATCCCGTGTTCAATGAGGCTCTGTTGACGCCTTACCACGAGCCCCAATTTCCGACGCAACCCCGAGACACGCGTCCACCACCTGTGCTGGAAGGAGCCGAACCGGAATGGGAGGTTGAGAAAGTGGTGAATTCCCGGAAGTACCGCGGGGGTTTTCAATACAAGGTTCACTGGAAGGGTTATGGCACACACGAACAGACATGGGAACCGGCATGCAATCTCAAGAATGCCGACGAAGCCATTCGCGATTTCCACCAGCAGTACCCGAAAAAGCCGAAGCCACCTGCGCTTGCTCGCATCGAAGTCCCCATGTCGCAATTTCCATCACACCTATTCCGACCCATGCCACCGCCTGACACCGAACCTATTGATGTCACGCTACCCTCTGCGGCCCTCATGGAGCAAATCTGGCGCAGAATGGAACTTGCGCCTTAAGGAGGGGGTGATGTTATGAATGACCATATTTTCACACTTTCACATCTTATCATATCTTATCGGGGGCCTTGTCTTATCAACCAACGGACTGTTTCATCATCTCTTTCGTCACCGATCATACTCCTTTTCATTACCGAAGCCGTACTCATGTCGGACACACACCCAACACATGGATGACATCATACATGCCGATACCTCATGGACTCCCTATTGTATACACACCGCCGACACTCGTAGCACACATGGTCGTTTCAGTATTATTACTTACATGCAGATACCACTCGTATTTAATGGTTTCACGGACTAGTAGCATACAACACTGGGTCAAGGGCGTGGAGCATCCCTAGTAGAAACGCGTATGGACAAGGAGTCTCAAACACAGACTTACTAGTATATAAGCAGTAGTGTAGTATCATTGTACTTTAGTTCCAATCTCGTTTATACACCTGGCCTAGCCTAGTCTTACGAACGCAAACGTTTTCTCTTTCAGTTCTTGCTGTGGTACCTGGTTGAGTCTCGTGGCTTAGTCAGTCGCTAACAGTATGGCTGGAAGGGACAAATCTTAGCACAGACCAACCAATGAAGAAGCTTAATGACAAACACTTTGAGCCGTTCAAAGTGGTCAAGAAGGTCGGGACGAGCTCTTACAAGCTCCAGATTCCTCACACGTGGAAAAGCATTCATCCTGTGTTCAATGAGGCCCTGTTGACGCCTTACCACAAGCCGCAATTTCTGATGCAACCCCGAGACACGCGTCCACCACCTGTGCTAGAAGGAGCCAAACTCGAATGGGAGGTTGAGAAAGTGGTTAATTCCCGGAAGTACCACGGGGGTTTTCAATACAAGGTTCACTGGAAGGGTTATAGCACACACGAGCAGACATGGGAACCGGCATGCAATCTCAAGAATGCCAATGAAGCTATCTGCGATTTCCATCAGCAGTACCCAAACAAACGCGCTTGCTCGCATTGAAGTTCCCATGTCGCAATTTCTATCACATCTATTCCGACCCATGCCACCGCCTGACCCCGAACCCCTTAACGTCACGCTACCCTCTGCGGCCCTTATAGAGCGACTCTGGCGCAGAATGGAACCTGCGCCTTAAGGAGGGGGTGATGTTATGAATTGCCATATTTTCACATTTTCAGATCTTCATCATATCGGGCTTGTCTTATCAACCAACAGACTGTTTTATTATATGTTTCATCACCAATCATACTTCTTTTCATTACCGAAGCCGTACTCATGTCGGACGCACGCCAAACACATGGATGACATCATACATGCCAATACCTTATGGACTTCCTATTGTATACACACCACCGACACTTGTAGCACACATAGTTGTTTCAGTATTATTACTTACTAGACCAGGGCGCGAGTGTTGGGTGTTTAAGTGTACACCCGGGTGCACCCGGCACTCACACCCGGGTGTCGAGTGTTTGGCAGTGGTGAGTAGGGTGTTTGCACGGGTACCCACTCGAGTGCGGGTGTCTGGCTTTGGGCCACGAGTGCCGACCCACACTCTACCCGAGTGGACACTTGCAAACACCCGGGTATTCAATAAAATGAACCCCGCAAGAATCGAACTCACGGGGCTCTGACCGCTTTGCGATCAACATCACAACAATGGGCGCAACCACTCCGCCAAACGGTCTTGACAGACCTTAACTTTCAGCACTTATTACATACCACCCGGTCAATGAGGATTTTAAAAAAATAATAGTACACCTGCACTACAACATAATAAAAGTCCACAAACACAAGAATACATATAAAGTACAATGCAAGAAACTAAAGTCTATGGGGGAGGAGGGGTGCACGACATACAAAATCCGCATATGTAATGATAAAATGCCAGGCTATGGCATACTCAGCTTCATTCAGCTCAACAAGTGGTGGGATGTTCGGAGGGGCAAGTTGTTGCATGCAAGAGTGTGTCGACGAAGCCATAGAAGGTGCTCTCAATCATTCACACATCACCCGATACAGAGCGTAGAGGGCCTCCTGACGAACCTGCACATCTTGCGATCCCAATCCAACATTGACTTCCTCCAAATCCGCCACCAACAATCTTGCCTGCGCGAAACCCGGCATAAACGCGATGACCTTGATGAACCAACTCTCTCTGGTCGACGTGTCGAGCTTATCAAACTGGCCCTCCTCAACCTTGTTGAATCCCTCTGGCTTCAATTCGTATAAGTAACCGTCCAAAATAAGGAGTTCAAAACGGAAGGAGATGGTGTAGATTTCCCACAGGATTTGCCGACAAACATTCTGGGGTATTTGCCGAGGCTCGTAAACCGTATTGTTCCAAGTCGGCGCGATGCTCCCAAGGTTATTGAGGTGAATACCCTGACCAATGATTGTTAGTACAACAAAAATCAAAATATGAATGATTTCGCGTACCAAAGAGCCCGCACTGTTGAGACTTGCCTGAATATCAGCCTGAATCTGACAACAACTCTCAGCTGCCTTCGTATCATTGCGAGATCCATGTAATTCCAACCCGAGTATGTTGCGCCACTCAGAAGATGACATGAGGCAACGCGTCACACCCAATGTCCGAATGTAATACAGGAGAACGGGACGAAGCCTGAGATATGTCGTGAAGTAGGCCTGCCGCAATGTCTTGTTGCGGTGGTTGGCGAAAAGGATAGGATCTGGGAGTATATATCCTCGCGATACCCCCAGACACGATTTCTGAGACTGGTTGAACGACGCGCCGATAACTGTGCTTGCCTGCGCCCATATCCGTAGTGCTTAAGGCATAATGGGGGATACGACGTCCACGAACTTGTTGCAATCCTGCGGCTGTTTCTTGGCCCGCGTCGGTTTCACATCTAAAAAGTAGAAAAACATTTCAGTTCGTGTAAATGAGCAAGCAAAATATGTACAAGGGGCAGAGCGGACTGAGGATTGAGAGGATGGTTGCGGAGGACCAGAGGCAGATTGGCAATTGACGGAAGGGCGAGACAACGATGATTCCGCTGCTTGAGAGGGAGGAATTGAAGGTGGTAGTTCCGGTTGACAAGAAGACTGCGAGGCAGCGGAAGCATCGTATTGGACATTGGTAGCTGGATCATCCGTCCCAAAGATAGTCGAAGGAAATGTGCGCTTCCAGCCGTAATGCGCCATTGCTCGGTAATGTTCCAGATCTGCTATTTTCCCTGAAAATATTGTAGGGCACGGGGGCGACTCGTCATCAAAACAGACGTGGCAACTAAACTCCCTTGACGTTGAAGGAATGTTGTCCAGCCATTTGTCGACGCGAAGCCCAGTTTCCGCGCCAAGGGGACGAAAGACCCACACTGGAATGCCCGTCTAAAGTTGATTCATTGAGGCAAACAAAAAGAGGGTGGTAATGACAACTTACCCAATAACAATTCAATGCCACATCCAGCCGATCTGTGATAGTGCCCACAACTGGTTGCAGTGGAAGCTGCCTCGCGTCTGGGGTGTAAAATGCGTCTTGGACGCGGGAAATCCAGGTCAAGCAAGCATCAAACTCGAGACAGAGGTGTTGTGTGAGCCTCCACGTCATGGCTGCCTCCTCGTAAGTAGATGGTGCAGACATCCGACCGAGCAGGTATTGGATACAAGCCCGGTAGTCCCATAACTTGGTGTTGCCTTTGATGTGCTTGTTAGAGTCGGTCCCTTCGGTGCTGGAGTTCAAGACCGCAGAGACGTGCTTCTTGATCTTGAGAAACTGGTCCGAGAGGACATTGCACAGGTCTTGGCGAATGACACCCAAACAAACAGAAGAGATGTTGCTATCAATGAGGGTGAAGTTGTTGGGGCGAGGGAGGAACCACATGAATTTGGAAAAGCCAACGTTAACAGATTGGGGAAATTGCAGGCAGGTTAGATGGGGCGTGCGCGAATTGAACGGTTGAGGGGTGAAGCAGGGATTGTGCTCTCCGAAGTAATACTCCTTCCGCATTCAAATGTTTTGGTCGCCGAGGTGAAGGTCAGTCATGGTGTCCATGTTCGGGGAGGTAACAAAGACGCTGAATTCTGGATAGCGACGCCCAACGCGCCCCTCATACGACTTAATGGCAGCCATCTGTGGGAGGTGCATTAACTGATAAGATTGAACGACTAGAAAAGAGAACGCACCGAGACGCGTGTAGAATTACGGACGGGATGCTGTAGATAAAATATGAATAAAATTGGGATAGCCGAGTGCACAGGGAACGTACCTGACACCCAGAAAATTAACAGCAGAGATTCTCAAAGCGACACGAGTTTTGCTGGTTGTGGGGGCGGGGTTGAGGATGCTGCAAGTTCAATCAGACTAATGGCGCCAGCCGCATGAAACAAGAAACGTACCGAGAGCTCAATAAATGAAAGCAAATGGTCCTAGCCCGACGCGATCCTAGCGGTGAGTATGGGCGGGGCACAGATCTGAACATGATCATTGGTAGCAGTGCTCACCAGATAATAAAGACGTACCCGTGAACCAGTGTATGTAGAGCGGTGCCCTGTGTATCCAAGGCTGCACCTAAAATGAAGGGCAGTGAACGAACAGCCTTCCAACAGGATATGCTGAGGCGCCACCTACCGACTGAAGGACCAACGAGCTAGGCGCCACCGACCGACTTAACGTCGAGTCTGGTATGGATCCGACGATTACACCAACGCAAAGCCGAATGTAAGGTAAAAAACAACACCGACGTAACGTCAAGTGCTGCTGAGAGGGCGGCAAGAATAAAAAAAGCAGAAAGGCAGACGACAGCGAGAGAGGCGGGCAGACAGATGGGCGGAGATAACAAGATCATGGCTTAATTGGCGTGTCTGAACGCGCCACCAGTGCCAAAGACGGCCAAGCAATGGTGCAGCCAAACACAGCCCAATATTGGGATTTCACGTCCAAGTCACCTTACTTTACTCTCTCACCTCACCGACCTCGTCCTCTCTTCCGTCTTCCCGCCTCTCTCTTGCGCTGCTCGAATTTGTCTCGGCAGTTGCACTCTTGCAGCGTATCAAATTTGTTTTGTGCGCCGCGCCGGTTTCAGAGGTACTCGACGTTACGTTGGTACTTGGCTGTGTACCTTTGGGCGGACGGCGTACACGTTCCTCTGTTGTCCGGTACGTGGCGCGCGCATATCTTGCTGCTGTTGTATACGGACTGACATTTCGTGTTTTTCAGGGTTTCTCATTGCCGCCATCATCTCCTGGTATGTGGCGCATAACGTTTTTGCATTGTCCTCACTGACTGGATTCTTATTTAGACGTTCTCGATTGAAATCCTTCATACTCGGTAGGCTCATCATTATCTCTATCTACTCGATAGTAACATTTTTTTAAAGGGATGGCAAAAGCGAAAGCGACCTTCAGCAAGAAGACGACGGACTCGGGCAAGAAAAGCAATACCCGTAGGAAGACTGACATGCAGAAGAAATCCGACAATGTCAAGGCCGCGCCAAATTGTCCTCCCGCCAATGGCAAGAAGAGGCCCGCAGGTCCTATGGAGTCTGTGCCCCCTGTTGGTACAGCGCAGCGCATCAACAAGCGCAAGCCCCTGCTTGCAGATGTTGACCCTGACGCGCCGAGCAGTGGCAAGGAGGAGGAGGAGCAGCCGCCAAAGAAGAAGAAAAGGAGTGCTTCTCCTGCTCGGAAACAGAAGGAGGCGGAGAAGAAGAAGCAGAGGAAAAAAAAGTCGACGGAGGACAAGTGGGTTGACGAGCAGGATCCAGCGCCCGAGGAGGAGGAGAACAGCGAGATCCCAAAGAAGAATACGTTAGAGTGGCATTGATGGAATCTTCGTGAGTCATTCCTACAATTTCCATGATATTTGACTGACTATGTTTCCAGCCAAACTTCGCCCTCGTTGGACGTCCAGTCAGTACAAGCACTTCAAAGACGACATTGAAGTCATCTACGACGCTTCTAAGCAGAAGTTCTATCATAGGTTTATCTGCAAGATGTACGTGATATGTTCTTTTTGCGCGTAGTAATTCTCACTTTCACGCAGGACGGGCAGCACTCATCTTCGCCCTGTTGGCTTCAGTGGCGGGTCAAATCTTCTGAATCACGCCAAGACGTGCAACGCGGCACATGCGGCCAAGGAAGGCAAACCTGTCCAACCAAAGATCACCGACAAAATCCCCCGCAAGTTTCGCAAGGGAATGTTCCGGTACAAGATGTTAAACTGGTTCACTCGCTGCCATTGCCCTGATGCCATGATTGAGGACAATGAGCTAATCAATGTGTTC
>JADNYV010001012.1:0-10849 GCA_015501055.1 Mucidula mucida | reverse complement strand
AAAATGTATAAGAGACATCCCTGATAGTTGAGGTGACTGGAGGCGCCATAGAGGCGCGCAGTCCGCCGCTATGGACGCTGTATCCCGCTGATTTCGAATTGTAGCCTGTTTTGGAAGGGCGGGGGCGGTAAAAATAGCACTAAAATTCATTAAATAAATCTAAATAAATATCTAAGTCCAATAAGCCATCCCGCCATGCTGAGGAAGTGCCAATTTGCACCCCGGGAATGTAACGGGTATGTGGTGCAGTAAGCGTCACGGGACGGGTGCCGAATCCGGATATGGGCCCGCTCGTATTGAGAGCAACCGGCAATACAGCTGCAATCATAGCCGGACCCCCCCTGACTACCCGGCAACTGCGCCACGCATCCACGCATCCCTACCCGGCTACTACCCATCTCGGGGTTCCCCGAGCTCCTGCCACCATGCCATGGTGCCGAGAACCCGCCGAGTACGCCCCAGCACCCGCCGCACCAGCCAGGATAAGCCCAGGTAAGCAACAGGAAACACAGGTTATCACACCCTGTAGGAACAGTAGGATAACATGTTATCCTTACTGCATAGGGTGAGGAAAACCAACGCAATCCAGGATAAGCCGGAGTTGCCGCAATCCTAGATAAAGAGTATTAGTGACATCGTAGCCTGCCGTGCAGCAGAATACATACCGTCAATCAATATCGTCCATGATTACTTTGGCTTGCGACTTTCCCACCGTGAGCTCCAGGTACATCAGGACCCATTCGACAAGATGGTCCTTGAACGACCCTTTGATCACCTGGTGAAGAAGATCCGAGGTGAGAATCTCGTGAATGTCAGCTTGGGGGAAATGCTCGGTGAACGGCTGCACAATAGATGAGAAAAACACCTCAAGAGTATGCATGAGAACTTACCTCGACATCGGCGTCTATTCCGTAGTTATCCCAAAGGTCGGCATCATCAAGTTCCTCAAGAAATACATCGCGCGTCGCCTTGGTGCGGTGATTGGCTGGTCCGTCAAGATTTAAGCTCATTACATCACATCTGATTAATCATCAGCATCAATTCCTGAATAGCAAGGAGGAGAGACGACATACTTGCAACACCAACCTGATACCACACCAGCGAGAATAACCTGCTCGGGATAATCCGCAATGTACGACGCAATGTCGTAGATAACTCGTCAATAATGTCCATCAGGGCAAAGACGAACAACCGGAGTAGTCATTGCAGGGCGAGTCGACTTGAGAATTGCAGCAATGGAGTCGTGGAACAGCTGTTTCTTGAAGGTACAGAATTTGACGTCATTATCATACTTGCGATCCCCTGAGAATTGCAATCAGATTCAATCTGAGCACACCACGAGAATGAAGATGTACCTTTGGGAATGGCAAGGAAGCCAATGGGAATCACACCGCCACAATGAGCTCGTCGAACGGAGGCATGTAAGTTTCCAATCATCAGATACAGCGGATGATACTCGATGTTGCCCGTTGCGACTGAAACTGTAGTCTTGTCGCTACCTAGGATCATGGGAATGTACATGGCACCTTTTGTCGAGTTATCGTTGTCATAGATGAGGGTCTGATAGTCCACAAGTCAGATAAGCGGGTGCGATGAAGCACTTTCACGGTGCGCTGCCGATGGGGATGTTGTCAATGCCCTGGTACATCTGGTCGTGGTCCTTGAATGGCGCACAACCGCCGTGCTCCTTCATCGAAAGATCCCAGAGCTCCATAAGATGATCAATATCACCTTGGGACATCTCTACTTTACGGAAGAGGAACTCTGATACACGGAACTGCACCTTGTCGTCGAAAGGAGCCCATGCGTTTTTGGGAGGTGGAGGAGGCAGAGGCGGAGGAGTATCAGGGGCCAGTGGGTTACCATCCTTATCGCAGGGATCTCCTGTAAGGTGGGGATGATAGTTCTTCGTTCCAAAAACTCAACGACGACGTTCCTCGGGATTGATTTGAGGTGGTGGAGAAGGTGGAGGAGAAGAAGAATGAGGTGGACTTGCGAAATGTGGCGGAGAAGACGGCGGATCCTCATTGTTAGGCGGATCCTCATTGTTAGGCGGCGCCGAACCAGCTGCGGTAGGAGCAGATTGCGTCGGTTGTGTAATCCTATGATGGACTTGCCGAACATGATGAGTGAGGCCGCTTTGGCTGTGAAGCATTTTTGTGCAACCTGGCCAAGGACATTTGAGCTCAGCAACGGTGCGTCGATGTCGTTGCATGTTGTGATAGTGCTGCGATAAGAAACGGGAACTTGAAGAAAGAAATGCCAAAGTCAGTGCATGAATTGCAAAATAGCGGATAATGCTTACCAACCTTAGCGGCTAGTGTTTGCAAATTTTCAACCCCCTGTTTCCAACATCCCCTCTTTCCTCTCTCAACAGCATGTCGCGGCGCTATGGGACCCGCGGAGTCAAAGTCCACATTGATCCGTCTCTAATGAAGTCTACGCGCACCGAGCTCAATGAGGCTCGAAAGAAGAAACAGGACAAGGAGGCAGAGCAAAAGCGCATCCAAGACGAGGCAGCAGAAGCAGATAAAGCAAAGGCTCGTCGGGGAAGAAGGCGCATAGGTGCAGCCCTTGACGCACAAGCCAACACAGACCAGTCTTTCAACTCTCTCCGTCCTGACTTGGTCGTCGCTGAATCTATAGCCCAGACCGAAGACAAACCCACTCCGGCGGCAGTGCAGCCTCTCCAGCCATCCACGACATCAAATTCTCTGACCAGCGCGCCATCTCATGATGAAGAGGGCATCCCCCGTGACGACATTCCAGACAAGGGTGGCCTTGTGGCGGAATCATCCATGGATATTGAGGAGGAGCCCTACCACGATCCTCTTCTGCTCCCAATGATGCCTCCCGAGACAGAGTCCGAGGGAAGTTTGTATGCCGGCGACATTGATATGGGAGGCACGAGCTCCGAGCTGAATGATAACGATGGCGAGGACGACGACGAGGATGGTCCGTCTGGACTTCCGCTCAATCCGAACTATGACTCGGATGCATCAGACATGTATGAGGATGACGGCGTCAACGAGGACTCTGAAGATGAGATGCAGGAAGACGACGAGCTAGATGAACAGAAGAAAGGAAAAGGTAAATGGGGTGCCTCGTCAAGGAAAGGTAACATTAGCATACCTAATGGTATGAGTGATGCGCAGGCGGAGAAGTTTGCAATGTTCTTGAAGTGGGAAGCAAGTCAGGCTGCCAAAACGACTGCCGCTGCCAAGCGTAAGGAGGCAAGTGCTAAAAAGAAGGTAAGTCTGTTATTCATATACGAACAACACCTAATCTAACGTACCTTCAGGACGCAAAAACAGCTGCGCGACATGATATTGATGCCCATCGCTCCCTTCCAGCCAAAGCGCCAGTTAAGTCGGTAACTGTTGGTTCGAAACGGAAGGATGTGAGCGAATCTGGAACCAACACTAAGTACCATTTCATTGTTCTGACCTAAACATCAACTCACCCAATTGCCAGACAACCTAAACAATCCAGGAAGAACGAGATAGGTGGTTTGCCAAGCGACTGGCGCAAAACCATGTATCACCAACAATCGAAGGCCGCTGTATCCACAACTTTGTTGGGGGAGGCCATTGAGCCGCCCGGCGAGTTTGATCAGCTCAAGAGTAAAGAGAGTCTAGCGGCCGCACAGGCATCAAAGTCGTCAAATAAGGAGGCAGTCAAGCCAGAGGGCACCGAAGACGTGAAGGCAGGAAGCAAGGTACGTTCTCGTTACGTTTACGTTTAATTGCTGATCGGACCCACCTTAGCGCCGCCCACGTCAAACCATCACCATCGTTCCCGCGGATGTCAAGGAGATTGACGGTAAGGAGCGCGAAAAGGTGATGACAGTAGGGCGAACAAGCTGGAAAAACGCTCACCTTCCTTTCGCCTCCACTGCTAAGGAGCTCCCTATATGGCAGAAGAACGTCATGGGACGTATTATCGACTTCGCGGCTACGGGCGATAACTTCTTCTCCTGCAACAGCCTCCCAAATCTTCCCAAGACGGTTCGCGCTGAATGGGTCAAATCATTTCCCCATCTTCCAGTTCACGCGACACATAACGGTGAAACAATCGTTCGTGCTGATCACCCCGCGATCTTTGGCATGGTATGGCTATCTCTGATGTGCGCTCTGTGTCTGATCTCTACTAGGCTCAAGTAAATCTACAAACCTACCGCTCGGTTGTTGGAGCTGCTGGTCCCACTTCCGTCAACAATTTATGGACACGCCCTGAGATGCAAGTCTACAACACACCGGCTCTGCGAAAAGAATGGGTTCATAACGAGTTGCAAGGGACTCGCTGGTTTTGGGGTGATCCAGATGCGGTGCGTGTTTCAATTCAGCTCTGTAGCATTTCTGTGATGGTTGTCACCAGCGTACCGGTCCGTTCCAAGGTCCCCTTGTCCTGGAAGTATTTTCATACCATGTTGGAGTCGTCTTGCATATCCCCGTTGAGGAGTCTTACGGCGATCCTATCTATGCACTCACACTTGCTGCTATATCAGTGAGGATGTTCACAGTCATCTCAAATATGTTGCTAACCCTGATCAAGGTCAAACGCGGCTTGATGATGTGGCGTACTGGAGTTTGCGAGCGCAAACGGACTGCCGGCAGGAACAGCACGGACAGTTTCAAGGATATTCCGTGGGGCGCCGAAGCGGTTAAGCACCTTCTGCCACAAGCGAAGGCATTGGCCGACGACGACTGGGCTGACATCTTCGAGATGTGCGAGGCTATTCTTGAGGCAAAGAAGGATGCCAACAAGCCCTCTGCAAGTGCTGCCGATGCAGAGAATGAGGAATACGGCTACAACTTTTAGGTAAGTTGCCGTCTTGCTCTCTCTCTTTCCTCGCCGTGCTGACTCCGCTTATTCTACTATAGCCATCTTCAATGCTTCGGCGCCGGCCCCGTCAGTATCATCGTTATTGTTTCCAATCCCTATACAATCCATACAAGAATTATAGCCTATCAATAAGATTCTATTTTCATCAATCTACGGGCTGAATAACGCGTAAGAACGGAATAGGGAGCAGTATAGGATGTGTCGTAGCCAGTGCAGGGTCCGTCTGGTACCGCATGGCACGGATGTCTGGTGCCGTATGGTTGATCGGCGCGACATGCATAATTTATGCATGTCGTTTCTGGCGCCAGACGCGTCTGGTGAGCATGGTTGGTCTGATGCCATGCTCACCAGACGGGTGGCTACTTACTGATGGATAGGACACTGGCAGCTGGTGCGCGTGCATTCAACTACTACTCGCCGACCGTCATATGGCTGCTCGTGTTGCCTCCTTCCTAACAGAAATCAATATGTGCATTTCACCCCCACTTCTATCCTATTCGACGCGCTATTGCCATCCACGATGCGACAGTGTGGACGCGCTCCGTTGAAGTCACGTAATCTGAACACGCGTTGGCTGTGACGTCATTGGTCTGCATCTTTCTCATAACCATCATCATGGCCGTTCCACAACGTTTCTGAGCAAGCCGTTGACGACCATCTACTGTTTTTCTTGTTCTACTCTACTTTGTTCTACTTGCTGGCAGTTTCCCTCTTTGCAATGCAATGGTTTTGATACCACCATGTCTGACTTCAATTCCTGCTTCGATCTCTGGCGTATTGTTTGTTGCACACCAATAAACCAAACCTTGCACGGGCATTGCTAGCTTATAGGATGTGGGTCCTTGGATATTGGTGTGTTCCTATTATCTTCTTATGGAAATATTCGATCAGTCCCACTGAAACGGTCGCCAGTCCGTCTTTGTTTGCGTTGCTGTGTTCATCCCGCTCTCGTGCCCATTATATCCTGGTTCGTTGGCTATGGCGCGACGATCTGGTACCTCAAGTAGTCGGACGTCACGGAAGAAGCGTTCTAGTCCGGTAACACCGGATATGGAGCGGCTCAAGACGACCAGGGATACTGCTTGAGAAGAACATGGGAAATCAAAGCGTTCCCGTGGCGAGTACAACCGCTACATCAAGAATACAAGGAAGTTTCACACGGAGCTTGTGAAGCAGCGCCGCGCCTCCGGTCAAACCTACGACGACGCCAAGGAGTTTGAAAGTGCCCTCAATGGACCACCAAATAAATGTACGGCGGACGTTATTCTCTACTTCCTGGTGCAGAAATGCTTCACCGAAGAGTGCGGCCACTCGACTGGTGATGGGATACACGCCGCGTGGGCTGACCATTACGACAACATGTACGTCCAATCATTGTTCATTTTTGTGATGAGTATTGACAAATATTCAGGAAGGGCTACCAAGGTCCCTACAGCTATGATGCCCGCAACGGTGTACGCAGAAATCCTGCGCGCGCTCAGGCCGTCATGAATACCGTTCATGAAATCAAGAATCGTGATTGAAAAGGGGGCGCCGCTGCTATGAGGAATCACGCTGAAGCAATCACCATCGAAGAAATGAAGCAGGCTATGGAATGGTCATTCTCAGTCTGTTCGGAAGTCTTGATTACCAGGTTTATATGTGGTGATTCTACCCTCACAGTCAAGGAGCGGAGTAACGTGATCGAGCACACTTTTATGTGCGCGTTCACTTCGACGAGCTTCACGCTATGGACACGGTAAGTGTATGCTGATTTAGAACAACTCTATTCTCATGACTTCAAGAAATTTTGAAACTTGCCAGCTTCGACGTTCTGATATCACTTGGAATCTTTAACGCCAAGATGCCTACCAGACGCCCTACTTCACGGTCTTCCTCGAAAATCAAAAAGGATGGCAGAACAAGTCTGAGTATGACTGTTCGCGAGAAAGTATGTGATCACACTGGTACATTTCTACTCAAGTGTTCATGAACACCACACAGGTAATACATATGAGATCTTCGATCAGCCTGATGTTCCTGCAATCAATATGTACTATCATTTTCACGTCTGAATGATGGTTCTTCGTGCTATTCTTCAACGAGACCTCCGTCCCGACGAAGTCGTGTTTCCACAGATTAATGGAAACGGACTAGTCTACTCTCAGACCGAATTCTCCCATAGCGTCATTCAGAAGAAGATTGAGGTTTTCTTTGCCAATGCGGGCTTGGAGCGAGACTTTACGACACATTCATTTTGTTGCGGCGGCGCGCAGTACCAATTTATGTTTGCGCCTATTGGGCAACATTGGAGTCTGAAAATAGTAGTGTATAGCGCGGGTGTTTTCCGGGTAATCAGACTCAGACCCGCACCCGAACCCGCCGTTGACCCGCCCCCGTGTCGCGGGTGTGGGTAACCCGCAAAATTCACCCAAGGGTTTGTACGGGTACAAGGGTTACCCATCGAACATCGACTTGGCTACATATTTAGACACAAAAAACCATACATTGAGTGTAGTATACGACACTACTATAGCTGTAAATCAGCAAAACAAGAGCCAACAATGTAAATGTATGTAAAAGCAGCCTAAAAACTCAGTAATCTACTTGTCGCTCTCCCGCTCGATGCGCTCATACCCTTCGGGCATTAGGACATCACCGTCTTTGTTGCCGTCTGCCTCCGGAACCTGAGCCAAACAAGTGACACGGTCGATATCCTCTGAGTGGATTAACCAAAGCAAACTCCACGACCCGAGGCACATCAATGCGCGTGCGGTTTGGCCAGTGAGACGGTTGCGGACATGGGTGATCAGGAGACGACCTTGACTGAATGCACGCTCAACCTCAACCGACGAAGCTGTAGGATACAAAATCAGATCTAGGTATCATAATGAAAGACAGGGGAACATACGCAGAATGGACAGGTAGTCGCGCGCCATCCGTGACAGAATCGGATATACATCTTGATGCTCGTGCCACCACTTGAGGGGATCCTTGATGAGTTGACGGTTGACCGCGAGGTAACGGTCCAACTCGTTGTGCTTGATCTTCGTGTCCGGGATTGGATCATCATCAATCGTGTTGAACATGTTGAAGCTTGCAGACGATGACGCCTACAAATAATTAGAACTGGAAATGACAGGCGAAGAGTTACTTACCTTGGGCTTCGTGTTCGTCTCTTCGATAATCTCAACGCGGTCGCGCTTGTATTCCTCCTCGTACTTGGCAAATGTGCGAAGGACAAGTTGTTTGGCGTCCCTCTTCCATTTGGGTAGCCAACCTTGGTCTTCGAAGTACCCAAATTTATAACGAGGGTGCATAACTAAACGGGCGTCAGTAAACAGATATGCAACGACAAACAGAAACATACCAATAGCAATGCGGTAGAGCTCAGATGCATCCGTAAGATTGTAATAACGATTGAGTGTGTTCTTGGCGACAAGGAGAGCGGCCTTGATGGGCGCCGACAGTGTCACATTGCCAGAGTCCTTCGTAATAATGGCCGTGGCAAGCATATTGTCGAGCTTGTCCATGGCGGGAATAACAGAAGCCAATGTTGTGCTCCGCTTAGAGAAAAATATTGTGGCGTCCTTGAAAGCCTAGAAGTGGGTATGATCAACTACTGTGCATGGTATGCTACACGTACTGAAAGAACATCTCAAAGATTTTCCAATGTTTCCCATTCATCATTCGTCAGCGTGTAATCCAGTAGTGCGTCTTCGCCAGTGATGTCCCGAACAACTCGCTTGTATTGAAGAGCAATGTTGAGCATGTTGTAGGTGGAGTTCCATCAAGTAAACACATCGCAGTTTCTTGGGTGGGAGCTTGTGTTCGGCGACAAGCGCGGTCCAGCGGGGCAGCAAGATGGTCGAGGAGTTAATAATCTTGAAGGAGATTTTTTGGATCTGGGCAGAGGGCGTTCATTTACATCACCCTATGCAGTAAGGATAACATGTTATCCTACTGTTCCTACAGGGCGTGATAACCTGTTGTTTCCTGTTGCTTACCTGGGCTTATCCTGGCTGGTGCGGCGGGTGCTGGGGCGTACTCGGCGGGTTCTCGGCACCATGGCATGGTGGCAGGAGCTCGGGGAACCCCGAGATGGGGTAGTAGCCGGGTAGGGATGTGTGGATGCGTGGCGCAGTTGCCGGGTAGGTCAGGGGGGGGTCCGGCTATTGATTGCAGCTGTATTGCCGGTTGCTCTCAATACGAGCGGGCCCATATCCGGATTCGGCACCCGTCCCGTGACGCTTACTGCGCCACATACCCGTTACATTCCCGGGGTGCAAATTGGCACTTCCTCAGCATGGCGGGATGGCTTATTGGGACTTAGATATTTATTTAGATTTATTTAATGAATTTTAGTGCTATTTTTACCGCCCCCGCCCTTCCAAAACAGGCTACAATTCGAAATCAGCGGGATACAGCGTCCATAGCGGCGGACTGCGCGCCTCTATGGCGCTCCAGTCACCTCAGACATCATCAGGGATGTCTCTTATACATTTTCGCTCCAATCCCGCCCATCCCGCCTGCCAAAACAGGCTACAATGCGAAATGAGCGGGATGCAGCGCCCATAGCGGCGGACTGCGCGCCTCTATGGCACTCCAGTCACCTCAGACATCATCAGGGATGTCTCTTCCATGTTTTCGCTTCCATCCCGCCTATCCCGCCCGCCGTAATCGCTCTCCAATGTGGTACAGGTCGGCATGAGGCGGCATGACACTGCCACAGCGGCGGAAGGTGCCGTGTTTCTCTCCATTTCACACAGAGAAGTACTTATGGTAGACATGATGTTTATAGATAGAAGTAGTACAAAAAAATTATCTCTACTTAGATTTCATCGTCGGGCAGAGTGTCGTCGTCGAAGTGAGTGCATCGCGTGATGATGGACCTGTCGCGCCGACGTAAATGAGTCCTCGCTCATGAATATCGGCGGCTTCTGCCTCCTCGCGGGCTGAAAGCATACGCTCGTTGATTCCGGACACATGCTTGTCCTCGAGGATCTTGAGTTGGCGCTCCCAGTCACTGTGTCCTTTCAGCAAGAATAACGCGTTCCGGGACCATCGGTAGCGTAGTTTAACGAGGTTGACATTAATCAGAACCCTAAAGAGAATGTCAGAAGGTTTCCAAGTATAGAATAAGGAAAGCACTTACCGGTGTTGATGTCCCTCTGCCCTCGTCGTCGATGTTTGTCCCGAGACATTACGCACTTGAAAGAGTAGCCCGGCGGACCGAGTACGAAGGGCACAACGCAAATCGTCCAACGCATCGTAGCACTCCGCCTCCCGCAGTCGGGTCTCAACATCAGGCAGACCTTCCTTGCAAGCACGGGGTAACGTTTGGTTCTCCCGGGAGAGATGTGATGGGAGGAACAGTTTCACGTTCTCAGGGAAAATCATGTCAGCAGGGGCGTCCAGATGTTTGAGTTGATCTGTGGCGAGGTATTCCCGAAGATGTGGCATGTAGACGTGCTGCAGTCCGCGAAGCTTCCAAATGTGTCGCGTGATAACTAGTGGTTTGAGAAAATATAACCCAATACAAGAAGATGAAGAACACATACCTGTTCGTTGCTTCTGTATATTCAACTCCTGATAGGTGGCGCCCGAGCTCCGGGCCTGGACTTCCCAAGCCAGGGCACGCCTAACCAAATCAATCAGTATCAATCAGTATGTCGTGACCATGCGATGACCGGCTGACTTACTGTAACTCTTCGATCTGAAGTGCCAAGCTGATGAATGCACTTGCACTGGATTCCGGAACCACAGACTCCGGAGTTTTTGACAGCTCAAGCTGCTCCTCCTTCTGCAACTGAAGCTTCACTTCATTCAAGGTCAGTTTACTCCGCACAGTCGGCTCGTATGGGCATGGTTTTGAGAAGTCTGTTTCCCACTCTGTGACCTGCTGGAGCCAACCATCAAGGGTCTCCCCTGTGAAGAGAGATGTCATCCCTTCATCAAAGTTCTTGAAGTCCTCGGAATGTATACTCGCGTTCTTGATCGCGTCGACCAAACGAGCCGCGAATAC
>JADNYV010001011.1:0-10858 GCA_015501055.1 Mucidula mucida | reverse complement strand
TTCGGGCTCTTCTTTATATGCTATGCTAGAGCTTATCATTCCACCTGTTTCCCTTTCGACGCCCTCGCATCTTTCTTCTGCAAGTCGGCACCCTCTGAAGTGACCGTACGTTTGGCCCTTGAAGAAATCAGCAATATGAACATGGAAGAAGATTTTGGTACTGTGGCGTAGCGGACTCTATCAGCAAGGTCTTGCTCCGGTTCAACGAGAACGATATATCCTCGGCGGCGCGCTATATGAATTCACAAGAATCAGCGCCGACGGCGAGGCCCCCAGTCTGACCCGTCGTTTTCCAGACCGAGGCTTGCTGGAGGAGACTGGGTGGAATTAGACCTGCGTCACGGTCATTCCAGATCTCAAATGTGCCATCCATGACCAACAGGTCCCTGCGAATCGCCATAATGCCACGCGTCTGCTCAGAGTCGGGCTCCGCCCAGTCTTTGTTGTTGCTGAGAATGCCTCCAACGACAACGTAGTCCTATTTGGAGGGACACCGCGCCAAAGAGCATAGTATGCCCTGGTACCACGCCAGGAGCTTCCATATGCGCTCCAACCGACAACGTCACGGAGAGCGTCAGGTTCAAGTGCATGGACGATGATGCCTGTGGGGAACGTCCATACTTCATTTCTGCGCCTTGCCCGAGGTAGTACCAGCCGATATATCACTGCCAATGCACCATCAGTATCAGGACAGAGTTTAAAACGTCAGACATACGGTTGGGGGCCAACTAGAAACTGCGAGGCGACCACACCAGGCAAGATGGAGTCGGTGGCCATCAAGTTCTCAAATGTGACGAACTTATAGGCCAGGGCGGCGGTGGGCAAGCTCGCGGCCTGAGCCTTTGGTTCCTTCGTAGTCGTCATGATGTCTGTGTGTTTGAGGAGAACAAAGACTAAAACAGTTGAGCCGCTGTTTGCAATAGTTTCTGAATTTATACTTACTCTTTGCCAGAATTTCCACTGTAGGTAAACTTACACGACTCAATTCATGTCACGCCTCGCCGACTTCATCGCAGGAAAGAGCTCCAATGGCTTCGAGCCTTCGACAGTGCGAGTTCTCGACATTAGAATGCAAAATCAACTTGAAGGGCGACATGATCTTGTGTTCAATCCGATATCTGTAGAAGGCGATGATTACATTCCAATTGGGGACGTGGCTTCGGGGCTCTTATTCCTATGGTACGCCGAGTTCAGCAAGATCGGAGGAGAACTGCGAGTGATCCACAAAGCCCAAGGCTACGACATTGAAACTCTCAACAATCACTGGTAAGTACTCGGAATGAGAAGTTCCGTGTCAGGTATTGTTATAGAGAAGACGCCACGCTGCGGAAAAAGACATCCGTGATGCTGAAATGCTTACTAGAACATACGAGTCAAGGCGTGTCCGAACATAAAACCACGAATGCGACGATAACATACAAGCCTTCGATCCGTCAAGTGAACACGCTCAGAACTTCGACTCCTCGTCAACCAAATCCGAACATATACACCGCTCCTCCGAGATAACCACACCCGATCCGGCCTGGTTCAGGGCGAAAGGTACGCCTTCTACTGCTGGGAGATTGATCTGAGTCGGATATTGGGACCACTCGCCAGGCATCGGTATACTAGCGTTCGAGTAGGAAGGGAAGCTTTGCCTGTCGACAATGTTAAACCAGTCCCCTTGCGTACAAAAGAAATGGCACTCACTGCTTGAAGCCATCTGTCTTGGACGGCGGCGTCAAGTCGTTCGTCGCTCTGGTTTCGACCTCCAGTCTGGTGAAGTATACATAAGGCGAAGTACTAGGCAATGAAACTAGACTGACTTGAGTTCAGTGATATGAGGAACTTCCGCCTCAGAAGCCATGCTCGTTGTGTAAGAGTAATAGAGGTGCTGTCGAAGATGTGTGAACCCCATAGCTCATGCGTTATAAGTATTGCCGGACATGAGATTCGGGGGAGTTCATTCCCTGATCGTTGTGCGATGTGAGTCAGAGTGAGCACAAGCAGAAATCGGCTCGTCGAAGGAGAACTCATCCAGAACTATGGAAGCAAGAAGAAAAGTGTCCCTGGATCATTAAATCTCTGACGTGCTGGTCAGTGATGTTGAAGCACGGTTTTTGAAGCACGTCTGAATCCTCCCGACGATCCTCCAGAACAGTTCGACCAGATCCGACAGGCGTTGAATGACTTTCTTGCCAAGAGTATACCACGCCGGACTGGCGATGCGACGACGTCTCCCATTCTCACTGCTCCTGTCACGCCGAAAGAGGTGGCTGCCATGGAGGCTGACTTGCTGGAGGGTAACACGAAAAGTGCCGCGGGCATAGATGATGCGACTTACAGTCAGATCGCGGATGCAGACAATGATGGGATCCCAATGATATCAATGAAATGATCAGAAAATGGCTGTTGAATTGATGCTTCGACGCTCGCCAGGATTCAACGACATGTATCACAGCTTCAGGGCGAGGGGAACAGCTCTAAGGACGTCGTGCTCGGGGGGAATCGGCTGCACCTCTAGGATCTTTGTTGTCGATCTGCCATCTGCGCCGGCTAGTGGCATTGAACTGGGGTGGACGGCTTGAAGAGTGGTGACATGTTGAGGCCAGACGTCTACGAATTCGTGGAGCAAGGCATGGATTCTATCACTTAGAGGCAGACAGTGTGAAGGTGGATGATCGGCAGCTCGGCGACACGATCAAGGCGACCTCGATCACGTTACTCGTTGGCTCTTAACAAAGAACCACCACACCGTCCACTCTTCTCATTGTTCGCCAATTCTCTATTGCCTCTTTGGGAATTCTGTCCACATTTCTTGCCTGGTAAGTCACGGGACAATGGATTCTCAGCAGTATAAAGGCTACCTCGTGGCTGCGACTTGCTTTCGCCTTTCCCCACCACTACTACTCAATTCTCATTTTCACAATGGCAGATACCGTCGATAGCTGTACTGCGCCGCAGACTCCGGACACTGCTCCTTCGTCTTCAAAGCCAACGACACCACCCCAGACTTATACCTGGAACGACGCCTACGCCCAGAACCAAACACCAGTTTTCAATAAAGTTGCTGGTCAAGACCGCTTTTCTGTCGACGACGAAATCCGAAAAATGAATAATCAGTATCTCAGAGTCACCGATGAGACTCAAGGCCATTACCTTGTTGGAATGGACCCAGAGGAATTTATGGAAACATTCATGCCATGGAACGCGGATACGCCAGCCGCCTATCGAAAGAAATCCATTCCCGAGGAACGCCTCAGAGACCTACACAGCATGGCCTCTAAAAAGCACGAGAAAGACATGTATAGTGCATTCGTACGTTCTTCTGTTTCATTTCGCGAGATAATGCTGTATACTTACTGTTCTATAGACAGCCGCTTTCCAAGGTTGGCCGATTACAGAGAGGAAGGAAGCTCATGGCGCCAACGTTATCGTCACCAAGTTTGGCGAATTTCGGAAACCCGACGGAGAGTGTCGAAACGTTGCCGTCGACATGGGGCATTATACAGAGGATAATTTGCCCGCCAAGAACACCACTGTCCATCGCTTGATGGAAACTAACGCTGAGTTCAAGGTTTCTGCCGCAGCCGATCCGTTTGTGGACCCACCTGAGACAACCACTGCCGGCGCTCCAATTGGAAACAGCGATACAGTCAGTGAGGCGGAGGAGGAGGACAATGTCAACTATGACTCTTTTGCCGCTGCCGCTGCCGGCGCCCCTTCCGTCAGCCAACCCTCCTCCGGCTTGTCTTCACCTAGCATCTCTACCGGTGCTGCGGTTTCTCGTCGGCTGAATCTGCCGTCTGACCCCATCACGGCGAACGACTGGCCTGGCGAGAGTAAATCGGTGCACGGCAGAAACCCGCGGCCAGATTGCATCGTACGCTGGCATCACCATGTTCTTGTCCTACCGCAAGCATTCATGAGTGTGGTGGTCTTCGGCACATATGCGAGGTCGATTTTCTGGGACCGTCGCGGTGCTGTTGTCTCTCGCCGCTCGATTATCAAGAGGCGGTGGAGATAAAATCTGTTCCAATTCTACCTGCGGTTCTCGCAGCTCACTTCTGAGCAGCGTGGCTACGATCCCACAGTGGTCGAGGTACCTCCCACCGATCCAGACGCCGAAGCTGCCCTGGTGCAGTTCAAGAAGTACGACAGAGACATGTGGCATTGCAACGCGCAGATGAGGTCGTGCACTGAAGCAATGGGCGTAACGCTCCCGGAAGACCGCTTCCTGCGCATGACTGTCAAATTTGGCAATAGCGCCGAGCGGGCCTTCATTGTTCCTGCACCTGTTTTCGAGGATACGTGCATCTCCCCATTTTCGCGCTCGACGCGGCGCTCTTTAGCGTACGATTGTGCCTTTACCTCGAATCCTGGCAAAGAATGCGAGCAGTCGAAGAAATCCAAGCACGGTAGTCTCCTTTTCATGAAGGATTATTGGCGCGAGGAGTCACTGCGCACGCGACCGGAGGCAGAGATCTACGATATTCTTGCGGAGAAAAAGGTCCCGCATGTTGCTATGATGGTCGTTGGTGGTGATGTCGAGGGCATGCGAACACGGACACATGAAGCGCGTTTTCAGCGTTCGGCGTATCCTCTTATCGTGATCGCAAATACTACCGCCTTGAAAACCCTCTTCAATGCCATCGTCTCTTCCTCGACACCATCGCCCGCGATCTCAGCGCTTTCGGGAATTGTAAAGTCTTAGTCAATTGTATCGCCGACGCCATGGAAGGTATGCTCATCATCGCCCTCTGACTTTCTTGATGTTAATATTATTTCTCAGCTGCCCAATGTGCTTTCGATTTAGCTCATATCTTGCATCGAGATATTAGTAGCGGAAATATCATGATTACTCCCACGCACGAAGGACTTCTTATCGACTGGGACCTCTGCCTAGTTTTGGACTTTGAAGGACATACTCATCGCCCAGGACGCACGGTATGTATCCACATAGGTCTACTCCTCTCCTCTGATATATTCCCTTAGGGCACTTGGCAATTCATGTCAATCAACATCCTGCAGGGCAGCAAAGACAAGCAATCCGTTGGTCACACTCTCGACGACGATAGGGAGTCTGCGTTTTGGGTCCTGTTATATGTCGCTCTCCGATACCTGAAGCACAACATGTCACCCAATGATCTTTACGATAGGCTTCAGTCGCTATTCGACGACCAGGGCTCCGACAGCTATGGCCGACCAACTGGCGGCCGCCACAAACGCGTGGAGTTGCCCTATTGTGCCAAGGATTCATGTCGCCTGGCGAAATTCCTGGTCCCGGGATTCAACGACTTGTTGACAGACCTTGCCGGATTGTTGCTGGTTGGCTACGAGGAGCCGTCAGCTAAAGACTTTGAGGCATATGAGGTCAAACGAGCAAAACTGGCACAATGGGGCATAGTAGATGATCGGGATTCTGTTGCGATCTATCAGGCGCAGCTGGAACGCCGTGCCAATCCGCGGTGGCTATACGAGACTCTGCGTCATCACGCCAGTCTCATCCCGCTTCCCGCACAACGCTCTCCTCCAGTGACGGAAGATGCTTCTAGTCGTAAGGCGAAACGTCGCTTGGAGGAAGTGACTTCTCACGCCATCACATACGACTTTCACGAAAATATTCTCCTTTCTTCCAAAGTGGAGAATGGCACAAAGAGGCTGAAAACCATCAGTCTGAAGCACATGAACAAGCGATTGGAGGGTATGGGCGCGCGGTCGTTTAATTCGCGACCCGCGGAAGACAAGGAGCCTGAGCCCAAGAGGCTCAAACTAGATGAGTCGGATGAGCCGTAAATATGTTTTAGTCGGATATCTTAGAGATTCGCTGGTAGCTATACATGTAGATAGGATCCAAGCAGCGTTGTTCAAAGTATTCAAATTGTCGTTTGTTCATCAATTTTTCGTTGACTGTAAATATTTGAGCGTGACGGACCAGAAGCTCGAAGAGCTTCGCCTTCAAAGCAATGACGTATTCACCTCTGAATACAACGATCTTATCATAGGGATATGTGGCGCAATTGCCAATATGATTTTAAAAGACAACGGACACATTCAGACAAGTCGGTCCAGTCTGGCATATCTCCTGCGAATATAACTACGACCAAGAAGAGATCAACGAGGCCTCAGACAAGAGTCGGCTTTCGGAATTGAGCGCACCTTCTACTTACCTGAGCTTAGTCAACTCTGTACACCGCTGCTACGGCTTTGGCTACCCCATCGATTACCAACACAAGTACCACATTGACTTCCAAGCCTCCCAGGAGTAGTTCTCGCCGGAAGGGGTAGGACGTCATGCACATTGGTGCCCGTCCTTGACGCGGAAAAGGTTTACGTTTTGATTCTACCGCTAAAAGGACAGGCCGAGGATACAGGCCCATCATTGCACACAGAACTTGTTGGTGATTCATGAAGAACACCTGTATACAGGCGTCCAAGACTGTTAAACTCTGGCATAGTAGTGAAGTTCACTGAATCTCGAATGAAGAGATTGAAGTAGCTCGTTACTAGTTTGTCCAGCTATACTTATCAGACTTCACCTGCGAATGCTTGGGATCACGATGAAGAGTAAATGCATGTGAATGCATGTACGGACAAACGCAGCATACACACAGAGTAAATGCTTGAAGGTGACTAACCGTCAAAACCTTCTATCAATAACCTGCGCGCGCATATAATGAATTATCTCCAACCCATCCTGACTCTGGATGTCATCTGCAAAGCTGGCAGTAACCTCCCCCACCCAAAACGAGACGGACGCACGGCTTCGCTAGTATTCATCCGCTCCCGATCTACTTCCTTTTAGCGTCAAGCTGGCCAATGGACTGGGCGTTCAGCTAACTCAAAAACCGACGAACATCTTAAAGCATGGGGAAAACGTGAAACACCCCATTTTTCTCCAACACTGAGCTCGTCAAAGAACCCCGACAGAGGTCGCTGAAAGCCTCGATACGAAGCGGTTGCTGGCGTTATATCATGCAGTGGAAACTCGTTTGCGTTGAACGTGATACTAGCACGCGACCGGCAAGGAAACCAACAATGCAGGTATAACACTCTCCAAAGGAACGTTGTCAGTACCACCTGTGCATGCAGAGAAGGACAGGATAGATGATGTAAGTAGTACGCGTACACACTATATTCCTTGAGCCTCTATCCTTACAAATCTCATATCCACACACTCAATGTCGAGGAACGCGAGGCAGGTAATTGTCTAAGGGAGGTTAATGATTTCGATAGAAGAGCTTGCCCGCATCCCCGTCGACCTTGATCACCACAATTTTTGAGAAACGAGCTCGACACTATGCCGCTGTCTTTCCGATGAGTCTCACTCACAGTTTGCGCTACATACACCAAATTGTCTAATCAGTATCAGAATTTCTGGCAGCGAAGATGTAGAAGAGGTCTAACCGTAGAGCCTTCCTGCCGAACATACTAGGATACTGTCCGAATCGGACCTATCCTGGCCGCGCATGGGTCCGACATACTTGTTGTAACTGCCGAGGAGATCAACCTCAAACAGAAGTTCGCAATAAGACCTGCCTACATGGCCTACGAAATCAAAAAGTCCAACTCTAGCCTGCTCGTCGCCACTCAGTCATCTTCAACCATCCCCACCTCTAGACAGAGATTAACGAGAATAAGTAGCTCCAAGGGGATTTGTTGGGCAAGGGAGTGTGATGCAAGTACTCGACGGATTCTGAAACAAGGCCGACCTCTTCATGCCACACCCAGAGGAAAGCAATCGAGTGACGTGATGTCGGATACTTGAAGAGTAATTCTCTGCAATCCGCCCTCAAATGAGTGGTAAAGCTGCTCTGAGCCGGATGGACGACAAATACGAGTAGAATGACCGAAATAGAGACTTACAGAATGAGCCCTTCGTATTGACCTTGCGAAGGTATTCGAGAAGACAGTGTAGCGCAAGTAATTTCGACGTCCTAGGGACTGAAGAACGCTAGTGTAATGACTAGCTTAATAACACATTCTTATGCGGGAGGTCCGTCTGATGCAAGTTGAGTGCAACGAAAAACAGGCCGAATGTAGATACTACTCACCAGTGGGTCGTTCTACATATCGTTGGTAGTACGTTATGAAGAGGACGTATACCTCAAAAATCAGAGCAGTCACCGAATAATCATCCCACATCTACGCGCATCCACTTTATGCAATCTGTAACCCAAAAAGGTAAGTCTTCCGGACCCACCTGTGAACCAACGCCACCTACAAAACCGAGCGCTCGACTACAACAAAGATCTCCTACCCTCTCAGAAAGCCAGCATCATCAAAGCGTGAGCAGTAGCGGCAGTGCCCCAAGTCATTTGTCTTTGTCCATTTCGGGACAGTGGTCTTTGTTCAGGGTCACCTTCAATTGCCCACCACCACCACTTGAATCACGACCACATCCCTCGAGCGACACTACCACTCAGCATCCATCCAAAGAGCAGATTCTTATGGCCCCCACGTGCGACATGAATCGGAAAGCGAACCAAGCGGCGCTCCTGCGTTCGCCATTGCTCTCCCGCACCAATATTAACGCCAAGCACAACCATTCTGCATCAAGTACCTCAACAGCGACATCGTCCTCTTCTCCAGAAGAGCCGCGCACGTCACCCGACGAGGCGGCTGGTGTAATTGACCACGGCAAGGAGCTGGATGACGTTATGCAGACAAAGGGCGTTAACTTATCCGCAATTTCTTCTTCTTTCCCAGACGTCTCCGTTACAAGAGTCCATACAAAATCATTGCTCGCGCGAATTACGCGTACAAACACCACCGAAGGCCCGAGAGTCGCGAATGAGTGTCTTGAAGGTGTTATGTCCACATCCAGACATGCTTCCACCAATGTTAGCGAGATCAAAATTCATCGAGAATCGATGCTCGCCAGGATTGCACGAGTTAGTGTTTGACCTCACGGCGGGGTGAAAAGGGACGTAGCAGGACGGTCGGTGACTCCAAATGAGGCGTCCACTGTGGCAGTAAAACAAAGCGCGCCTTTCCTTCCACACGGGCGAGCTATTATTCCTGGCTATATCAACAACTCCGCTATTCGACTCTGCCAATTCATCGCGCTCGTAATCTTCACGGCCTTCAATGAATCAGACTCTGCATACGCATACATTCAGCTATTCAAACCCGGAAAGACAATTGATAACTGACCTTAGATCCAAAATTCTCGACTCCGACCAATGCAGCTCTCTCACCGCGTTTATCTGGAGGACAAACAACTCCTTAACCGCTCAGAGGTACTGGGTTGGTGGTCTGAAGAACCCAGCAGTGTTTCATTCCATCATGTACCTCTTACGCATGTTTCCTGCCAACATCCCCATCACCAGCGTCGAAACCATGAAACATGTGTTCGCGTTCGTCTCTATACTCGGGATCAAATATAGCACTGATGATCGAGTCCTCTGCACGATAGTCTGCAGGGGACTTGGAACACCAAACTTTGCGGTGCTCGAAAGATTGGCGTTGCAAGTCGTGGACTACGACATGCTCGTTCATAACGGAGACTGGGCGGATTGCAGCGGTCGACTCCGCAAATGTATGCATGCATTAACGTCAAAGGAAAGTCAAGAGGCTGTCGGAGGATGGTTGGATGTAATGGAGGTGTGCCCTGCGCCTCGTACAGCGCTGAAGCGAGCGGTTGCATCGCTGATATGGATAAGGCGCGCCTTTTGTTAAAGGCGTTGGACACGCCCAAATGGCCGACAGCTGTATGGCGATGGAAGAGCCTCGAATGACTGCGAGAGAGAGACAGGCCGTGGACAAGGTGTTGGAATGGGAAAACTACAAGCCGCAGATATGAGGGTCATTCAGCAACTTGTCAACGACCGCCGTCATGGCTACCAGCGTTATCCATAGTCAGAGCCTCTGGGTGCCCCCATCGGCTGTCGCCCAAGCCGCGCGTATGCCTATCCATATGCATGAGCATTGCCTAGCAGATCGTCAGCCACATTTTGGCACTTATATGTGCCCATACCTGTTTTGTTCTCCAATTATTCCCCTATTCTCCTATAGGCTCTTCACACTGCCCATACCCTCGCCTTGAGGCATCCCTTTGCCGAGCCTTGGAACAAATTACACGGTGTTTCTTTGTTGCTGGGGACGCGCCACTAGGAAGTAGTAGCAGGCCTTATGGCCGAAACGTAGTGTACTACATGAATGTCGCGTCGTGGTCGAGAATCGAAATGATTTTGACAGAGATCATGGCGGATCAGGTCAAAGCTGTATTTCCTATTTGGTCGATCATCACTTGTACTTAATTATTTGAATTGTTTGGCGTGTTTGGTTGCGCGGACAAGAATTTCCGGAACCTCTGTACTTGACTACCAGTCAAGCTGTTCGCCTCGTACTGCATGTCCCTTTCTACTAAATTTAGATGATTAACCTCTCTCTCTGCCGACGAGTCCGATGAGTCTCCTTCGTGCGCTTGTTTCCTTTAACTTACATCGACGCTACACTTTGAGCTCTTGGAAAAAGGTCTAAACCGGATGCTGATATTTCGCAGCTCACTTTACTACCCCTTGGAGATTGTCGAAGCTCGCGCGGAAATACGAACGTTGTTCTACTGGGGATACTTCTACACTATCATGTTACTTTTCAAATACTATCTGGTACCTTCTTTTCGTCACCATGCGTGCTAGTGACTGCACATCTTTTCTCCTCTGTAGGAACCACCACTTTCTCCCGCTGGTAGCTCTGGGTCTGGTCCACGCTCATTACCATGGTGTTCGTGGGCATCGTCTTAGTCAACCTCTGGACTATCGACTCCAATCACCACTCAAGTTCTCTCGTCAGCGTCAGGCATCTCCAACGCTTGGTTCTATGCTGCCTTTTTACGTCTCTTCTACGTCCCAGCCGCATATGCGGCGATCTAAAC
>JADNYV010001010.1:0-10863 GCA_015501055.1 Mucidula mucida | reverse complement strand
TACAAGCTCTAGGGATCTGCAAGAACCCAGTTGAAGGAGGTATGCCGACGCGCTGCAGGATCCCAAGAGGTAGGAGGCATAACGATTGAGTGTGTAAAGACAGTGGTGTGATACGATATGGTAAATGGTGTTATCAGTTTCGAATAGGAGGAAGGGTATATGTAATAAATCGCTCATGGACGACGGGATCCGCCTGCATGTATACAGCTAAAATCACAGCATGTTTTCGGAGGTATCGCAGGAATGCATCACTAGCCCACCGGCCGATCGTCTTTACCGCTTCAAATGAAACCCCACGTAAGAGGTATTCCAATGTGGCACCTATTCGGATCCCATGGCCTTGCAGAGGATCAAGACTCGCTTTCGTAAACGCCAGATGTACGCGCTTGAGAAACGCGGCCTTCGTGAGTGGTTTGAACTTTCCCTTCTGCTTGTAAGCGAAGAGGTGTCCATTTGCTGGAGGGTGATTCACGGTTAAGTGCACTTGGAGAAGATGTTCCGGGTCGCTTGAGCCGTTCTGCCGCGCCCAGAACACGTCTTCGCCAGTGGGAGACACTTTGGTCCAAGGCAGATGAAAGGTGGTCTGTTTAAGGCCGTTGCGGTCTGTCATCTGTAAGTGGGGAAATGATTAGTGTTGAACACCGTCTCTGAGTGATGTACGCTGTTACCATTTCGACATCTGATGGCTTGACATGAATTTTTGGATCAAAACTTGTCAATGTCCGAACGGTGAACTCGCCCAAACGAGCGGCTGAGTAAAACGTTGTCGATAAACACGCAGCTACTGCCGCGTCGAGAGGAATATCAAGATTGAAGTGGGATAAGAGTGTCTCGATGACGGAAATTGTGTATGGCAGGCGCTTCTTCCGTTTTGAAGACTCCGGTGCCAAAGCGTCCGCGGCGCGTAGTAGAGCGTCCAATTCATCGTCTTTCATTGCCCAGACCGCGCCATGGATGATGTGCCATGCACGAACACCAGCAACATATCCAGAGATTGTTCCGCCAGCGTAAGAACCCGCTAGCGTTGCAATAAAACTTGATACTAAAAGAGTTGGCGCTGGGCATCTCAGCACTTCTGGGACAGCCCGACGGTCGCAAAAGACATGCCACCACAATAGGCCGGATCCATAGGTTTCGAGTGTACCATCTGCATAAGCGAACGTGATTACGTCGTGGAGACGCTGAACATCCATGGTTGAAAGGCCGGCCACGGCAGTACGCGTTGTCGCGGGAGTCCACTTGATGAGGCGATCGCGTGCAGACACATGTTCGCGCAAAGGTGAAGGGATTATTGTTAAATGAAGGGGATATGGTTTGACCCATGCTGCTTGTCGCCTCACCGGCAGTTTAGAAACGTGAATTGACGTCGACGAGAGACTCGGGGAGCCAGTCGAAATCCTGCTGTGGTGAGGCATTACGAACAGACGCGGTAGTGGAGGGCTTGGGTAGGGCTGAAACCTTGCCACGATGGCGTTCCGCGGCGATGAGCGGGCTATCCCATGGGATGAGGAAGTTGGCGACATCTCCTGGTAAGTCAAAGTCGGGCAGAAGGAAGGCAGTGGAACCATATTCGCCGCGAGAGGGAGCGTCTGCAGGGTTATTGTGGGTGTTGACGTAGCGGGAGAAGATAGTAATGTCAGCCGCGGTGCAGACATCGTGTACCCGCTTGAAGACGTTGTTGACGGCTTGGTTGCGGCTGCGATTATTCCACCAGCCCTCAACGACGGGGGTGTTGTCACCGTAGACCTTGATAAACTTGTTTCCCCTGGTACCTAGAATGACTCGTAAATCAATGAAGAAAACACCACTATACTGAATGTCTTGTACCGATTCGTGTGATGCATAGGACCAATAATTCGAAGCCGATGGCTTCAGCCCACTGTATGTCACGGCCGGGCGAGGCGTTCCATCCGGGTACCAGTCGCCACGCCCGCCACCACTTGCCGATGACGATTGCAACACCCACACCTGAACTCGCGTCTGAGTACGCGCGACAATCCCAGACTTGTACAGGTCGAGGAATGCGTCTAGTGAGGTGTTCGTCCTGTAACTGTGTAGACCACCAGAAGAGGTCCCGCTCTGTACCTTTCGGTGGCGTACGTGGTTTGAAAGGAGTATCTTCGAAAATGCCGAGGAAACGCTCCAACGTTGTGAGATACGCTCGTCCAACGGGTATGATTCGCGTGCATGATAAGAGCTGCCCATACAGCTTCTCAGTTTCCTTCTTGTCGTGCGTCGCCTTTGAATTCCAGAGCACGATTGATGCAATGTACTTTTCGCGACGGTCCTGAGGCAAGGAGAGCATGCGGGCTTCGATGTTGAAGCCGATACCTGTGAAAGGGACGACGCCCGAAGAGAAAGGAAAGTCTTTGATGGTTTTCCACGGTAGACCCAGCAATTCGGAAACTGTGTTGATGTCTGCAAAGCAGTACGTATACTTCGCGTCATCTGCTGAGCGAATAGAAGTCGCGGACAAATCTCGCAGAGCAAACACCATGTCCTCATCAAATACTTGTGGGAATGATTCTGATTCTGCCCCCTTCCACCAAATGCGACCGCCTGTTTGACGACGACCGCCTTGTGTGAGTATGCATGCACGCAAATGACGTCTGTATTCGTTGTATTCATCAAGAAAATGAAGAAGAATGCGCATGAAGAAATGGTCGTCAACCCATTTTGATAAAGGACCAATGCCCGATGCGCGAATAATGTCTGCTGCAGCGTCACCGACACCGCCGTACACTCCACATGCGGAAGAGAGACCAAAAGCACAATAAGGATCAACGACAAAATTGTCGCCTGGGATTTGAACAACTGTTCCGGGCCACTGAGATTCATGAATAGGTATATTGCGATATGCTTCTGACACATCGCGTATCGCCCCTTGAGACCCTGGTGGCAACATGGCAACCTTGAAGCATATAGCCTCGAACGTGCCCCACGTGCACGGAAAATCGTCTGAAGAGATGAAATGATTGATAGAGTAAACGTCGTCGCGCGGCGTTCGAGGAAACGAGAAGTTCTGAACCATGCGCAACTTGTCTGTATGAGGTTTCGGGACGAGCGACAGAGGTGAACTCTGAAAGGGACCAATGAGGTGTTCCAACTCGCGCTTTGAGAATGGACCAATGTAACGATTTGAATCAAACTCGTTCCTAATGATACGATTGAATTCGTCGATATTAGTGATGATAGATGGGCTATTAGGAGGGGTATATGTAGATGTAATGGGCGGAACGCCCGTATTGAAGCCGTAGCGAAGACCGTTGACGAGGTGTGGATACCGATGGCTAAGCCCATACAGTGAGAGCAAACGCTCCCAGTTGTCAGGCTTAAGAGGAGTGAGTGTATTACTCCTTCTGAGCTCGAGGACACTTGTAGGCGCCATGATCCTTGGAGCCACAGCCGGAGCAATCGTGACGATTGGAATGGAATGCACTGGTACAACCGCGTGGGATTTGCCAGTTGAGGCAAACGCGACCGCCCGACTTGGTCTCGATGCTGCCAGTGGAACGTCTGTGTATGCGCGTCGCTCCTCCGTTCCAAAGTGTTGTCGCGTGGCACGCTGAGACACCCGTGTGTAACCCCAAGCAGATGGCACAGGTGACGGGGCTCTGACCTCCTGTGCTCTTGTGAAAATGGCGTGGGGGGTCGCGTCTGGATGACGACGCGCCGTGCTGTGGGGAAGGCGAACGGGGTCGCTTCGCTGAAGATGATGACGACACTGAGCGAGCTGCGCTCTCGAGTCTCTGCAGCAACGCCTGTGCTCTTGCGTTGGAATCACGCAACTGTTGTATCACGGAAATGTCAAGGCATCGGAAGGCCATAATAAATGTGAAGACCATCGGAAGGGTCCATGAAAATGTAGGGCATCGGAAGGCCAATTGAATGTGCAAGGCATCGGAAGGCCAAGTGAAATGTAATGCAAAGATATCATATGTAAGAAAGAGGGAGAAAACGATAACCATTAGTAAATACTTCGCCACAAGAGAGAAAAGAGCACATACAGTCTGAATAGCGGCCGTCGACTCGTTTGCTATGATCTCGTTGTACTTGGCTTCCAGGGATGTAGCATTGATGTCTCCGATATTGAATGAGACGCGACCAGCCTCGAAATCATTGTGCCAGAGGCGGCGCATACTCTCGCAATAGGCGAGGAGCGCACGCTTTCCGAGGACTCCACGTTTCGCAAAATCGTGTCCACCAAGCTTGAAGAACAGATCGTTAAGAGCGTGAACGTGTTCTGCGGGCCAGTTGTCGGCGATAATTGCGCGGATATAGCCGTTGTAGGCTTCAGGGAAATAAGTCCAGTCCATGGCACTCTCGCCCGCCAACTTTCGAGAGACGGGCTCCTGTCCAAGAAGCACGCGCAAACCGTCCGCGACAGCGTCATCGGCGGCGGAGGCGTTCAAGTCAGCTGCTGACTTCAGCGCGTCGGGAGTCCAGTACATCAAGGACACGTAGCGGCGAGCCTGGACGAGCTTCAAAGCCGTAGGGTGAACGAGACTGTGAACGAAATCAGGCGCCTTGGTGTTGGAGTCGAAAACGCCTAGCTGAGGCTTCTTGTCGATAATGGCCTGAAGCGCGTCCTTGCGAGCGCGGCGAGCCTCCGCTTCCGCCAGCTTTTCAGCTGCTAAGCGCTGGTCTTCGGCGGCGTCAGTAGCAACCTTGTCGGCTGCAACCTGCGCGTCCCAGTCAGCTTTACTCCTGTCGTTACCATCCGTCCACCGCTTCGCAAGGAGAGCAATAGCTTCGGCCTCGGTAATCTGCCGAGCCTTCTCAGCATCCTCCCTCGAGTCCTTCCACTCCGGCAACGAGAAATCCGGGCAAACGAGAGCATATGGGTCGACTAGGACACGAATAGGGGGGTTGGTGGCAGACATTATTGGTGGGATGAGATGAAGTAGATCAAGGAGTGTTATCAGAAGTCAAGATAGGACTAGAAGAGTTGTCCAAAAAGCAAGGACTGTAGAGTATATGATGAATACAGGACGAGACTTTCGGCAGTCAACGTCGTAAGAGACAAGAAGAAGTGTTCGACGTTGATCGCCTCATCCGTACATAAACTATAATCTCCTTTCGTTCGTTCCTCACGACCCGAGATATCGAAATATGAGTATATTGGTCAACGAGCATTGGCTCTACGGACACATTTCCTTATTTAGTCATGGACTTTCTATATATGTCTAGTCTTTCGTTTTCCGCACCTCAGTCTCTTACCACGACGACTGAGGTATGCTATACTCATTTCACTCGTTTACTTTATCTCACACGTCCTGTAGCTCGGCACGACTCGTACCCTACGCGTACTCGTACTTACGGCCTCGTTACAGGTATGTAATATATATAAGAGTCTCTTACCACGACGACTGAGCTCGGCACGACTCGTACCCTACGCGTACTCGTACTTACGGCCTCGTTACAGGTCGTCTTGTATCCGTACCGGTTTCGTCATCTATTTCCCGCAAACAAAGATAGCGTCAAGGTGAATTCGACTTGCGCCCCTTCTTCTGCTTACAGTTCACGAGGGTGTCAACAAACACTTTCGGTGACACCAGCTTACAGAAGCCGACGAAGGCAATATTGCGTGGCCCTTACCTTTTGAACAAGCACTCTGGCAGTCACAGAAAGTTTCCCATCGCGCCTCAAGTAATGTCTTGGCCTTGGGTTTCTCTGGATTCGGTGAGCAGATGAACGTATCTGAGTGGAGGCCCACTCACAGTTGCTTTGGGAAAACCTCATGTCATATACTAGTATATGTTAAGGACCTCCTCGGATATGTCCGTGCCAGAGACTAATAAATTGAAAAAAGCTAATTGAAGAATTCTACAGGTGCGTATCGGAAGGGGGGATGCCTGCGATGTCTGGAACTGATTTTTAGTGAGCCATCGTACTGCTGTCCGTTCGTGTTAGGCGCCGGCGCATGCCACGTCATATGTATACAATCGTACCTTGGAATTGTAGTGTAGCTTGTGTCCAAAGTGTAAAAATCGACACCCTCAGATTCCGGCATCGTCGGGACACACTGTTGGACATGAAGCTACAGACCTGCGAGTGATTTTTATTTATATATTCAGCGCGCGCTGGCCATCGTGGAGCTGAACTTATGTATCGGTTATCAAACTACACTTTGAAAGTCCGAAGAAGACACGATTGTACTTAGGCACGTACCATGAACACTCGAGTTGCTCTTTCTGTTTCTCTCATCGGTGCTATCCTAACTTCCGCGCACTTTCTCCGGCCAATTCGTGTGGTACGCGTCCAAGGCGTCTGTAGCTCGTTCTTTTGGAAAGCCCGCTCCTGGCTATGGAACTATCCGGTCACTGAGGATTATGCCATTTGGGACACTGGAGACCCTACTAATGAGCAAGTGTTCGAAAGTGACAGAATACGCCTTCTGCGGATATGGCGCTTCCTGCGTCCGTTCTTCGTGTCCCGTGGATATCACCCCTACGTCTTGAAGGATCCCACCGACTTTTCCAGTAACATTGTTCCAAGTATCCCCGCTTCAACAGAAAAGATGACATTTCCATTCGCGCAACGCTTTTACAGGACAGATGCGGATGCGGAAACGTATTTTTACGTAGGTCTTTCCTTGAAAAGTTGCAACTGCTTACAAGGTACCTCTGACCCCAGTCTCCATTCGTGTGGCCCGCGCGGGATAGGCTAGGGCGAGATGTGATACTCAAGTAAATCACTGTATCCTGTACAACCCGTCTGTTGCCTCATCTTGTTCAGGACTATCTCTGGTCCACAACCCAGCAAGGAGCTCAGAGCTTTCCGTCACCTGCAGTCTGATGCCCTTCGCGATGATCCGCGGCATCATGCTTTATATCAACTTCAACGGCCAGGTGTTTGTTGTAATGCCAAGGTGAGCATACGACCACCTTCACTGCTGAGGCGCACTCACAGTTTCTGACAGATGGTTAAATGTGGCGATTAAGGCTGATTTCGCCAAGGTCGGTGAACTAGTTCGGTACGGCCGTGCCTTCATGGAGGTAAGTGCGATATATTACTTCATTCCCTGTGGCGAATGGTGAGATCCTTGTTCAGGCTGTTGCTTTCCTTCACGAGCATAATGTTTCTCATGGCGACATCAATCTGCAAAACATGATGATAGACGCACTTACCCCGCGGTCCAAGAAGACTACGGACCCTCTCTTCGCGGGCGTTCGTGGGCCAGAACGTCGATATGCTTTCATTGATTTCGAAACCGCCAGTGTCGACAACAGTCCCGACCTGCCGACGGCTTTCAAGAAGGACGTAAAGGATCTTGCATCAGCCTTGCAGTTCAATCTTCGTGTGAGGAGATCCATACTATAGCTGTCTATCAAGTCCTGGCCACCGTCTCTATAGTGTATTGAAGACGTTATCCCGGACATAGTACCACTCCTCGAGTCCATGAAGGATTCTGCTAGTCCGACGCAGCCTAGTGCTGCCACGGCGCTTTCTTGCTACAAATAAATATGCAGCTCACTCTCTGCGGAAGACTTTAAGCTCGATGTACGAGGGATGTTGTGGCTTGAAGGTAAGTACGGTCTTACTGGTGAGTACACAAATTGATAGCTTTGCAGGGCGTACGATATCTCGACCGGCTCCTTCTATATACTTGTCCGATTGTTGATACCAAAAACTCCAGACCTCTATACTAAATACCCCAAGGATGCGCTGACGAGCATGTACAGTAGTATCATCCATTGATCTTGCCAAGACTAGTGAACATGCAGAACTTGTTCAGACGCCTCCCGCAAGCCTGTTCTTCTTGCGCACACATGATCTGAGGCATATGTCCGACCAGCCGCTGCCACATATGATACTGGGCAAAGTTGGCAGTATTTTCAGGAGGTGTTGACTTATCAGCGCTGAGATACAAAAGGGCGATAAGGGGGGTGTCGGGTTTCAACTCCTAGATCTTGAGGATCTGCATATCACTAAATTAACAGACAAAGTGCAACAAGTGTTTGGGCTACCCAAATGCATATAGCGTCCAAGTTGACACCATTGGGATCATTGAGAATAACAATGTCTTGGCCAAGTTTGAATACCTGTAAGGTACTTTGCGCGTCTAGAATGAGCTTGTGTAAAGGGGGAAGGGACAGTCAAGAGGCAGCTCTGTTATGAATTGCCATATTTTCACACTTTCACATCTTATCATATCTTATTGGGGGCCTTGTCTTATCAACCAACGGACTGTTTCATCATCTGTTTCGTCACTGATTATACTCCTGTTCATTACCGAAGCCGTACTCATGTCGGACACACGCCTAACACATGGATGACATCATACATGCTGATACCTCATGGATTCCCCATTGTATACACACCACCGACACTCGTAGCACACATGGTCGTTTCAGTATTATTACTTACATGCAGTTACCACTCGTATTTAATGGTTTCACGGACTAGTAGCATACAACACTGGGTCAAGGGCGTGGAGTTATCCCTAGCGGAAACACGTATGGATAAGGAGTCCCAAACACAGGCTTACTAGTATATAAGCAGTAGTGTAGTATCATTGTACTTTAGTTCCGATCTCGTTTATACACCTGGCCTAGCCTAGTCTTACGAACGCGAACACTGTCTCTTTTAGTTCTTGCTGTGGTACTTGGTTGAGTCTTGTGGCTTAGTCAGTCGCTAACAGAAGATCGGAACTACTTTCTACCACCTACCACATATCCCTGATTGTCGATCAGCACTTTGCTGTTTGATCATCGCACATTTCCCCACCCCCTTTCCTGTTTACAGATCAACGGATTCCTAATTCCAGCGCACGTCCGCATACATGTGTATTGGTCCCAGTAGCGCCGGCTAACAGTTAGAGATAACTGCCTCGGGTGCTGGAAGTAGCCGCTCTCACGAGAACGAACTTTTGGCAGTTGCACTTCAGTGGGCGCTGTTTACGGGTTAACCCCCGTTCCCAGGAAAACTTCGGCTTACCTCACACCAGAGGGACGTCGGCTGGGCAATTGCAAACTTGTGACGAGCTCTTGGGCTCCGTAGATACGTAGTCAGTAGTCGGTAAAATAGCGTAGACAGTTACGATACCTACCTACTTTACTTACCTTACAATACACACCATCATTCCCCACCCTACCAAGTCCTGGATTCTATTTCAGATCTAGGCGACTCCTCCTTATTCATCCAAACCTCTATTCCCTCACCCGTTTCATCTAAATCCGCATCACCCATATCCCCACTTTCACCTTTTCACTCTCCGATCCTATCACCCCGATTCATCATGTCCAACGAAGCACCCGAAACCGCTTCTCCCACACCCGCTCACTATGCCGATGTCAAAACCAAAGGCCGATCCCTTGTCAACAAGCCTTATGACTATGACGGGGACAAGGCCAAGTACAAGAGCTGGTGGCGATCCATGTTTACATACATCCGTGATAAGAAGAACAACCTCACATCTGACTCCGAAAGGATCAATGTTGTTCTCTCCTACATCCAAGGAGATCACGTAGATGCATGGGTCCAGAACTACTCGGACCAGAACTTCGACGAGGAGCAAGAGGAATAGACAGTCTCTTGGACAGAGTTCAAGGAAGATTTGAAGGAGCGATTTGTGGATTCCAACCTCGCGCAAGACGCGCAAGACCAGATCAAGCGGTTGCGCCAGGGGCAAGACACCGCTCAAGATTTCTTCCAGAAGTTCGAGGTCCTGCTCACTCAGGCAGGATATTCGAAGGATGACACATTTGTCGTGTGACTTCTCGAGACCAATGTCAACGAGAAGATCATTGATCAGATCTATGGTAGCCGAGACGGGTTGCCAGAGAAGTACAAGGATTGAAAGGCACAGATCATTCAGATCGATCAGCTGTGGAGAAGACGGGCGGTGAGCAAGAGGTCTGGCATACAGTCCCAGCCCCAAGCTCCGCAGGCGGCTATATCAAGAGCCAATCCTACAAACCCACCCCCAACGCTGATCACACGACGAGATGCCACCGGTGTTACCTATGGAGGAGCCGGCAGGCCAATGGATATCGACAACGCACATCGAAGAGGACTTTGTTTCAGCTGTGGCGAACACGGACATGTCAGCAGGTTCTGTCCAAAGAAGGGTTGACCCCAGACAATTCGGGGTCTATGGACCGAAATGAATGACAAGGAGAAGAAGAAGCTCGCAGAAGAGTTGGGTTTTGCGAAGCTCCCGCAGTAGACGCAGTCCTGCTGGAGCAGTTGCCAAGGGAAGAATTGTCAGATGCAGAATCTATTTATAGTACTGGTACTAAGGCATCTAAAATATCATCGACGATTTTACCACCAAAACCTGCGAAAGAAAGATACGAGCCAAATACGCCTGAGTGGTTGCACAACGGCTAAGAGAGGACGACATGAGTCGAGAGCAGTGGGAATTTTGAGAGCATGGATCCGAGGAGAGAGAGAGAAGCAACGAGAGAAGAGAAAAGATGGCGATCAGAGCGTTGACCAAAGGAAGCTGCGGTGGAAGTTGTGACGGAGTTGAAAAAGTCGAGGAAGTACATCCGGGGAACAAAGGGGCAGGACATGAAACTCCGAGTAACCATAGAGAGCGTACACACAGGCTCTGAATGGGAAACGAGTGCCCTTCTGACAGTGGAGCAACGGGTTCTTGCGTTAATAAAGAATTCGTCGAGAAGAACGGACTCCCGATCAAAAGTACCGGTCAAGCTGTCTGTCTACAATGCGGATGGAACCCTAAACAAGGGAGGAGCAATCAAAGGTTTTGTGGAGTCCGGATATGAAGATTCGGAGTCACGCCGAAAAGATTGAGTTGGCCGTCACCAATTGGCAAAACAAGTATCTTTTTGGGGCTAGATTGGTTACGATATCACAACCCCACAATCAACTGGACGGAATCCACGTAACTTT
>JADNYV010000101.1:0-127886 GCA_015501055.1 Mucidula mucida | reverse complement strand
AAAAAAAAAAAAAAAAAAAAAAAGAAAAAAAGAAAGGAAAGGATTTTTGCTCCCTTTCCGGGTTTTTTAAAAAAACAAGCTTTTTTACTCGTAATATCCTCAATTACCTTTTCGTACAATCTGTCTATGCTCCTCGAGAGTGTTGTAAAGAAAGAGTATATCATCTAGGTAAACTATACATGTCCGCCGTCAATCAACTCCTTCAAGATGTGATTCATGAACGATTGGAACGTTGCCGGCGAGTTTGTGAGTCCGAAGAACATTACTAATGGCTCGAACAGCCCTTGATTTGTTCTAAACGCCGCTTTCCACTCATCACCATCTTTGATCCGGATGTTATTGTAACCCCATCGGACATCCATCTTTGTGAAAAACCTTTGCTCCTTCAGCTTGTCGATAAGCTCCTGAATCAACGGCAAGGGGTATCGGTTCTTGATTGTCATGTCGTTCAACTTCCGATAATCCTGTACTGGCCGAAGGCTTCCGTCCTTCTCTTGACAAAGAAGAATGGTGACGCCATGGGTGAGATTGATGGCCGTATGCGTCCCGTGCGTATATTTTCCTCCAAGAACTCGTCTAATGCCTTCTGCTTGGATGGACTAAGGGATAGACCTTGCAGTCAACCGGTTTGGAACCAGGCGTGAGTTCTATCGCGTGATCCCAGGGTCTTCGCTCCGGTAACTTATCAAAGTCCGCCTTGCTGAATACATCGGAAAATTCCTCAATGTAAGGTGCAGCAGCAGATGAAGGCTGTTGTGATCTCAGCTTTTCACCGCTTTTGCGATAGTTGTCCCAGTCCATCCAGAACAAACGCTCTCCCTCTTCCAACTTTTCTTCTACATCTTCTCCTTCGTCTTCCGGCGAGTTATACTCGGGTAGGTACCGCAACGGTCTGGGCATCGATCAAAAGTCAACGTGGATTCCGTCCAGTTGATCGTGGGGTTGTGATATCGTAACCAATCTAGCCCAAAAAGATGCTTGTTTTGCCAAGATTGGTGACGGCCAACTCGATCTTTTCTGCATGATCACCGATCTTCATCCGGACCTCCACAAAACCTTCAATTGCTCCTCCCTCGTTTAGGGTTCCATCCGCATTGTAGACAGGGAGCTTGACCGGTAACTCCTTGATCGGGAGCCCGTTCTTCTCGACGAATTCTTTATTGACGCAAGAACCCGTTGCTCCGCTGTCAAGAAGGGCACTCGTTTCCCATTCAGAGCCTGTGTGTACGCTCTCTATGGTTACTCGGAGTTTCATGTCCTGCCCCTTTGTTCCCCGGATGTACTTCCTCGACTTTTTCAACTCTGTCACAACTTCCACCGCAGCTCCCTTTGTCAACGCTCTGATCGCCATCACCTTCTCCTCCGTCGCTTCTCTCTCTCTCCGCTCCGGCATCCATGCTCTCAAAATTCCCACTGCTCTCGACACGTCATCCTCTCTTAGCCGTTGTGCAATCCACTCGGGCGTATTTGGCTCAAATCTTTCTTTCGCAGGTTTTGGTGGTAAAGTCGTCGATGATATTTTAGGTGTTTCAGTACCTGTACTGTAAATAGAATCTGCATCTGACGACTCTCTCCTTAATGACTGCTCCGGCAGGACTGCGTCTACTGCGGGAGCTTTGCAAAACCCAACTCTTCGGCCAGCTTCTTCTTCTCCTCGTCATTCATCTCGGTCCATAAACCCCGAATCGTCTGGGGTCGACCCTTCTTCGGACAGAACCTGCTGACGTGGCCGTGTTCGCCACAGCTGAAGCAGAGTCCCCTTCGACGTGCATTGTCGATGTCCATCGGCCTGCCGGCTCCTCCATAGGTAACACCGGTGGCATCTCGTCGTGTGATCGGCGTCGGGGGTGGGTTCGTAGGATTGGCTCTTGATGTAGCCACCTGCGGAGCTTGAGGCCGGGACTGCATTCCGGACCTCTTGCTCGCCGCCCGCCTTCTCCACAGCTGATCGATCTGAAGGATCTGTGCCTTCCAATCCTTGTACTTCTCTGGCAACCCGTCTCGGCTGCCATAGATCTGGTCGATGATCTTCTCGTTGACATTGGTCTCGAGAAGTCTCACGATGAATGCGTCATCCTTCGAGTATCCCGCCTGAGTGAGCAGGACCTCGAACTTCTGGAAGAAGTCTTGAGCGGTGTCTTGCCCCTGGCGCAACCGCTCGATCTGGTCTTGCGCGTCTCGCGCGAGGTTGGAATCCACAAATCGCTCCTTCAAGTCTTCCTTGAACTCCGTCCAAGAGACTGTCCATTCCTCTTCTTCCTCATCGAAGTTCTGGTCCGAATAGTTCTGGACCCATGCATCTACGTGATCTCCTCGGATGTAGGAGAGAACAACATCGATCCTTTCGGAGTCAGATGTGAGGTTGTTCTTCTTGTCACGGATGTATGTGAACATTGATCGCCACCAGCTCTTGTACTTGGACTTGTCCCCGTCATAGTCGTAAGGCTTGTTCACAAGGGATCGGCCTTTGATTTCGGTATCGGCATGATGAGCGGGTGTGTGAGGAGCGGTTTCGGGTGCTTCGTTGGACATGATGGATCGGGGTGATGGGATCGGAGATTGAAAGGGTGAAAGTGGGGATATGGGTGATGCGGATTTGGATGAAACGGGTGAGGGAATAGAGGTTTGGATGAATAGGGAGGGATCGCCTAGATCTGAAATAGAATCCAGGACTTGGTAGGGTGGGGAATGATGATGTGTATCGTAAGGTAAGTAAAGTAGGTAAGTATCGTAACTGTCTACACTATTTTACCGACTACTGACTACGTATCTACGGAGCCCAAGAGCTCGTCACAAGTTCGCAATTGCCCAGCCGACGTCCCTCTGGTGTGAGGTAAGCCGAAGTTTTCCTGGGAACGGGGGTTGACCCGTAAACAGCGCCCACTGAAGTGCAACTGCCAAAAGTTCGTTCTCGTGAGAGCGGCTACTTCCAGCACCCGAGGCAGTTATCTCTAACTGTTAGCCGGCGCTACTGGGACCAATACACACGTATGCGGACGTGCGCTGGAATTAGGATTCCGTCGATCTGTAAACAGGAAAGGGGATGGGGAATGTGCGATGATCAAACAGCGAAGTGCTGATCGACGATCAGGGATGTGTGGTAGGTGGTAGAAAGTAGTTCCGATCTTCTGTTAGCGACTGACTAAGCCACGAGACTCAACCAGGTACCACAGCAAGAACTTAGGGAGAAAGCGTTCACGTTCGTAAGACTAGGCTAGGCCAGGTGTATAAACGAGATCGGAACTAAAGTACAATGATACTACACTACTGCTTATATACTAGTAAGTCTGTGTTTGAAGCTCCTTGTCCATACGCGTTTCCACTAGGGATGCTCCACGCCCTTGACCCAGTGTTGTATGCTACTAGTCCGTGAAACCATTAAATACGAGTGGTGACTGCATGTAAGTAATAATACTGAAACGACCATGTGTGCTACGAGTGTCGGCGGTGTGTATACAATAGGGAGTCCATGAGGTATCGGCATGTATGATGTCATCCATGTGTTGGGTGTGTGTCCGTCATGAGTACGGCTTCGGTAATGAAAAGGAGTATGATCGGTGACGAAACAGATGATGAAACAGTCCGTTGGTTGATAAGACAAGGCCCCCGATAAGATATGAGAAGATGTGAAAGTGTGAAAATATGGTCATTCATAACAGATAGACGACTATGCCCGGGTATGTCCTTTAGTATGACCTTGCTGTTTTTGACAAGCGTCGACAGGATATCTGAGCGTGGGGACGAACTGGATGTGAGCGTGTGATGTGGGTACGCACGTGTCATCTTCTTCAACTCTCCTCCACCTACGACTCCCCCTTTACTAGGCCTCGTTTGCGACAATGCCGGCATCACATCCCATGTCCTCGTCTCTGAATTTGGGTATTTTGGGCCCTCCAATATTGAGAGCTCACATCTTGGAAGCTCAGCTGGATGGGTGAGATGATTCAATATGCCAACGATGCTGACGTCGTGTGAGGGGCAATGTGTGCAATGTACTCCCTCATTGTGTGCTGATGATCAGGCTCTGCGTTTTATGATCATCAATCGATTGTGGCATACCTTTCGGCGCATAGATATATGCACAGATCTTGTTGATTGTGAGTAATAATGGGAACGGCAGAAAGTGTTTTTCTCTCAGTCATGTATGTCGTTTGGATAGAAGCAAATGGGTTTGTATCCGGAGGAGGCGTAGATGCTTAGCACGAAGACTCAAGAGCCCCCGCGGTAATTTGATCTTGGACGAAACAATTTTGTGTGCCCAGGAATCGTCAAGAATGATTAAAAAGATATAGAATTGAGAGACATGTTCGGATACGGGGAATCGAACCCCGAGCTAGCGCGAAGCTGAATTAAGTTTGGAGATCCATGAGGGGCGCTAATGTTAGCCGTTACACCATATCCCACAGTTCCATGCCATTATTCGTCCCCACTCGGAGAATAACCTGAACACGTGGCGGCTGTGCGAAGTGTTGCACATGTTTGGCTCGGTACGCGCGTCGTCGCGTCCTCGTCATCCATCCCTTACACTTGGCTCATTAAGCAGCGATGGCATCGAGCTCGATGGACATTGACGCCCCAGCACCCAAGTTTGTACTCGACGAATTCATCGCGGCCGCGCTTTCCGGGACACCAGCAGAGCTACATCCTTTTTTCGAGAGCTTCCGGACGTTGTACACACGAAAGTGCGTTGCATTACCTCTCGCCTGTATGCGCTCTGACGATATGCAGATTATGGCACCAGCTCACTCTAAAGCTATTCGAATTTCTCGCCACACCCGTATCGGCGCCATACCGTGTAGACGTCTTTACCCGATTCGTGCGCGACTTTGAGGGACGGCTAAATCAGCTGAGGCTCGTGGAGATGGGTGTCAAGGTCGCTAGGGAGATCGATAATCCGCAAGCGCATTTGGTGTTCTTGACGGAGCTGTTACGCGTATCGAGGGCGGCAAGGCGGAGGCGACGGAGAGACCGCCACGAGAGGGTGCGGAGGTGGAGGGTGCAAAGGTGCTCCTGCTCGCGACGATTGGCCATGCGAAGCTGGTGTATGGCGATCTGGAAGGTACCAAGGGCGATATGGACAAGGCGTGGCAGGTCCTGGATGGGCTGGAGGGCGTGGACAGCCAGGTGAATGCGGCATACTATGTCTGGCCGCGGATTACTACAAGGTGCGTTGCATCTGCGTCTAGTGGATGATTAACCGATTATGGATCCTAGGCCAAAGCGGAATATGCGCCATACTATCGTAACTCGCTGCTGTATCTGGCATGCGTGGATCCCACCACGGATATGACGCCCGAGGAGCGGCTAGCGCGCGCACATGATCTAGGCATCTCAGCATTCCTTGGCGATACGATATACAACTTTGGTGAACTGGTGCGTATTCTTGGATTTCGTGGTACACTGCTAACGTTAGCTGTAGCTCATGCACCCCATCCTGGACGCGTTAAATGGGACGCCGCACGAATGGCTCAAACGCTTGCTATTCACGTTCAACGAGGGAAGCATTGGAAATTCGAAGCCCTTGCACCGCTCTTCCCACAGGAGGTATATTATCCCGCTATATTCCCCGCCCCTGCTGATGATCACCTAGCCAATTCTGCAAGAAAACTATGCCTTCCTGCGCCAAAAGATTTGTTTGATGGCTCTCATCGAATCCGTCTCCTCGCGTCCTTCTGCGGGCCGTGCAAACCTCACGTTCCCTACGATCGCGACGGAGACGCACTTGCCGCTTGAAGAGGTCGAGCATCTCGTGATGAAGGCGCTGTCGCTCAAGTTGATTCGGGGTAGTATTGACCAGGTCGATGGAAAAGTTAGCGTAGGCTGGGTGCAGCCGCGCGTGCTTAGTACGAGTCAGATCGCGACGCTGGCAGACAGGATTGGCGAATGGACCAAGGGCTTGGAGGGTGTGAGGGGAAGAGTGGAGGTTAGTGTGTAAAGAAAATGTGTAGAGTAACGTTGAGTATGAAATTGAATGAGAAACGTAAATGTCATTGAGGTTTGCTCGGCCTTGGAAGATACAATGCCTCTGAGCCATGTCGGATATGGTGTAACGGCTAACATTAGCGCCTCTCATGCATTCTCCCAAGTCCCTAAGATTGCGCGCTAGCTCGGGGTTCGATTCCCCGTATCCGAAGTAGGATCTTTCGACAGTCCTCTTTTACTTAACGTTTCTCTGAAATTGTGCTCTTACTCAGTCAACATCCCGCACAGTCTCTACGCACAATCTCGATTCCGGGCGAGTCATTTCATCATATCGTGATTTTGGAAAGCTTGCGCCTAGCGCCACCTTGAAGTCCGTGCTGCGGTCCCACATCGTTGCCCGACCTGTGAAATCATGACACGCGCGCTCTCCACGGGAATCGTCCGTTCTGAGCCGTATCATATCCTTTTTCACCAGATGCGCCTGAATCAACAGCTCGAAGCGCGCTCGTCCCTCCACTTGTGGTGTGCGGCTGCCAGGGTATCCTCCGCACGCTGGAACATGGCTAAGAATACGCAATGCATAAAAGGTTGGACTCGTTGCTGGGAAAAAAGACAATTCACAGTCAACCCCCACGAACACAAACACCAACCACAAACTCAAACACCAACCACCAATCTTACATCATGATGTACACGTCTTCATCAAGTTCATTGCCCTCGCTGCCGTCGCCGTTTCTGGCGCTCTGGCGCAGGAGACGTCTTCGTCTGTCAGTGTTGGTAGTGTATTCATTGGGTTTTCTTCGTGATGTGATAGTTCTGATTAAAAGCTTTAGCTGCTACGAGCAGCCGAGCTGCCGCGACCCATGCGACGAGCGCTAAGGCTGCGGCTAGTAGCGCGGCCGCTTCGAGTTCGAGGGCTGCTTATTAGAGTGAAGGTGTTGTGGAAAGTTTTGTATGATGTAGAAAGACATTGGACAATTTTAGACGTTTACGGTTGAGTTTGTGTGACGGTGTGAATTGTTACGGGTTAGATGGATTTCTGGGTAATATTTCTTCTCTTGACGCAAGCGACCATGTGGGTTGAGGCTCTAAAATCAGTTGAAAAGGTCATGCCAAGATACTTATTTTGAGTCGACGTTCTAACATTGTCGCATACGTCTTACGATCTAGACCTGACACCTCGCTTAGCTGTGTTGTGTCCCATGCCAGATACGTGATTATGGTACGTGTTTGCGTTTTGTGCGTCGCACCAAGGTATCTAGTTGTACGTTGTAGGCCCGATCGTTGCCTCTTCTTGCCTCTGTCCACCACCTACCTCTCTACTAAATAATCCATTTTCTGTGCATCGATTTCACCCATGTCTCAGCTAACGCGACAGCGCCAAGGACGACTCGTCTGGTGGTGACCACATGGACGAACGAGTTCAAGCACAGACGTCTAGGAGCCGTTATTGACCTCTTTCACTGCACTCTGGCGCCGCCTCTACAGGGTCTCCTTGATGATCAACGTCCACCATCCCTTCTTCGTCTCGTAGAACACTCCAATCAAGTCAAGGGAAGCAGTTCTTGCCGGATCGCACTGCACTGAGGACTTGCTTCGCGCTGACTGTCCATCAACTTAACCAGGCAAATAGGCGTCTCTGGTTAGGTGGGGGAGATTGTCATAGGCAGAGGAAATCGATAAGAACGTAAGCTTCAAGCGCTCACCCCCCAATTACAAGGGCTCGTGGCGCCAGCTCGAAGCGCGTCGACGACTGTACGTGCCAAATGAGGCGCTCCAGTGCGTAGTGTGCGGCTGTGCTAATAATAACATGCAATGCAGCTTCTGGTTAGAAGGCTGAGACTCGTACAATACAAACCACGATCATGTATCCGTCTTCCTCAAGTACTATCCTTCGCTGTCATCGCCATTCCCAGCGTGCTCGCGCAGGATCCGCCATTGTCACCCGCAAGTTTTCTTCTTTTCTTTTGTCCTCTCACAGTGGCTCAATGTCTCACTGCAGCGCCAGCGTCATCTTCGGCCAGCCCGTTGATCTCACATTTTCCGGCTCTGCGCGTGCGTTTCCTCCTGCCACGTCCTGCTTTTGTCCTACTACTACTACTTCACAGCGCCATTCTTCATCGTGAGTCAGTTCTGCTGACACTCATTCAATCAACCAACCAATCTTTCTAGACGTGAGACGACGCTCCCTTCAATTGCTTTGGTCTCCCCGGTCTCATGCATGTCTAGTATCGTCCTCGCTGGGCAGATCAACACTCCACCTCTCGTCACTCTTGGTCCGACAAGTGGCACCACGTTGACCTACGTGCCCACTCTCCCAGCCGGTGCGAACTCTGGTGTGTTTGTTGTTACTGACTGACATGCGCAGGGACTGCTATAACATTTATCATTCGGGATGCCATCGGTAGGACTTCCTTGACCGGGCCGTCACTATCGGTGCGGCTTGAGTGTGTTTAAATCCACGTGTGTTCATGACGTGTTACTGATTCTGAACGTTTGGTTTCTAGGTTCTACTGCCACTGATATTACCGCTGCACCGCTTCAGGCGGTTATTAGGCTGTCTCGTCGCTATAAATCTTTTTGAAGTTGATATGTCTCAAAATTATATCATGGCTGCACATTTGCGTCACATCCGCACCTTAAGTTCACCATCACATTCGCAGCACTGAACTTAGGTGTTCGACTGTCTTCAGTTTCATAAGGTGTTCTCGGGACGCAGCGTCCCCCGCGTCAGTAGTAGAGTGCAGGTCATCATCTGTTGGCATCTTGATTCTTATCCCAATGAGGTGGCTCCGTCGGGTCACTAGCTAGTAAAGATTAGAGTTTTTACCGGAACGGACGTCGGAGGCCATTCATCAAAAGGTCTGATAAGCATCGTCATACTTGTTTATAGCTAACATTCAGTTGATGAATACACGTATCAGCCGCTTCACACGAGCCCAGCGCTTGCCCTTGTATCGTCAACCCTCTCCCTACGCCTTCATTCACCAGAGCTCTTCGCTATGAGGAACGGGTTGAAGGCTTATCTCTGCAAACTCATCAATGAAGCAGATTTACACGACATCCTCCACCAGGTCGTAGCTACAGCTGAAAGCGAGCCGGACACGATGCCTACGTCAACGTGATTCTCCGGCCGCCGCCGAGTCGGAGTATGCTGCGGCTAGTGCGTGCATGCAGCCATATTACCACGCCATCCACATCCTTCCCCTCACGGTCATGACGAGGATCTCGTTCCACCGCTATCTCATGGTCCAATGGTGGCTGATGCACGTCTGCAGACGCTGGCGCGCCATGGTGATTTCCTGACCTACAATGTGGGCCTCATTTTCGATTCGTACTCCTCGTCTCCCTGTTGATAACGAAGAACCCCTCCTCCGAGTCTGGGAGTATTCCCTTCCTGAGCCGCTCACATTGCAGGCGCCTATACGCCATCTATCCTCGGCCTTTTACACGAAGCTTTTACTCTCGAGTGTTTACAACTATCACCACATTCACCCCGGGTCAGACCGTGCACACTCACACTCGGGGGTGCACACTGCCGTGCGATGAAGATGCCAAAATTGGTAATTGATCTGTGGCGCCGGTTAGGGTTAGGGTAGGTTAGGGTGAGTTGGTGACTCCGCGCGCGCTAGCGCGCCCAACACTTAGGCTTCGGGTATCCGAAGCCTAAGTGTTGCAGGTTAGGAAAGGGTTAGGGTTCGTGGTTAGGGGGTTAGGGGCGGTTAGCGGTGAATATATATCTTCTCAAGTGGGGCGGGATGAGGAGCGCGTGGTGGAAATATCAGCATGGTGTACAAATATGGTAACTATTGTCATGTGTTCACATGGACTACTATGGGTGTGCACCCCCCAGTGTGAGTGTGCGCGCTGTGAGCCGGTATGAATGTGGTGATAGTTGTATATACTCTTTACTCTCATCTCCACGTTGGAAAAATGTTTTCTCTTGGTCAGTGTATGGTGCTGGACCTCGAGGAGCCACCTCTGAGTTTGCCGAATCTCGAAACGTTGACGCTCTGCAGTACGGTATTCACTACGGCCATCCTTGATTGCTTTAGCCAGGTCCCCGGCTTGAAAAAACTGATGTTGGGCGGAACGGCTAACTCCCAGGACGTCGATCAGGTCATGATGAATTTCCCGTGGACGCAGACCTCGTCGTTTCCGTATGTCCGAGCCTAATCTCATTGAGAGATGATAGCCAAGTCGATACATGGGAGCACCGAGAGGATTGGCCCGTCATTGTGCGGGGTGAACTCAGAGACTTGCATTCGCGAAATGCAGGTCTCCTTCTACGCCTGTCATGTCCGCACCTCAACAAGCTGTCATTACTCACCCGGGCGTGACCTAGAGGCTGTAATTTCAGCCTTTTTCGAACGGAGATCACCCGGTAGCTCTGGCCCAAAACATATTGTTCATCGAAACTTCTTCTTCTTCGAGGAACGATGATAACGTGGAGCGCCTGCTTGAGCATCTGAGCAACACCAGCGTCACAATTTTGACGATATCGGCTTGGAGGCGGTGCATATCATTGACTTACTCGCATCGCATTCCTAAGTACATCTTTCCCAACTTGGAGCGGCTGTGTATATATAATACAGTGCGAGCACCCACCAGAGCCGTGTTTTATACAGGAGGAAGACAATGGCTACCGATCTATATGTGGAGGCGCATGGATCCCGGAACGTTCCATTTATGAGCTGAGAATCCGGAACTCGTGGAAGGTGCAAACAGTTTGCGTTGACGTGTTTTGCAGTGGCACGAGCGTTCCGCGTTGCATCTACAAAGTCTTTTCTGATCTCAGGATTCAGTGGAACTTACAAGTTGTCCACATGGCTCAATAGTTAGTTTTTAAGTATTGCACTTGGCTTGCGGATTTGACTGAACAAACCCCCATTTGCAGGTAGTGGCCGCAACGAGTAAACCTTCCATTAAAAACAAGTACATAAATGGTTGGTTTGACGAATGTCTGTAGAATTGTGAAGGTGTTGTTAAATTTCAGAAATGTGCGCCACCGTACGAGTGATGTTTCGGGCCGCGAGAAAGAGAGAGAGAGTGAGAATAAACGTAGTACCGAGCAGGCATTGTGCATAGTTAACCATATTCAGCCTGTTTACATCGTGTGTACTGATGCACAGGCAGCCTAAAAAGGCGGCGCAATCAGATGCGATTCAGCGAAGCCCAACGCCAACATGAACCGTTGACATCCTAGAAGCACATCTCGGTCACATGTAAAGCGCAATAAAGTTATTGGCGGACGAGTCTGCCAGTGTTTTAGATTGCCGTGTTATCTTGGACACCCATGAGACCTGAGCGGCTAAGCGACACAAAGACGGCTCGTTACCTGTTCAAGAAAAACCTTTAAACCGGTTTATTTGGGAAGACTGCCATGGGGTCTGGTAGTCGTCCATCACTCATCATCATGATGTATGCAGGCGACGGCAACTTGAGTGCCCACTCAGGTGTGACACTATGGTGCCGGGACACGCGAGCGCGGAAGTACGACTGAAACAATAAATGTGACAGGAGTGTTAGCCCCACCCATACTCATACTCATCGTCGGCGTAAATTTCCAAATGAACACCAATGCTTATTACGTTGGAGAGAAGAAGATTCCTCCACCATCAACAAAACTTGTGCGTATACGTCGCTCCCAGAGGTGAGTTCCTATCGGCCGCGTAATCCGTATCATAACTGTACGCCTGATCGTCAGGGCACGACGACGGAGTGCACTTGACGCTTTGCCCATCGGACGACGTCAGCGTCGTCGGGATGTTGATCGTCCCGCCAACATAACTGAGATCCCAAGAGGTGCGCTTTCCACCCCACTGGCCAAAGTCCGCGTACCCGTATTCGGAGAGGATCGCGTGGGACGTGATACCGGCGTCGTTGCAGACGAGACCTGGGAAACTGTGTGAGCGTAAAATGCAGAGATGGAATGTTAGGGCGTACCGCCATTGCATGCGCCCGTAGCGCAGTTCGCGCCGCTAGCGTTACAGCCGGTGCGTCCCCAAGCACGAACGCCCTATATGTCATAAGTGAGGAGTATAAAGGAGAAGGTAAGGGGGTCGTACAAGTGCATTGTCGTCTATTCCATAAGACTTGGAGGCGCCAGGCGCCAGAGCAACACCATACGAGAGCGACGTATCGGCCTGTCCATTGGGCGCCTTCCCGATAGCGGCCCACACAGCTGCAGAAATACATTTCGTCAGTGTTCGTCGGGAGACTAAAAGCAAAAAGAACGTACTGTACGAGCAGCTGTTCTGGAAGTTGATGGTGAAGGCGGAAGCAGAAGCGACGAGTGCAGCAACGATGGCGAATGTCTTCATCTTTGAGATGTGTAGCAGTGAACTCTCAGTGGAGAATGATGAATTCAGCCATCCTAGGACGCGTTAAATACCCTCGAGAAACAATCCCTGGGCCAACCATGAAACCTCCAGAGCACACGGACCAGCATCTCACATGTTTTCGTGAATGTCCATATGTCGCCAAACATCCGCCGTGCATGAGGAGAACAGGTCCAAAAGCATGTGCTCAAATTCCAGACAGAGATCCCAAGGCAGTTTCAGAGCGTGATAGACCCGAATGGACCAAAGAGGCACGGGAGAAGTCGCGTAGACATACTCCAGGTGAAGTACAATTATATTGAAGCGTACGGTACGCTACCCGTCGTGATGCGATTTAGGAGGAGACGGAGAAATCACACCGGCGTGTGCGAGTAGTCATGTCATTCGGTCGAGAGCGAACATGAAACTTTTTTCGAAAAGGAGGTTCAGTTTGATCCCTTGGCACAGCCACCACGTGGCGCAGATCATGGTACGAATTGCTTGGCCAACAACTATCGTGTAGTTTTGATATCTCCCTTCCTTCTTTCTTTCGCTGTGTGGCGAAAAGGCTGTTCACTACGCTGGAAAGGCAGCTTGCATGTCTGTGGTCTTTCGACAAAGACTTCGCCTTCCTTGTCACTCGGTGTTCTGAAGTTTCCTGCGATAGTCTATTTATGGTCGTAAATCCTCTGGTCATTCTCCACCCGACTGCACCGTCGCTTCTCAGACTAGAATGCAAATTCCGGTTCCCGTCAAAGTCGGGCGTTTCAACGACAATGAAACGTCTTTCTGGCAGACTACAGTGTTGCCAATGCTAGTCTTCCTATATCTCGTCTGTAGTTTCTTAGGGGCACTTGGGCACCTACGTGACTGTGGCACTAGTGCTTTGAAGACTCGTCTTTATTGTCTGTACGGTTTGCTAGAATCTCCACAGATTGAAATCTCCCAGCGCCACCTCCGACCTCGAGTATGACTGGCCAACGACGAATTTCTTAGCTTACAAATGACCCGACTCAGACTTGATGGGTGTTTCTACCTTCTTGCTACGAGAATCATCCTATTCAAAAATGATGTCAAGGTGAAATGCGGTTCGACGAAGCATAGGAGATTTTGTGTCTTGCCTTGTGATTCTCTTTGCACTCGAACATAACTTGTCTCAGCGGCGTTGGAACACGGTTTCCATTCTACATCCGGTAAACAAAACAGAAGTACAAAATACAGTATAGGTTAGCTTGACTGCGAATACTAAAGATACATCGGGTCCGCTATGAGCTAATTGCAACAACGGAGGGTATTACGAGGTTATAGTAAAGAGGGGAACATGGGAAAAGGAAGGTTCGCACGGCTCTATACCATGTCATGAGGATGCAGCGATTTTGGTGAGGGCTCCCGTGGAACATGCATGATATCGAGTGTGGGCTGGGGCACAGAGATGGCGTCCACCATCGACACGCGGTGGACCGAGGATATCTCTATGTCGAGGGTATCCGACGGCCGACGCGGGACGGCGTGTGGTATTTGGGGTGTATTGGGAAGGGATGGAATAGCTGATGCGGAAGAGGGGGAGACGGCTTCAGCTTCCTTCTCATCGAGGGCGCCGCCGATGTCGGCGAAGGAGAAGGCACCGAAGGAAGTATCGCCAGCGAAAGACTTCTTCATGTCGCTAGTCTGCGACATGGACATGGACATGTCGGTGAATGACTCGAGCGAATCGCGTTTCTGCACCCGGCGCTTTTCGAATACGGGTATCGAGCCATCTTTAGTGGAGCCAAATCTTGACCTGAAGAGTACATCAGTAAAGTGACGACGAGGTCGCAAAGTAAAGTACGTACCCCATGGTATCCTCCAGCGATCCCCCGAAGAGCGTAGTCGTAGCACCAAGCTTGTGCACGAAAGAGTTCAGCGCGGAGCGATAGTTCCTCCTCGACTCGGCATGGATGCCAAAGATGAAGAAGAACACCCAGGCGCCGAACACCGTCAGCCACCGCTGCAGCTCAACACCAAAGGCATTGTCTGAACTTTGCCAGTAAAGAGCGGGGTACTGATAGACGTTCATGAAGTCGGCGTGGACATTCTCCCAGCTGATCCACGGATGCACGTAGCTGATGTTCAAGATCAAGACCCAGACGCCCAGAGGCACCGTGAAGAGGATATCGGCGCCAGCCATGATCATCAATCGGAAGTAACGGTTGGAACTGAGGTTGGAGTGGCTGGAGAGGACTTCCTGGAATTGGCGGCGGCGCTTGTTAAATGCGATGATAGTGCGGACTAAATAATATCGGTAAGGAGATATTCTTGACGAGTGGGCCAAACACTTACCACAGTAGGTCGCGGATACAAGACCGATGGCAATAGGAGGAACGTTGGTGATTACGACGGACACCCAAGTGTTGTAGATTGAAGGGAAGCAGCCCCAATCTTCGTAGATGTTGTAGCGGTTGCCTTGTGGGATGTAGGCTTCAGAGCGATAAGAAACACCGTTGAGTCATTGGCAATTAGTACTCACCAAGAATGATCAACGCGATAGGAGCACCAATGACCAAGGCAAGATCCATCATAATAGCGCGTTCGCGCTGAGAAAACGTCAGAAACTGGTACAGGTAAAGGACGGCAAAGACTGACATCTTTTCTCGACGCGACTACCGTATCTGAGGTCGCGATGAAGAATAATCGACGGTTGATCACTAAAGAGCAGATAGGAATCGCAACGTCCATTGCGAGCGTCAAACGGAATGCTGAACGCTTGTTTAGACGCGGTCGTGATCGTGAGCCAAGTAAAGCGAACTCACAAATATCACAGAAAACTGGCGCCGAATCAATTGCATTTCCGTTCCAGATAATTGAATTAATGAAGAGGTTTAGGCAGCCCAGGCCGACCCAAATCATGTAAGCGCATGTCCCGACGTTATACGCTGCAAAATGCGCGAGTAAGTATGAGTCTGAGAAGTCGTCTGGATGACCTCACCTTGCAAATGCCACCGCAAAGGAATCATGCACATTAAGAATCCAATAAATGAGAACGCCGAGAACAGGTGGTTAGGCGGAAATCCCATGGCGGCGGATGTATGGGAGGCGAGGACAAAGGAGGAGAGATCGCTAAAGGAGGGATAAGACCAACCTGGCAACCATCCCATGCGAGCTTTAATACAGAAAAACCACGGGCTATCTCTTGTTGGCAAAAATGGCCTTTCCCTTGTCTCCAGTAGACGAATGGTTCGACCGAATACGGCCAGTCGCTTGAATTCTCCATATACGGACTGTCTCCATTTGGGAACAACCTTGTGTGCGCCCCGTTATAGACGTGTCAGAAGATTTTCGATGGAAGGGAGGACCGGGGCTAGTCCCAGGTGAGGACGAGGAGCATCATGATCTGTAGGTCCTTGTTCCCAAGTCGTGCAGGTAGTTGTTCATCTTCGGTAATGACCTCTGTCCGCTTACGCCGCTTCATAAGAGTTAGTTTCTTGACATGCGGTGAGCAAGATAAGACTTACTGGGAAGAAAGGAATGAAGCAAAAGATCGCGAGTTGCGAGGAACTCCGAGACCAGGCGAGGGCAGCCCTTCCAGGCGGCCTGGGAAGCACATTAACGGAACATCAGAAAACATGCAACGCGGTGGAGAGGATGGAATTTGGGGTGGGGGTCGAGTTGGGGGGTAATGGGAGAGCGGAAGGTGGGAGCAGAGAGGAGACACGTTCTTGCCATGGACGTCCTGCTTTATGTGGTCGACCTGCCACAATCCTTATTGTCTGTCTTCGTCCAATCGGATGGAAGTCCTAAATCAGGAGTTGGTAGATAAGATCATCCTACGTTTTCATCCGCATGCTCCGTGTGGCTGTGTTTCTCAGTTGCTTTGGACTAAGTTTGGACTTTCTTCACGCTCAAAAGCTCGCTGCATTTCCTCGTTATTCGATTTGATACAGCGCCGATCTCATCATTGAGATACGTATGAGAGTTCGAGACAGTTTTATCTCTTCTTGTATTGGCTATGCTCCCAATCACAATATCGACAGGATGTGAACCGCTATTTTTTGACGAGTAAGTCATTCCATGGCGTCTGGAAGGCCAGCTCACGTATTGTTCTAGTGAGCGAAATTTATCCGACGCGCTCACTTGACGCGTATCCTTCTCTACCCACACCCCTCGGCCCGTAGAATATCGTTCTAGTTGCGAATCCTCGTCAATATATGGTAACTAACGGTCATGAGATGCGTCACGGACGGCGCGCCATGAAGTCTTATAAAGCGTCGACGACACGATGGGTTCTATGATACTCTTCGCAATGCCTCCTCAGTCTGCAAGCGGAAGGTTTCTTCGATGCTTCGCCCTCCTTCTAACTCTCGCTTTCTCGACGATCTCATTCGGGGGGCTCGCAAAGTCTACCGTTCCCGGCTTTACAACAGACAGCTTCATGTCGCGCGCAGTTTCGTTTACGGATGAAGTGTCTTTCGATAACTACAGCATCTTCTTGCGTGGGCAGCGCACGTTTATCTAGTACGTCGCCTCATCGACCTCCAGCTCTCATTGAGGTCTCAATCTACTCAGCTCAGGCGAATTCCACACCTTCCGTCTACCGGTTCCAGACCTCTGGCCGGACATTTTCCAAAAAGTCAAAGCCGCTGGTCTGAACGCGGTCAGCGTCTACACGCATATGGGCCTGATAAACCCGTCCAGAGGTGTAGTCGACGTTGACGGCTACCGTTCCCTGAAAACGCTGTATGAAGCCGCCTCGGAAGCGGGAATCTGGCTTGTGATGCGTCCTGGTGCGTTCAAATTCCCTTCGCGTTGTAAGGCTAACATGCTAATGGCTCCGTGTAGGTCCGGTATGTCTTGCAGCGACGTATGAGGACGTGTCTTGACGTGTGTCCTTTGCAGTATATCAACGCCGAGACATCGGCAGGCGGCATCGCGCATTGGGCAACCACTGAGGTTGCTGGTCGTCTCCGGAGCAACGACTCGGATTGGAGAGAAGCGTGGCAGGATTACATCCTTGGCTTCATTGAGGAAACAGTGCCGTATCAGATCACGGAAGGCGGGCCTGTCATTGGTTTGTTGCATCTCTCTTAACTATATAAGCGCATTGACATAGTATGGCTGTACCAGCGATTCAAATCGGCAACTATTTTCCATCATGCTCATGCCACTTGTTCTGCTAATGCCTCTTGTAGATAACGAATTTTCTCAGTCCATCGGTGATACTTACTTTCAAGACCTCGAAGACGTCTATCATGCCTCCGCCATTGTTGTTCCCCTAACGTATAATGACCCCAATCAAGGCTCTAATTTCATTAACGGAACGGTAAGCCTGCTTATTATAAACCATGGATTTTGACTGATCGTTCCATGCATTAGGGAGCCGTGGATCTTTATGGGTTCGTATCTATCCATAGCGTGACATCAGGAATACTGAGTACATACAGCCTCGACTCATATCCCCAGAGCTTCGACTGCTCACGGCCGACGGTATGGAAAAATGTCACAACGAATTACCATGAGTATCATGAGCGCGTGAATCCGGCTCAGCCGTACTACTTTCCTGAGTTTCAAGGTGGCGCTTTTGATCCTTGGGGACCTAACGCTCCGGGTATGCGATTCGTCATTTGCTTGCTTATGGTGTATATGACCGTTTTTTCAGGCTATGCGAATTGTGGGATTCTGACAGGCGCTGATTTCATGTCGGTGTTCTACAGGCAGTTGTGGGCAGCGAACGCGAAACTCGTCAACTACTATATGATTTATGGGTAATTGCGATGATCCACCCCCTTGCCTTTCATGCTAAACAGTTTCGATAGAGGAACGTCTTGGGGCGCGATTCCATTCCCGTAAGTACTCTGCTCGCGTCCTAAGCGCCTCTTGCTTACCATCTTGATTCCAGAGGGGTGAGCACGTTGTTAGTGTTATCCATAGAGGTATCTCATTCGAGGCGTCGCCAGGTTTATACGTCCTACGATTACGGTGCCACAGTAAGCCTCGCTTTGAAGATCACTTTGGCATCTGACAACACGTCGACAGATATCCGAAGGCCGCGCGCTTGGCTCAAAATATGACGAGCTCAAGCGTCAAGGGTTCTTTATTCGAAGCTCTCCCGAGTTCTACAAAACGGACTGGATAGCGGATAGCGCGAATGGGATTTCTGTCGCCTCCGATGCCGCTATATTTGCAACGTATTTGCGCAACCCAGATTCCGGGGCTGGGTTCTATATACTTCGACACAACGACTCTACCACCACGTACGTCCCATATCGCCCCTTGTAAGCTATTGCTCATTGATTGTTCAGAGCTTCAACGGACTTTGACTTATCGGTGTCTACTTCCCAAGGCGACGTCGAGCTCAAAGGCTTGTCGTTGAATGGGCGCCAGTCCAAGGTCATTGTGACAGACTACACCTTCGGCTCTTCATCTCACGTTTTGTATTCTACGGCATCGATCTACTATGCCAGTGTTATCGACGAGCGGGATGTTATCCTCTTCTTCGGCGACACAGACCAATCCCACGAATTCTCCCTCCAGCTTACTGGGACGTCCCTCGGAGACAGCGATGACGATCTCCCGTCCGGTTTCCACATAACCACCACGTCTGGTGAAGATTCGGTAGTGACGGTCAGAGCAGACGTCGAGCCTGGTATTATCGCCATTCATGACTCTAATACCCAGCTTGTGCTATTCGCCGACTCCGTGACCGCCGCATCGTTCTTCTCCCCAGTAATCCCAGGCGACGCCAGTGATCCCTTCCGCGCATTCTGGGGTCTCGGCACGAACACATCCATCCTCGTCGGGGGCCCGTATCTCGTGCGCACCGCGAATATCCTTGATGGCTCTACCTTGGCGTTAACGGGTGACCTCAATAGTTCCACTACGGCAACGATCGTCGCTCCCAGCTCTGTAGAAACTATAACGTGGAATGGCGTCGAATTGACGACGAGGAACGGGTTGACAGGGAAAGGCGGTTTCGTGGCGGAGCTTCCGTTTGCGGGAACGGAGGTCAGCGTGCCGGTATTGGAAGGGTGGAAGTTTAAGGACAGTCTTCCGGAGATTGGGAGTGGGTTCGATGATGGGGATTGGGTGCTGGCTAATCATACGACGACGAATATACCGCAGAAACCGTTTTATGGGGATGGGAGGATTCTTTATGGGTGTGATTATGGGTTGTGAGTTTCTTACCTCCTTGCAGGGTTCATGGTAGACTGACGGGGATGTGTAGCTGCGAGAACATCGTCCTTTGGCGCGGTCACTTTAATGCGACTGGTGTAGAGAAGAGCGTCAATTTGTCTATCAATGGCGGTGAAGGTGTGTCATTACGACGTTATACTGTGAGAGCAATAATCTCAACCACTTCTAGCGTTCGCCGCGAGTGTCTGGCTCAACGATGTGTTCCTAAACACGTCCTATGGGAAGTAAGCGTACCCCTTACTACTATCTTTCTAATACCGGCACTCACGAATTGTGGTAGCTCAACGAACAATCAGAACAAGCTTGAAGAGACAGATGATCTATTTACTTTCCCTGATGGGGCTCTGGTGGACGGCGACAATGTGATCACCATTGTACAGGTACGAAGCCTGACCAGTGCGAGTTGCGAACGCCCCTACATCTTTGTTCTTCGTTAGGACAACATGGGTCTGAACGAAACGAGCGGAGGTCAGTACCATCTGATATGACACCCATGTAAGATGCTCAACTGCTATAGGAAACACCAACGCGTCCAAGAACCCTCGAGGTGTTCGTGGATTCAAACTAGACGTGGGAAACTTTTCAGACTGGAAAGTGCAAGGAAAAGTTGGCGGTTACACAGGGTACTTCCTCTTCTTCGCGACACACCAAACCTGCTACTAATAGTACGTAGATTTCCCGATAAAGTACGTGGCGTCTTCAATGAAGGAGGTCTTTTCGGTGAGCGTAGTGGGTGGCACCTTCCGGGATTCGATACGTCTGTATGGGAGAGCAGAGAATTGAGCGATGGGCTGCCTGGGTCGGCTGCAGGCGTTGGGTTCTTCGTGACTACGTTCGACTTGGATATTCCTTCGGGATTGGATGTACCGATTTCGTTTACGTTCACGGAGGGGCTAGGGCAGCCGTATAGGGTGTATCTGTTCGTGAATGGGTGGATGATGGGAAAGCGGGTGGCGAATCTTGGGTAAGTGATTGGCTTGGGATGCTTCCCTTAAGGGTTGAGATGACGGTTTGATAGGCCTCAAGCGAAGTTTCCGGTTCAAGAAGGGATTTTGGATTACAGGGGCACAAAGTTCGTTGGTTTATCATTCTTTGCCTGCGGCAGTGTGTTGATATTTGCCTGTAGTACTGTAGCGGTTGCGCTTTGGGCTATGGAGGAGAACGTTACTATATCGCCTAACCTCCAACTTGTCGTTGACGCAGTGTATGAAGGGGGTGTAGGGAACATTTCGACGAATAATCCGGGATGGAGTGTGGATCAGCGTGTTGTGTCGTAATTACGAAGAGTATCAACTAGCATCATTTCGATACACTCTTCTGGAGCGTGCAGCTGATCGCAGAGAGTCGCTCGTCGTAAGGCTGAAATGGCAGACTCTGGAATCTCAAGACATCGGATATGGTGTAACGGCTAACATTAGTGCCTCTCATTACCGGTAATTAATAGGGTTCGCGCTAGCTCGGGGTTCGATTCCCCGTATCCGAATATGTATCGATCATGCAGGTGGTTCTTTTTATATGAGATCCACTTCAATGCGCCACACTTCCCAACCTCATACGTTACAAATAAACGACATTCACCTTCAACAGGTGGGCCTGATAGTCGAAATCCGGAGCTTTGCTTCCCACCAGCGCATATCATTACTAATTTCTGAGGCTTTTTTGTTATGCCACGGTATGTTGCCGCACCACACGCGCATGCTCCAATAAGGCCATGCTGAGAATTTCATCTAACGCTATGCACTGTGCAGGACCTCGTGTAGGCGACAGACGCTCTCCTCGAGGCGAACGGGCGATTCAAATTCCGTTAGATACGAGGCGAGTACTGCCTATTCGGAGATGACATGCTTGTTGCGGGGTAGATTACATGAAATGAAAGGCCAGGTCGAGCAGAACTCTTGAGCATCCACGCCTGAGTTTTGTGGAGAGGGGACGCGTCGGCGCGGGAATCTGACCTAATTCGGAAAGCCCCTGGCGGCAACGTGCATTCCACTTTCGCTCTTGGCTTTCTACCACGACGACGACGATGGCGTCTGAGCCGGCGTCCACGTCTGCGCTGCCCTCCAGTGGTCCGAGCGCCCCTCCCCTACCGACGTCCACATTCTCTTTCAAGGCGCCCTTCCCTGCCATACCGCTTAAGCATCGACGGGTTTCGCTCGCGCTGCCCAATTCGCCACGGGTGGTGCCAGCATTCAATTTTCGGGACGACACAGGACTGGAGTCGCATGTTGCAGAGACGAGCACGGCGCTGGGCGGTGATGACAAGCGCGGCAAGTTTAGGATGATACATGACGGCGACGGCGGCGGAGATGACGGGTCGTCGTCGCTGCTCGCGGAGAAGAAGGCGCGCAAGAAGTGGTCACCGGAAGAAACCAAGATGCTTGTTGACGGGTGCAACAAGGTGTGTTTCTAGTATATTTTATTTCGCCAGCTAACGGACATAGCACGGTGTGGGCAACTGGAAGACAATCCTCAGCGACCCAGAATTCCAGTTTGACAATCGTTCCCCGGTGGACTTGAAGGACAGGTATGTATTTACGTGCTAGGTGGAAACTGGCTCACACGCACGCGTGTTAGATTCCGTACATACTACCCGGACGCATACAAGCAGCATTATCCCAATGCTCGCACCCATCTCTCCAACAAAGTGCGCTCGACGCTGCCCGACGGGACTTCGCTGTTTGAGAAGACGCGCTCCAAGAAACGACGGCCATTCACCGAGGAGGAGGACCGCGCTCTCAAGGCCGGGTACGACAAGCACGGCACCCTCTGGGCGACGATTGTAAAAGACCCCATCTTCCAGGAGCAAGGACGGCGTTCAACGGATCTGCGAGACCGCTTCCGTAACGCGTTTCCGGATTTGTACACCGCCGCTGGCTATAAGCCTCGTGGTGGCGCCAAGAAGGTAAAGTCCGTGGTGCGTGCTGCGACGGACGACCAGATACCGACGGGTATGGCCCAGCAGCAACGCAAGAAACGGCGCTACACGAGTCAAGGCCTGTTGCGCGGCGGAACCAAGAGCGTACCGCAAAGCGCGAACCCATCAGATGATGAGGCGTCTGACGACGAGGGCGCAGGTCCGAGTACCGAGCGAAGACCACGGCCAGCTTCGACAGTACCATTTTCTAACAGCATCTTTGGCGACGACGACGAAATGGACCTTATTCCCTTTGACCCAGTGTCCATGTCACTGAGCTCGTCGCAGTCAGAGGTTGACGCACAGAGTCAGACCTGGTCTTCTGGCGTAGACACGCCCGTACACTCGTCGCATCACGCGTGGACAGGATCTCCCACATCCTCGACCAATATGTCGGATTTCATGATGACCTCGTCGCCATCTCGGAACGATAGTACCGCCGTAATTGGTGGCATGGGCATGATTGGCAAGAGCGCGTGGGGTACCTCTGACTGGTTCTCTCCCAACCCTCGACTGGATTCGAGCGGCTCGTCGTCCTTTGCCGACAGTGGCTTTTCGCCATCCTCACCATTCTCTTTCAATCAGCTGAGCCATGGAGTCGTCGACCGCTATGACCTTGTGCCGAGCTCTTTCCCGCAGGATTTCAATAGCGAGGTGGGCTCGTCTGGGTTCAGCGACGAGATCTATCCTCCGCGGCGCGAGTATCATTCTGATTATGCAGGAGATCTCATTTTTGGCACGCGAACGCAGAGCCAACAGTCGGCCTTTGACTTTGAATCGTTTGGCATGCATACGCCTGCGCTGCCGGGGATCGATGAAATTGAACTTACGGGGATCACCATTAGCGATCAGCAGGAGAAGGACAACGGGCAAGAGGGGGATGGCGAGGCGTCGTTTTTGCTCGAGCAGCAGCGCTTCAATTTGGACGACCTAGTAGATCTGTCGCACGAGCTGCACAGTACGCCGCCTGCGACGCCACAGACGCGACCACGACGCATGCAGAGTTTACACGGACGCTCGATATCGGTGCCTCCTGCTGAGCGGATGATACCTCCCGTGGCTGGCAGTAGTCGTCCCGGGCAAATGCATGCGAATTCGCAGCCAGATATCCGTGGGTATAGTGCGTACGCGCCGCCGAGCTTTTCGCAGAGTTTTAGCTCGCTGTTTCTGACGTCGACTGCGAGCCCGACTGCTGATGGCGCAGATCCGACTCTGCCATTTTTGGATCTGCATTATTATGGCATGAATATGATGGCTGCTGGGATGGAGATGGGCGAGGGCGTGGATCGGGGAGGGCAAGCGCTGGATCTAGCTGGGCAAGGGCGAGGTGTGGGTGGGAGTGCAGTGCCCGGGACGAAGCCGGGCGTGGGCAGGGAGCGGCATCATCAGAGGGGGCAGAGCGCGGTGGTGAACCCGCAGGATCTGATGAGGAGTGATACGAATAAGCGGAAGCGGGCGAGTTGGGATGGCGCGCATCCGTGATGGGGTGCTTTTTACGTTTACGTTTTTGCAGTCACGTCTCTTTTTTTGTTGTCGCATACTTTTCTTTCATCGTTCTCTACATCTTAGCTCATGGATCGCAATGCAATGGTTTGGTTTGGTTTCTGGATGCTAAGGCAGTTCTATGTGCTACTGAATGCCGCTCTCTATAACTTTCTACATCAGCACATGCTAGGGCAGTGCAACGATAAGAACCGTGTGTCCCAGAGAAGAATCTCCGTGTAAAGTTAGGTCCATCTGACTAGGCGGTCAAAGGTAAACGGTAGAAACAAAGGAACGTGGACTTGACGGAATTGAATCCGGATAATCGTATGTACTATGAAGTTGGGGAGTGTGGCGCAGTAAAGTGATCTTGATGTAAAAAGGTCCTCCTGGATCGAACACATTCGGATACAGTGACTCGAACCCTAAGCTACCGCGACAACGCTGTGAGAGGCGCTAATGTTAGCTGTTACATCACATCCGACAGTGTACAAGGGCAAGCTTGTATAGTATAGCGCTACTAGCTCTTTAGCTTCCTTGCTACTTCCAAATTCATTATACGTTCTGGCCCAGGAGCACTCACTGAATATGTCAATTACCGACTGGACAGGTATGACAAGGCAGAAGATAGTAGAACCGACTCTCAAGATGATCGTCCATGCATTGAAACGGGCCTTTGAAATGTACTCTTTGTGATCAGGCCACAACACGCCCATCCACAGGAATCTTCGTCACAACGTTCCCTACACCCCCTTCCTACACTCCGTCAACCACCTGTTGGAGGTTAGGCGATATAGTAACGTTCTCCTCCATAGCCCAAAGCGCAACCGCTACAGTACTACAGACAAACATCAACACACTGCCGCGGACAAAGGATGATGAACCAACGAACTTTGTGCCACTGCAATCCAGAATCCCTTCTTGAACCGGAAACTTTGCTTGAGGCCTATCAAACCGTCATCTCAACCCTCAAAGAAACATCCCAAGGCAAACACTTACCCAAGGTTCGCCATCCAAGTCGAACGTAGTCACGAAGAACCCAACGCCTGCAGCCGACCCGGGCAGCCCATCGCTCAATTCTCTGCTCTCCCATGCAGATGTATCGAGTCCAGGAAGATGCCACCCACTGCGCTCACCGAAAAGACCTCCTTCATTGAAGACGCCACGTACTTTATCGGGGAATCTATGTACGATCAGCATAAGGTTTGGTTCGTCGCACGACACCAGGACGAAGGAGAGCTCATCGCTCGAAACCATGACCGTACGTACTCAGTTGTACTGGTTCTGCCCGTGTCTCTATGCAATGTACGCATGCTGTCAATGAATTAAGTATATCCTGTGAAAGTCTTATCAGTGTCAATATTCTTGAAAAGGGAAGACACTCACTACGTACACCACGGCGCAAGTAAGTACTAGACACCGGAGCGCGAGTAAATCACTCAAATAACCAGCCCACGACTGACCAGATACTCGGAGAACAAGTCGACATCGCTGTAGGAAATTCGGTCAGCGAAGCAAAGGGAGAATACGAGCAGAGCGTACATGCCTCGTAGCATTATAATATTCACTTTCGCGACAACCGCGACGCATCTCGTGACCGCTAGAAGAGAAGGCTGCTCCTGTGACAAGTTAAAGGGCGTTGCGAGTCTACGGGCCGTAGGGCGTGGGTGAAGAAGCATACGCGTCAAGTGAGCAATTTCGTTACCTGACTAAATTCTGGACGTCATGTGAAAAAAAAATGGCGTGTGCGGTCTGAGCAACGCGAGCGACACTCGTCGATTGTGATGCGCAATGGCGCCTTGAAAGAATATGTTGCGTTGGTAACAGCTGCGCTGGACTGCTGGCTCGTCGTGGTAGAAAGCCAAAAGGCCAGGTACGTTCCCCAATTTAGGAAATACTGCCGGACGGGGCATCACACCAAATATAACGGAGTTTTCATTTCAGCTTGCAATCGTCGCCTCAACTCCTACATGCCTCGTAACCAACTGAATTCATCCATTCAAGGCCGCACAGGGCTGGGCTCATGATTGTGCAGCCAACATGCATGTGGGTATAGTGGACCGTAGTTGAATGAAGCCAGGGGTCCAAAAAAAACCTGATGATGGGCGACAGCCTTGCAATTGTTAAAAAATTGACAGCTCATACAGGCAGAGTACAGATGCGGGGATTCGAACCCCGAGCTAGCGCGCAGTACTCTATGACGGACTAGAATAATGTGCGGCGCTAATGTTAGCCTTTACACCACATCCGATGAAATGTATTGAGAAGATATCTCCCCGAATGCGCAAGATACAGCATAGACGGTTGAAGAAGTCAAAATGCCAAAAGACTTGCATGCCACACTGTGACAATGTTGGCTCGCTTTAAATCAGACCACGGCAGCCTCGTCAGGGAGTTGTGTCAGAGTGCAGTGTGGCGCCAGAGCCCAAAATGTACACTCCAGCTACCAGCGTGAGAGGTATAGCAAGGGGGTGTGGATGCGTAGGTGTACATCATTCTTGAGGTCAAATTTCGAGATTGAACTAGGACGACCGTTCAATTGGGCGACTCGTCAAGTTGTAGACCTGAGGTGAGGAGAGGTTTCCAGTCGAGACGTTGTTGTGCGATCAAGAGCACCTTTGAACCAGCAAAAAGACCTCACTTGAAGCATATGGGGAGGTGTCGAGTCCACTCTGCCAACATCCCCGCGGACGTTGATTTACAGTAGTGCTGTAAATCAACAAATCAACCCAAGCGACACACTGAAAATCATGATAGCGGGCTTACGATATCATTCTTCTCGCATACTCAATAAGGACTGCGAGTAAGGCCTGAAACACATGAGAGCACTGAGGACTAGTTGAATTGAGAGTTAACCATAGGCGGATTAAAGCAGTAAAAAATCGTGTACTCTCCAAGAGGTGTGTCTATTGTGCATTCGACGGTTGACTGATACGGACTAGAGATTTCTGCGATATGAAAGGAGTCTTAGACAAAAACCTGACTTTCTTCGACATTCGGAAACGGGGAATCGAACTCCGAGCTAGCGCGAACTAACCGCTTTGCTTACCCATGAGAGGCGCAAATGTTAGCCGTTGCACCAATTCCGGTGAAGGGCATTAAACCGCACTGCAATGAATCATCATGATCCTGACGACGGTATATGAGCGGCCAGACAATCTGAATGCGAGAATCGACAGGTGATCGCTGGGTGATCGAGAAGGAGATCGGGTGTTGCCGAGTCGCGTGCTCAGCGTCTCACACGATGGGGGCTTGCTTGCTTTCTCTCTGCATCCACCACGTTTCCGCCTGGCTCGATGGGCTCCGACGGTTCTCTGCGTCGACGAATGCACGTTCTGGAGCGTGCACATTCCGACTTTTCTGCCCGGTCGTCCCACACCATGTCGGAGGAGCAAGAACCGTCGCTAACCGAGATGGACTATGAGACGCCCTCGGAGACGAGCGAGGACCACTCGACGGCAACAGCACCTACGTCGCCTCCCCATGCCCCGCCGCCGCGCTTGGACACACCCAAGTCTCCTAGCCGTGCATGGTACCAATTCGACTTTGCGGTCGTGGTTGCACTGGTGTCTCCTGTAGGCAATCTCTTGACCGGTGGAGACCTCATCAAGAACCTGCTTTACATCCTTTTCCTTCTCTTTTATCTGCACCAAATCATTGAAGGTGCGTGTGTTGGGCCATACAATGATGACCATGTCTGACACACATCTTAGTGCCATGGAACATGTACCACGCTGCCCGTATGCGACAGCACCCTCACACTGCCTCCCCTCCTCCTTCATCCCCTCAAGCTCTCCTCGCGCAGACCGAGCTACAGCGCATAGAGTTGTTCTTACTCGCCCTCTCCTCTGCTGCCCCTTTCGCTGGGGCATATCTCCTCCGCTATATCCTCATTCTCGTGTCCGGGAGAGATATCCTCTCGTGGTTTTCCACCAGTCTGTTCGTGCTCGCCACTGGTATCAGGCCCTGGACACACATCCTCGACCGTCTCTCCCAACGCGTCGAGACCCTTCATGATGTCATTCATTATCCTCCGACCAACCGCGAAGTCCCAGACAAGTTTGAACGCCTAGAAGAGCGCATTGCGATGTTTGAGCGGCGTCTAAGAGAGGCCAACGAGGAGGTATTCGAGTACGTCGACGAGGCCATTGATGGTGTAGAAAAGAATCAACGCCGGCACGAACGGAGATGTGAAAAGTCTGATGGTCGTACCCGCGATCTGGAGATGGCGGTGGAGGCGTTGAGGGGCAAGGTCAAGCGCATGCCGATGCACCTGGAGACGGGCAGCAAGCCTTGGCTTTTGGAATTCATTTTTCCTTCTCAGAGACGCGTCAAGTACCCGCCCTCAGCATCGCCTAAATATTCGTTACATTCCTTTTCGTCGTCAGCGGAGCGTTTGGATACTATTCCAGAGGAAGCACCGACGGTACTGCCGCCTCCGCCGCCGCCTTCGCTCGTCAAGACGATTGCGTCGCTCATCACTCTACCTCTACGGCCGGTTATCTACGTTTTGTCTTTTGCACGGACGTCGTGATATATCTATCCCACTGCATTCCTTCTATCTGTAAAACTTTATCGCACACTCGCATTGCACTGTATGAGTACCAGCATTATCTATTCGCTTCTTTAGTCTGTTTTTCTGCTTTCACGTATGGATTGCTTGGCTTACTCTTATGTTATGGTTGTCTTTCCTGAATGTGCGGTCTCCATTTTTGGGGCTGATGCCGCTTCGAAGGGAAGACCGCATCGGATATGGTGTAACGGCTAACATTAGCGCCTCTCATTCCAACTGGTCGATGCTTACGCGCTAGCTCGGGGTTCGATTCCCCGTATCCGAATCTTTATGGTGTTGATTTTTTTCTTTGCCATTTGACTGGGAATATACAGCGGGAGTCATTAGAGCCCAAATAACACATCTTGTGAGAGATACTGGACTGGATAAAGACGGGCCACCTGAATGATCTTCTTCACCCGTAGCAGGCACCCATCCCGTCGGAGGATCCCGGCAATGGAGTCGGTTCGAGATGCTTCAGTACTACAGGTTGAAAGGCGTTACGGGGCACGCGAGGCGCTAATGGTAGCCGTTACACCATATCCAATAACTACGGCGCTTGAGACAAGATTTTTATCAAGCTTTCCAGCTGCGTGCACGGTGCAGAGCCTATGAGCGGGAAGAAATGATGACTTCGTCGAGGAGAGCGGCATTCAAAGTATCAGATGATGCAAGAGAGTATCCTGAGCATTGCCGATTACGTTCATAGTGCATCGCGCGGATGGTGAAAGTCAGGTCCTCTGATATGGTGCTGACGACACGAAAGAATCATGAGGGTACTTACTACCGGAGGCGGGTGTACATACTAAAGGTGGGCGGCATTCCACAGTGCGGTTTGAGAGAAGTGGGGGTTGGCGCGGGCGGCGAACGAGTGAGGATGAAAGTGACTGGTGGAATGAGCAAAAGTAGGTGGGAGGACGGGCAGCAGCCAACGGTTCGTGAATTCAATCAAAACAAATAGAAATATGCATTGCAATTCGGATACGAGGAATCGAACCCCGAGCTAGCGCGTGAATGAGGAAGGGAACTCGAGAGATGAGAGGCGCAAAGTTAGCCTTTACACCATATCCGAGACGTGAGTGCTCGTTGCCACGGAGCCAGAAGGGATCGATTTGTCGAGGAGAACAGCAGCCGCAGCCTCAGATGATGCAGAGACTGCATTCCGGGCATTGCAGATTACATTCAGCAGGTCATGGATACGCTCACCCGCTTGGAGGCACCACCTTGATAGTCGAGGGCACTGGAAGACATCATGCCCGCCTCAACAAACATCACACTTTGAGTCGTATTCTTGCAGAACACATGAAGGTGGTATCGCGGTTCTTGAACCGCATCAGTTCATTAAACATACCGCATTGAATGTTGGTTTTGAACTGCCATATACCTCTTACCCAGTCCATTATATGGCCTGACAAAAGCGTTCAGGAGTTCCTCAACGACTAATTTGGATATGGGGACTCGAACCCCAGGCTAGTGGCGCGTATCACAGTGATCTGTGTTCAAGATATATGAGGGGTGGTAGCCTTTCCGCCATATCCGATGTTCATTAAGATGCAAAGATAGAAAGGGCAAGATGACTCTGCCTCTCTGGTATTGCACCACAAGAAAAGTCTACTGCTTGAAGAGTGATATCCTCCGCCAGGATAGGGACTCGGAGGCCGCCTGTTTGCCTACTTGTGTACGACGGGTAGAGGAGGATCGATCCAACCATTGTCTGACCACCAGGTACTTGCGGCGTTTATGGTCCCGCATCTGTACATGAAGATAAGGACAATTTCGTTCATGAACACACAAGAAAAAACTCAGCCCAAAACTTTGACTACCTTTCAATTTTGGATACGGGGAATCGAACCCCGAGATAGCGCGAACTGCTTCGTTCAGGCATCATGAGAGGCGCTAATGTTAGCCGTTACACCATATCCGATATCTCCGCTTCCAGACTTCCATCACCGACTCGTGGTGCTCCCATATGGGATAATCTTTACTGTGTCGGTCTGGGGACGAGTTGGACTTGGCATGACGATGCTACCGCCACCGCGACCAATTCATTCCCAAGGCGCCCTGACTGACACCAATGACGCACGACTACGCCTATGACGCGTGCCACTGCTATATAGTCTTCCAAAGTCGCATCGCAACCTACCTACCCACATCTAAACACACCCGCCATGGATTTTATCAAAGACCAGATGAACAAAGCACAGGGCGGCAGCGCTTCTCATAACACCGCTGCTACCAACACCAATACCACATCCAGCAGCGGCGGCGGTGGCGGGCTCATGGGCAAGATTAACAACTCCATGGGCGGAGGGCAGAAGGGCGAGCACAACGAAGGTACGTATCGCGTCTTGTCATCGCGTGCTTATTAACGATGTCTATAGATGCGCTGGACAAAGGCGTTGACTACGTCCAGGAACACATCTTCCACAAGGGCCCGCAGAATAACGAGTCGGCGGTGGAGCAGGCCAAGGATGAGCAGATATCGGATGCGATTAGGCGCGGGTATAAGAGCACGACGGGCAAGGAGTTTCCGGTGAAGGACAAGTCGTAATCGTTGACGACGCAGTCGAGAAGAACACGGACATTCATATGTAACCACGGCTCTGTAATGTAAACAATTCCTCCACACCTGATCAAGTTCGACATTGGCACATCGCAAGCCAGCCACACCAGACGCTTTGACGCGTCAAAGTAATGAAAAAAAGGCTTCATGGGATCACAATTGCAAGTGCGGGCTGACCGACCCACGCCTTACTAGCAACGAAAGAGAACAGTTTGGATAATTCTCGTAGAGCTCCTGCGCAAAAGCTGGCAAAACGGAGCATTCCACAGTCGAACCAAAAAAAACGCAGGCCCAACGCAATTGAGGCGAAGAATCCAATAGACTACTGCACCACGATGAAGCGAGGAAGCAAAGAAAGATTTCAAAAGCTATGCCGAGCTCAGTCACATGATATCCCGATGTCCTTCCGACTTGTTTCCGACCTTCACAGCGTTCTAGTCTCTGAGCTCCACTCACTTCACCAGTCACACGCTCGTAATCAGACGCGTCTTTCGCTCCTCGCCATGTGAAGCCGAGTAAGAAAATATCACGGACTCCGCGTGCGGACACACTCTCAATTGTCAAGCATAACCACAAAAAAGTCGCGTCGGGCATGATAAAGACTGTCACCTTTGCTCTATTCCTATCCACAGGAACAAAACTCTACTTGCTAACTGGCTACCCAGCTCGCCAGAAAACAATAAGAGATGTTTACTATAGCATCCGAAATACGGGGGATAATGATTACCGGTGGATGCCCTCAACGCTAACAATAAGGTGAAGACATGCTGCGTTGACATGTTCCGAAGAAATGGACCGACAGACCGACAAGAGCGAGATGCTTTAAGGCTCTTTGCTTTTTTGACCAACTCTCACCCAATTTTGTTGCTGGATCCAAGGAGGAGAGTAGATATCTACCTACGCTTCAAAGTCGTGAACCGTTCGCGTGGGACCGACTTGAAGACGAGGACGTGCCTGATATAACCATCCGGGTTTGCGTTTACATTCCTGTGGCCTCCCGCCACTGTCCATCTGCATTCAGTTACAATGTCCTAAACCCGGCGCGTCTTATTGTTATGGCCTTCCAGGCGTTACGCGGCACTACACCTCTTATTGTCTTTCGCTCACCGAAACACTTTCCTAATCCGGAGCGCCCATCTCCGAATGAGGATTGGACAATAAGAGGCGGAGAGTGGGTGAGGGGATAAAAAGGCTAAGACACTGAGAGGGAGAGCAACAAGCCCCCAGCGATACCACTCCTCCACCCCGCGACACCTACCTACCCTTTCATTCGTCATGGATAGCTTTGAATACACCATCTCCACATCGGCTGTCGTAGACGTGCGCGCTGAGACCGAGGAACACCTCGACGATCTCGTACCCGTCGAAGAGGCAACCGACAGTAGCGCATGCGTCATCGCATGAACTCTCTATCTACCCATCATTTCGTGAGTTCTCGCGTTCAAATAAACCGCGACGTCGACTCACTATTCGCAGGCATCTATCAATACGCACTGATGCGTCATATATTCGCAATGCCGACTTCAAGTCGGCCCATTACAGAGAGAAGAGAGAGAGAGAGAGAGAGAGAGGCGGAGGGCGCATCATCGCCTAGCTGGATTAGAGCACCATATCTATTGCACTCACCGTGCTTCGACCTTCATCAGCGGCGGGTGGCTTCTTATCGGACTCTGTATACTAGAAGGGATTTCGGGGAACTGTTGTACTTTTAACTTACATTTCATTAGTATCTGTACGATTGTTGTATCAGATGAAGAGTGGCCGTGAACAAATATATACGGAGAGTATATAGCCCCAGGGGATTAAACTTGTCCAGTGACGTTCCCAGCAGCGACAGCCACCAACCTCGCAGCATCCTCCGACCGCGGCTTGATCACGCACTCAAATGGTTCTGGATATCTGTTCCTTCAAATGAGCCATGATCTCAAAGACTAGACATGAACCGACGCACCTGATATGTCCATCCGTGTAACGTGGCTCCGGCACAATGTCTCTGCCATGCTCGTCTTGGGCTGGAGCGAGCGAGAACGCTGCTAACATGGAAGCAATAGCGAGCCATGCGCTGTTCAGTGCGAGGTACCGACCGGGGCATGCCCTAGGAATGGCATCAGGTGGATGACGGGGGATCCAAAGAGCTTGCTTACCGGCGACCAAATCCGAAAGTTGCGACCTCCGCTGGGTTGGGAGGTAAGTCTTTTCCGTCTGTCTTTATGAACCTCTCGGGTTTGAAACGGTCGGGTTCGGGATAGTCCTGTTCGTTGCGAAATATTGCCCTTCACATGGAAAGTGTCAGCGTAAACTGGGCATCGCATGTCACAGACTAACCAGACGTTTCCAATGATGAGACTTTCTGAATGAACACTTAGTAGCTTCGCCAATCGTGCCTTTATTTTACTCACTCGCTGGTATATAGTGCCCATTGTAAACGTCCTCATCCCTACTGCGATGCATGAAGCCTGCAAAGGTTAGAAGGCGTTTATCCATTGGCGCTAGAACACACCCATCGGCAAAGCAGGGTTCCATCTCAACGTCTCCAGTAGGATGGCCTCCACATACGGAAGATGCGGACGATCTTCGAAGTTCGGTAGTCGATTCTTGCCCACAACCGCATCGATCTCTGCCTGCGCTTTAGCTTGAATTCCGGATGGATTACAGCGCAGAGCATGAACGAGGTTATACCGCGTACGTCTAAGAAGATGAAGACATGAGCGACTTCTAGTATTATGTTGGGGAAAAGCTTACAGTGTCCGCGCCCGCGATGAACATTACAGCGGCACAGTTCTTGATCGTCTGTAGGTCGTGTGTCGTGTCCCCTTCCTGCATATTGACCATGTGTTGCGTCACGAAGCATGGAAGTGCTGTTCCGTTTTCCTGCAGCATCGTCAACAAGTTAGCTGATAAGAACGCGTTCGATTTACTCACGAGATTGGGTGCAATTTTCTGGTAAGGCGTCTCGATAAGTGCCTCTGCAGTCTTTCTATACAACGCAGCTTGTCGCTTGAAACCCGTTCCCGGGACCCAATCTGAACGCGAAGTCAGTCATTGGAGCGTGATGAAGAGGCGTCAGGATCCGTACCCGGTAAATGTTTAAGGAAGGGCATCAATTCGACCAGGTATTTCCCTGGTGTAGAGGTTTCGATGATTTGACGCATAGCTTCTTCCGCCAACGCAAGATAGTCGTCGTGCTTGACTGTCACGTCGTAGCCATAGACAATCCGTAGTATGATAGACCCGGAGAGTCTGCCCAGTAGGGTGAGTTATCCGCATTATCCAGATGTAAAAGACGCGTACTGCTGAACATGGTTCATGTGATCTTGCGGGGAATCCATGAGGTTCTTTAGAAAGAGATTGGTGGCAGCGATCTGTACGGGATAGTACGCGTCGACGGCATGTTGGTTGAATGATTCGTGAAACAAGCGACGGTACTTTCTATAGGGACGAGTGAGCAACTGCCAAACATCCAAAGAATCGCGTAGTGCGACTCACCTCCAACGCTCAGAGTACCCCAAAAACACGAGATCAAACTCCCATCCCATGAGATCGTTGATCATATGGCTGTCTTTGGCATCGGGTCAATCTCAGCAAGAAGTAAAGTTTTAAGCAGAAGCTCACACGGCCTATCAGAATAATTGGCAGACCGCTTCTCCATAAGCTCGTTCGTCGCTTTCAGGGAATTCAAGATAACAATCGGCGTCCCGGGAATGTTCAAGTACACGACATCGCCGAATTCCTGCGCCCATTCCGTGAACTTGAGCCAATGTTTTTCTGTAGGCATATCGAGCAGATTGCCGAGTACTGGGAGACCCTTCGGACCGGGAGGGCGTGGGTATGACTTCGGAGTCACGATACGGTACGAGATGTACAGGAGGACAGCGACACCGAAGCAGGCGATAGGACCCATCGAAGGCGTCTTGTTGGCGTGGAAGAGAAGAACAGCGCCTTTAAGGGTTGGACGAATGCGGTACAAGGACTCGCAGGTTCGTTCGCGGCGAGGGCGGAACGCCCGTAAGGAGATTGATGTGCCACCTACGGATAGTCGATATGTACGGCATCTTGGGCGGAAATGACAATACAAAGCAAGTCACCAAACTCGGAACTGTTTGATGGATGACTTTGAGACTCCGCCGCTGAATGCCGAGGACTCCTGAATCATTCAAGAAAAAAAGGTCCAGGTTAAACATGTAGTAGTAAAACAACATACAGTCCGATAAGTATGAAGGAAGTCCATCCTTACGATGACGCCACGTTCTCCTGGATCCACTCCCCGATCGCCTCGTACAGCTGTGGAGCGCTGAAATGCACATTCTGACCATGGCCCGCTCCTTCGATAATCGAAGCGGTAAAGTTTTGAATATTCGGGAAGAAGTCCTTGAGGTGTTGGACAGGAGCGGACTCCTTATTGCAGTCGCTGGAGCAGAACACACTGAGGACATATTAGAATGCAGAATGCGCACAAGAAGCCATGAGCATACAAATCAGCATCACCGTTGATGGCCAGGACAGCGCCCGTGAAGTCGGACGCTAGGATTTCAGGAGGACCGAATGTCAGCAGCTCGCCTGTTGAGAGGATCGTTAACTCAAGATTGCATTAAAAAAAACTGGGAATGCACTAACCGTAAGCTATAGTTCCCCTGTTATCCTTCGACCATTGCAACGTATCTGTAGCAAAGTCAATCAGTTGAGACATGAAGCCGTCCATGTAGTACAAAGACTAACCCGCGGCGTAATGAGGATATGAAAAGAAAATAGTCAAGTCACCGACCAGGTCTCCCGGAGCGAGGTACGTGTTGTCAAGCGTGGCTTGTTGAAGATTAGCGTCATAAATTTACAGTATGGAACGACGTACAGAACTTGTCCGGATACGCCTCGTTCGCCAAAGCAAGGTTCAAAGCAAATGCCGATCTCCCAGAATAAGACTCAGGATCAGCCGAAAAGCCGGTTAGGACGAGGTGGTCGACGACTTTAGGGAACGCAGATGCCAAGTACAGCAACGTGAAGCTTTACACGGAGATCGCTTAGTTCATGAACGTCAAATCGGACTACGCACATGCTGACCTTCCGTAAGAATGTCCGACACCGACCAGGTGCTTCGGATGGAGCTCATCTCGCGTCACCTGTGCCATGGCGTTCGCTACAGCGACATGAGTAGCAAGCTGAAGCTCCTGAATACCATCCGGGAACGTCCCGTCAGCTCTAATAGAGCGTCCTGTACCCAGACGGTCATAAGCGATGGTCGCTTCTCCGCGAGCTGCAGCGGCTTCGATGAAGGAATAAGTGTAGTTGTCTCCAATGACGATATCCCAGTACGAGCCCGTGAACCCGAGTCTGTACAGGGAATCAGAATCTTGACATTAGAAAGACTTATAGACATACCCATGTAGAGCAAAGTTCACGACACCACCGTCAAAGTTCGGGGGAGTGCATATGAGGGTGGCTATGGAATAATTGGCTAGGAATTGACTGTTGTTGAACGAGGGTTTCGGCGCTGTGGGAGCAAGCGCCGGGACTATCGTGCCAGTGAGCTCTTCCTGGCTCGCGGGAATGGGAATCGGGATATCGAACGCCGTCACGTTGAGTGCAATCACCACGTCCTTGGTAACACACTGCGCGACGCGTCCATCGCCGTCCGCAAGTACAATGGAAGCGAAAAGAAGAGCAAGGAACCCAGAGAGCATGAACATGGTGCAAAAATAAGGATGCGGATACATCGCCCAGCCCCAGTCTTTTATATATCATACGATACTTTGGCCGTTAGTACTCCATAACGTTCAAAAAAGTGTTCGTGCTTACATGCATCACATGATACGATGATTAACATTTCCGCTCGTTGGCCGTTACCCGCGGTCCAGCACTGGCGCCTGTGTAAGCGTAGCGTGGCAATGCTGTGCTTGAAATTGTAAATGAGAAAGCGCATTCGAGTCTGATGATTATCTGGCACGCGGGATGGTGGTCATGAGATGAACAGAGCGAGAAGGATACAGTCAAACATGATTCGGGAAAGGGTACGAGGAGAAGGACATCTACGCACATGCAGTGAACATGGAAGGAAACACGAATACAGCTCCTGGAAGACTCGAACGTGAAAGGTCCAACAGTACTATGCAAGCGTTAACTCAAATTGTCAGAATGCGGGACGAACAAACCAGGACGGCGACGCCACACTCCGTGATCTGTATCAACCTATTTCATGCTGGCTTCTTCCACGACGTCAAACTGCCGCCGATCCGACTCCTACATAACTAGTTGTGTATCATCGGCGTTAGGGATCCGAGGCCAGCTGCATAGGTCTTGGTAAGATTGCGGTCCTGCGCGCAGCGGAAAAAAGGCAAAAAAGGCAAATGGGCGACCTGTCAGTGCGCATAAGCTGCATACTTGACGGTATACGACGGTCCATGCGAATCCGTATGCCGGATATTCCAACATTGAGATTGTTTATCGTCGTGTTGGACAGGAAGAACCAGGGGAGAACGACAGCAGAGCGTCCTAAGAGCGTCCCTTGAAGTTGCCAGAAATCCAAAGGCAGGGTCGAAGAAATTCAGGGGCTAGATTACCGCGGTCTAGCTTCTGCCTTTGACGACAAAAGTTTCTTGGTCCTTAGCGTCGTTGTGCTCGTTCCAGCGCATAATGAGGATCAGCACTGGAGCTGCACCTCAAAAGTGAAGATACATTGGAGTGGTTCCGATTTTAGATCGCGCGACGCGCGTTCCTTGATGGCATTCTCTTGACAGACTATCAGGGCATGAAACAAGCCTGTCCATCCTCGCTGTCCATCTTTCTGTCTATCGTCGCGTTTTCGTCTCTCCTTCACGCCTCCACCGCCAATCCGCCCATGTAATGCAACCAGTGGGTGGCGTCTAGCTCAACTTGTTAGATTGCTGACAAGCTTCACAGACCCTTTCTTATATCCCAATCACCTCTGTAGCATGTACGGCACTACTGGTGCGTACCTTCGCATTTCTCTCAAGCATTTGCAATGACTAGGTGCAGATATACGACTACATCTTGACCTTGGACCGCGAAGTACGTCTTCCCCGTTGCTCGTTGTACGACCCCAGTCCATCAAATCGCCTAGGTCGCGTATATATGGCCGAACCCAGTTTCCATCCGGGGTGTACTCTTCATCATGAACCGATACCTGCCCTTCGTTGACACCATGATGCAAATGGACTGTATGTCCTCTCCCGTACTCCCTGATCAAACATCTCATTCTGTCTTTCAGTAGAATTCCGAAGCGACAATACTCTGCAGGTACGCCACTGCAAATCATATCGTACAGTATCGGCCGTCTAACCTACGCTCTTCCACAGAAATGCTGGGTAAACAACATCATCATCACCTGGCTCATTGTCGTCGGCGTTTGGATCTCTGAAAGTCAGTAACGACATTCCGCTACACCCGCTGTCTATTAATACTAATGTTCCTGCAGTGATCCTGACTCTGCGCACATACGCATTCTGGCAAGGCGATAAGCGCGTTCTTGCCCTGTTTCTGTTCCTAATTGTGGTATGGTCCTTCACGATGTACAATGAGAATGCTAATAATAAGCCAGGCTTTAGGCGTCCCCGGCATCACATTCGTGCAGATTCAACTTTCATCAATTCGATGTGAGTTTGGATTGATATGTTCTCCTTTCACGGATCTCACGCCAACTCTTGACAGATGAAATAGACGACTTCGGCGGCTGTGTAACGGCATACGCCAATCCAATTGCGATTGGAACATATATCCTCCTGGTGGTCTACGAAACATGTATGTGCCCGTCTTCCATTTCGTTCTTGACACTTATTCCCTGGGCGAACAGTCATTGCAATCTTGTCCTTAGTCAAAGCCGCCCAGCAGCGCACGACGTCTAGCTGGGTTGTGCGCCTGTACACAGAGAGTACGTGGCGCTTTGTCTCAATTCCTAGTCGACTCAACTCAGCGTATTCACGTAGGCTTTATATTCTATGTCTATATCTTGGTAAGTCCGTTCTTCTCCTTCCGTGGCAATCGTCTGAACCACATAGTTGTGTCTTTAATCAATTTAATCATGCCCATCGCAAAACCTGTGCGTATTCCATATCTTCTCTGACTCTCGCCTTGAACACTCTCCTAGTCTCTCGCCCAACGCTTCGCCGGGTACGTGTCGGCTTTCTACTCATTTCAGTGTGTACTCAGTAGCATATGTATGACGACAGTCCTCTGCGCGTCCTACATTCGATCTTCTGCAACCGAATTCTGTTCACCATCGTTGGCCACAGACCTGTGGGCTCTGCCAGAAGTGCGACGCCTGTACTGTCGTCGGTTGTAACGGACCCGCAGTTTAGCACGGACTTAGCCACGATAGAGTTGGAGGCGGCTGATTCGTTCGTGCCCCGGCCGCAGAGATAATCATGATCGTTGGATCTGGGTGTAAAGGCGACCGTCTATCCAATAAATGTATGCGTATAGCCCGAGGAAGCTCGTAGAGTGCGGGAAGGAAGCCGCATTGTGGGTCCAAATACGAGAAGATGTCGTGTAAGTAGTTCGCGAGTCAACCTACTGTATACAAATACTGTGATTCCATTAAATAATACAAAGCGGGCTCAGACTTTTCAGAATGAAAAGCAGTATGATACCGACATTCGTATGCTCCCATCTCTGGGCACTGTTCGTCACGACGAGGGGTGCTGCCTCATTGATTGTCTTGATGACACATCCAGTAAGATTTGCATCCATGACTGGAAACGGAGTGTTCGCTGCACCATCCTTCACCACAAAGACGGCAGAATTATTGTATCCATCGAGTTCCAACGATATACTGCTTGCTCGGAAGTACTGGATCGTCGACTCTGGGCGGACCACCTTGGGATCGTAGTCGAACGGACCTTTAACGCCATTCGGAGCAACAGACATAGTAAACTTGTTACCGCAGCCTACCCTGATATCGGTGATGAGGGACGCCACAGTGCTTGCGTCTGAAACGACACGCAAAGTCTGTTTTCGCTTGAGACCGGTAATCGTAGCATATTTCATGGGTCCCCCGGGGCGATTAGAGTTTTGAGGGCCGCCGTACTAAGATAGTTTCTTGTGAGCTTTTTGGTTCAGCGAAGCAAAGCACAATACCTCGGATGGATTTAGATAACCCAAGTCTGGACTTTCGTAGACGAGTGGCATGTAATAGAAGGGAAAGTTGCGCCCGGCTGTTCCACGACCGCTGACACCGGAATACCCACTCCCGTAGGTAGGCGACCTATTCAGGTGGTAAGGAGCAGTTCACTAAAGAATGGAAGGACGAATCACCTTCCTGACCCCACCTGAGCTCTTGTACCGCCACCGGCTGTACGTCCTTTGAAAGGACAACAGTGATTTGTGGTAGGCCCGCCGCCGCCACCGAGGTTGCCAACTTTGCGTTGTACGCCGAAGAAGATTACTGATGCCATTCGATTGAGAATGATCCCGCGGTCTGTTGAGGAATTAGTACTGACTATCATTGAGGCAGTATCACCTATACCCTGTGGACTTATGGGCCGCTTGAAGTACTTTGATTTACGTTTGTAGTCCTTAGACGTCTTGCGCAGCTTCCGCTCTGAGAGAAATGGTACGAACATCGTTGTCTGTTATCGTGTCAGTGGTTCGTCAAGAAGACCGTCACCTTTATATACATCAACTTACAACGGTATAGCCAGTCGACGGACACCGTCGCTTTCCTTGGGTAGCAAACACCGCGAGTTGTGTGGTTCGTGGGTAGCACGGAAGCACCATCTGAGGCAGCGACCTTTTAGGAACTGTGATAATATGATAGAATGCAAAAAAGAAATCGCCGTGTCCACACTGAGGCTGTGGCCAATGGACATACAGCAGCATATGCACTGTCATGTCTGAGTTCGGCTATGGCCTCAGCTTTCTCGTGCTTCTCTGTATGAGATACTTGACGCCGTCATAGGAAGTTAACAAGTGTGCTGGACGACTGCCTTGAACATGATCGGGGAACGGGGAGGGCGGACAAGTCCCCGAGGAAACCACCGGCGCTGAAAGTCAACATCCCTGCCAACAAACGCCTTTTGAGCACTTCATGAGAGAAGCTTCTTGTCAGTGGAGAGCCAGTGACGGGTTTAATGACCATCAACACTGAACTCAGGTTGTGCTATGCCCCACGTAGAGAAGGACGCTATCAAGAGACCAGGCCGTAGTATCAGGGCGTGATCTGGGCGGACGAGGTTAGTCGTGTATAAGACGGGTGTAAAAACTTGCAAAAAATCGTGGCAGGTCGCAGCAAGCAATGCCGATCGGCTTCCCGCCCCGGGTTTGCCCTTTGAAGTTTGTGATCATGTACCAGCTAAGTACCTCTTTGCGTAGTTCTCGTTGTGGTGTAAGCCTTGCACCTGAAGGCCGGCATATATCAGTGCAGGATTAGCGCGCAGCCATGCCTCTCATTCTGAGTATGCTGCACTGAGTCACGAGGGCCTACGCCAACACGGCCCATGATCCTCCAGTCCAAGCCTAGTACGCTGCGCTCATCCAGCATCATCATTGCTTGTCATAAGTGTGGTCATCCTTCGATACTCGGTTCTCACACTTCCTCTTCCTTACCCTCCAGCACTTTCGATGCTACGACTGATTAGTGTCCTGCTCCTCGCACAGAGTCTTCCTCGGCCTTTTGCTTCGTTCTTTGGCACGCCACTACAGGAGACTCTGGATGCCGGACAGATCTCGACGCCGCACTTTGGAGAACGGGTCTCACAGGAGCACCAAATCCTAGGCGCTCTTCCATCCCCGAACGAAGACGAGACGATATATGAGGTGATCTGTGCTGATCCACAGGGCGCTTATCCACATGCTTGTCTGCATATACTCTCTCATTGTCGATAGATTTTCCAAACTCGCCGGGGCCGTTAACTTCAGCGAATCGATCCGCTAGGTAAATCACATTTCTACTGCCCTCCAGAGTCTCGAATGAGATTCCTTCAGGTTTACGTTTTTTGCTGTCCCTGATTGGGCTCTCAAACGGCGAAAGCACATTCTGGATAGCGAATCATTTTCGACCACTCCGTCCAATCTCGCTGATGTCTTGGATTATATCAATGGTTTGGGGTTGAAGACGACATTTTTCAAGACAAAAGACGCAAATCCTTGAAGTCGTTGGTCTCCGCAATCCTTAGATATCATGTCCTTGTAGCGGAACTTCCTTCTATCCAACCCGCCGAGATATCAACCTTTCCCCCGAACCTCTCATTTCAGTACGCCTTGGACGATGAAGCACAACGTATTCGCGTCCAGACGTCGCTCATACCGCCTAGTATGGTCATCAACCTTTACAGTAATGTCGTGCGTCCAAACATTCGTACTAGCAATGGTATGTTCGGTCCTTTTTTTTTTGTATAATCTGAACACTAAATGTAGTCCGCTTAGGCATCATTCAGGTCGTCAATCATCCTCTTATCCCTCCATTCCCTGCCTTCTCTCAAGTCTTCAATGCTCCACGATCTTTTCTTTCTTCGTATGCTGTATCCCTGTTGCTCCACGCGATCCTACTAACACTTTTGATAGACTTCTGCCTTTCAGCGTTCGTCATTAGCCGACAACCTCGACTTACATTTGATTTCCGGAAAGAAGAACCAGGAAGGACATTTCACGGGAAGCTCTGCTGTGACCGCATTCGTTCCCTCCAATTGCGCGTTCGAAGCGCTGCCCAAGGACTTACAACTTTACTTGTTCTCTCCCTTCGGCGCAAGAGTGCTGAAGAGGCTCCTACAATTCCACGTCGTACCAGATCTCGGTCTTCATACTGGTCAGTCAATTATCCATTCATTGCGATTCATCTTATGCCTTGTTTAGACTACCTCTACAACGCAACGTCTGGCAAGACTGAGATCCTTTCTTCTACGCGTACTTCCGCCCCACCTTTCCCTGTCGATGACGATTGTAATCTGCTTTTCAAGCCAACGTGATATCCAGCGCGAACGTTACCGTGCCCACCCTCTTCAAAAACCATTCACTTTGCACAATGTTATTGAGGACAACGCGTCCTTCATTTCCACAGAGTGCCTCCAGCTACTCATCGACGCCTTCGCGGCGACGCCATTGGATTACGAGATCCTCGAGGTGCACATAAATCTCCTTAGCGAAATAATCCTAGATCGCACCATCCTTCGTATCCTCCCGTGCCGCCCACTGGGTCACCAGAGTATATGTATCTCTCGTCAGGATAACAGATGAAGGCATCCCCATCACCAAAATCATGGCTAGTATCACATATCGATGCTTACGCTTCCTCGTCGATGCGATCACCTACGTAGGAGTGGCCGTCATTCGTCAACCACGACCGTCGCGTCTCTTTAACACCCTTGCGCGCCTTCGCTCAATCAGCTCGTACGATGACAGTGCTGCTCCGTCCGTCCGTGACCCTCCGGGCCGCCCCAGTCTTCGCTTTACAATCGACCGTTTGTTCTATCGAATGTCACCGTTCCTCATATACAAGGCCATATTGCGGCCATTTCTCGCAGCAGTGGCAAACGTCCATCGCGGCAGGTGGCTGCAAGACTCACTTGGGCAAATCCTGACCTTTGCTATGGAAATCGACAGCCTCCGTGCGGAATACGGCAACCGCGGAAAGTATATCTGTTGGAATGTAAAAGTAAGGTTTTGTCGCATGTCATAGTACCGGAATTTGGTGCGTGGACTGACTGCACCTTGGTAGTGCGAAAACTGCGGTCCAGATCAATCAGTCTGCCAAAAATGTTCCCGGTGTGGCGTGATGACTTTCTGCAGTACAGACTGCCAACGGCAACACTGGAGTACTGGCGAGGGGCGAGAGCTTTGCCGTCAATTATCGCTCAAAGGTCAGTCTGATTTCTATAATTTGGCGTATAACGGTTCCAATAGTCATATAGTCGCCGAGAAGGAAGGGCTTGCTACCTTCGCAGTGCCTCTCTCCACTGCGGAGCGCGCGTTCCTACTTTTCTTCATGCAGAGACAGTTTGAGAACAACGTGTCGGCCTTGCGTCAACACTATCTGCAGTCTGATCCGCATTCTGAGGAAAGCGTTTATATTGATCTATCGGCTTCTGACGAGGCGCGCATAGCGTTCCGTACCCTTGAGTACAAGGTTGATGCTGTCCGAAAAGATGAACGCCTGGTGTGGATGGCGATACCGTGGCGCGTTCAAGCGCACCAGTACCCATACAAACGGATTATAGTAACTGGGTGTGCTCAAATTACCGTCCTCCGATGGAGTCACGTTAATTGAAGGCGGAAGGAAAAAGCATCATTTGTTGGGCTCTTGGGACCTGGATTCATGCTCGAAGGTAGAGGAGACTGATACGGAGGCTTTACATCTGGATACCCAGCTCTTTAGGCTCGAAGCATCGGGATTGCCCTAGGCTTCACCGGGACGAGATACGTGCTCGACGGTTCGCATACATCGCACTACATGGAGTGTAGAACACTTGCGTATAACCAACGGTGCTGGACAACAAGAAGTGGCTGTGTGAGAATTCATTCGCTATCAGCACAGCATTGACGCTTGGCTTTCGACAGCCTTCATCGCGCAAGCAATCATGCCCCAGCGTTGGCCGTTATATCGTCAATCCTCACCATATGCTGCGTATATTGCAGGAGATGGTCCTCTGGATTCACCAGAGCTTTTCAGTCTCCGGGATGATTTAAAAGCTTTTCTCTACGAACTTATCGACGAAGCGGATCTACATCAGGAGACTATCGACATCCTTCACCAGGTCTTAGCTGCAGCGGAAAGCGAGCGTGACGCGACGCCTGAAGGTGCCGTTGTCAAGATGATTCTCTATGCCGCATTGAGGGCTGCAGAGTCTGAGCACGCTGCAGCTAGGGCGTGCTGTGACGCCCATGCCTCCATACTACCTACACCAATCCATATTCTTCCTTTCGACGTCATGACCAGAGTATTCCATCTCATCGTCCCACCGCTTTCTCAGGGCCCATGGTGGTTAATGCACGTCTGCAGGCGCTGGCGCGCATTTGTCATGTCCTGTCCTACATTATGGGCGTCATTTTCCATTGGTACTCCCTACATCCAACCACCACATGATGCTTTCGTGAACGAGGAGCCGCTTCTTCGAGCCTTGGAGTACTCTCATCCTGCACCGCTTACCTTTCACGTGCCCATACATCATCTACCAATCAGGCTTTTGAACGAGTTTCTACTCTCTTCTCCGCGTTGGAGGGTTGTTTCTCTTGACCAGTGTATGGCGTTGGATCTCGAGGAGTCCCTCATTCTACCTGATCTCGAAGCGCTGACGCTCTGCGACTACGCTGCAGGATTCACGCCGGTGATCCTTAATCTCTTCACCCAAACGCCCAACTTGAGAAACCTTAAATTGGGCGGAATGGCTGCTGATCAAGATTCCTTTCCTGGGAACGTCGATCTTCTTAAGCAAATCACCAGTAACTTCCCGTGGACACGGATTACAGAACTGTCGGTGGCGCTTGATCACAGCTGGATGTCCTACTTGTTCCTTTCCGCGTGTCCCAATCTTGTCTCATTTAGAGATAATAGCCGAGACGATACCTGGGAGGATAGGGAACATTGGCCAGTTATCGCGCTGATTCGACTAAGAGCCTTGCATACGCGTAACGCCGGTCTCTTCCAACGTCTTCGATGTCCGTGCCTTGATAAGTTGTCCTTCCCCGCTAGGTTTGATCTGGTGGATGAAATTTCGACTTCGCTTGGACAGACGGCATCTGACATTCCCAGTCCAACGCACGTTTCCCTGGGAGTCAGTCGAATGTCAAGGAACGCCTCCACGCAGAACCTTCTCACTCATTTGAATACGACACGCACCACGGATTTGACGATAAGGTCTACGACGATATCCACTCTGTGCATCATTTCCGTTGTTGACCTCGTCGCGCGGAACCCACACTTCTTTCCAAGCTTGCTGAGATTGCATATACAGCTTGAGCATCTCGCAAGAACGTGCGAGGACGACGATTGCGAAGTCATGTTCGGAGGGAGGTTAGGAGGGGCTCTTTATGAGATCCACATCAGAAACTCGTTTACAAAGATGGATACGGTCAGCGTGGACGTCTCATACGTGGACACCACAAGTCCTCCTTTCGTTGACGAATTCTTTTCTGCTCTCATGGAGCTGAAGCCGATTGGTTTGACTTACAGGTTGTCGACCTCGATTTGTGGCTCGAAAGGTCAGTAAGTGTTCATTTTGTTTTCAATCGACTGAACACCCTGGACGATAGGTAGCGATTCTGTTTTTTTCGACGAGTGACCTGTTTCGTTGCGAAATAAGTCCGCAGTTGCATCTGTTCTATTTACGCATAAGTCGGACCACTTACACGATTTCTATATACTTCGCTGAATGTCTTCCTGGATTTCAAACACAAGTGATCAAAAGCATGAAGGAATACCTTGATAAGCGGGATCCAATCTGAGCTTCAACGTCGCCGATTTGCGCGTGTCCTGTTCTGAAAACATTTCCGGCATATAGTCAGGCGGGCAAGAGCGTCCGTAGGACACCTCCAAACACATCGCGTTCAGCTGAGATCTTACATTGCGAATGAAGAGCTCATAGACGCTCTTCGCCAGGGCAGCCGCCTCCTCATATTGTACGACATGCGCATTCTTATAGCCAGCGAACGCGCACATGCTGTGTGAGAGCCGAACACCAAAAGTCGAGAGGTGGGGCAAGAGCCCTGGGAGCGAACGGACTATGTAAATAACGATTGACAGCAGATGAAGGGGACAATAGGCGGGGACCACGAACGTCAGTTGATCGAAAACATGCGGAGCAGTGAGGACGCTGAGAAGATCACGCGTCATCTCTGCATCGTAAAAGTCCACGGAGATTGTCATATGCAGAACAGTTTGCGTTGAGCGGAGGGCAGTGGACCGTTTCACAAAGCCTTCGATGGAAGGAAGGACACGCTCGAATATCGGGGCATCAAAGACGATCCAGGATGCCTCGACTGGGGGAATGCAGAAATTGGAGCTTTGCGTGTCTGATGGTCGAATACTCTAGTGTGGTAAGCCACACGCCGTTGCCAGTAAGACCGCGAAAGGACACGAGGTTCGGGCACATCTGTAGGAGGAGGAAGGCCATGTAAGCCTCCAGAACGAGTGTTAAGTGGGTGAGTTGAAACCAGGGGAAGCCACCCGAGAGGTTGGGAAGGGGAATGCACCTAGAGACGGCCCGGAAAGAGCCGTAACCGCGGCGCCGCACGAAAGTGTTTGAGCCTTTCGAGGTCAAACCAACCTCGACGTCTGGTCTGTGCATAACAAAGATGCTCAAGTAACGGTGTATCTCCGATATGTGGCAGCCAAAATGCGTAGTCAGAGAGTGCAGCACTCTTCCATCGCCAGGCGTGTTTCACGAGTTCCCGGGAATAATCGGGGCAGAGGAACATCTCATCGAGGAGAGTCTCCTGTGTTGAATCAGGTCTCGTGGCTTCTATCCTAGTCAAAAGGAAAGGCGAAGCCACAGTCGTTCGTGTTCCTAATGAAGGTGCGAAGGATAGAGGCAGAGGGTGCGAGTAGACCAATATAGGGTTCGGTTCATCATGCGCTGGGGCGCTGGCGATGGTAGGACTCACGATGGTGAACGATGTCTAAAGTAGTGGATAGGCGATGTCGATGGTGCGTCTGCGGCGGCATATGCGGGTCAAGAACCACGGGCCGCGCTTCATTGGGAATAATTTGTCGAACGTGAGATCAAAGATACGCGTCATGATTTCGATGGTATGGACGGGAGTGCGGAGGCGCATGTGTGTATCGCAGAAGTCTTGGGCCCGGCGAGCGCCAGTCGCATGGCTGCGAAGAACGTAGATGCAACGTTTCCCGTGGAGGACTTGGCTACATGCATGGCGAGGCGGGCTTCAAGGAGGTATATATCTTCGATGCCATCCTCGACAAAGTCTCGCAGCTCGAGCACGTCAAAGATACCAGTTTCCTGCACCGCAACCCGTCTGCTGAGATACGCGCTGTACGGCGATGGCTGGGGCAACTTTCGCGTGCACTATCTAACTACGAGGTCAACATGGGGCCAGTCGATGACTTGAGAGCTCATATTTCCGCACATATTGATCCAGTTTCCTGCTCGGGCGAAGGACATGTATAGTTTTATGGTGGATTGTAAGGCTTTTTCCAAAACTTGGAAGATTTAAAGCCCCTAATCGCGCTGCCGATCCGGCCGAGTCGAGACCAGAGTCGGCACTTGCATCCAGCTCCCATCCTTGTCTACAACCTCCTCCAGCTCTTCGCGGTCAACTCTTCAAGAGCTCATTCTGGGACCTCTGATAAATGACTTTGATCTTGTCAACCGTCGCTACCATTTTTCTCCTGACTAGTGCTTAGCCTGAACAGACAGCTTTGTCGTGACTCGTGAGCATTCTTTCCTAGTCCACGCAGGGGAAATAGTCGAACGGTCTACCAGGCTTTGTTGGCAATGCACATGTTTTAATATTTCAGCCTCCTCGCATTGGGAACTGGCACCCTTCTTGGGCGTAGAAAAGTGGTTCGTCCTGCAGATAAATTGTCGAGCGGTATGTACTGCAATACTTTGAAAGTCTTAGGAACCACACATTGTTTTTCTCTCGCACCCCTTGTATGGAAACTGGATTGGCGGTAAGGGACGGCATGCTATCGTCCAGGCGGACACGTATAAAACTCTTGTCGGATTCAATTTAGCTGTCTGCACAAGGCTTGGTGTGTAATTTTCTGCTCGGGCGGATCAACTGGTGTTCTCATATACTCACGTTAGACTGTGGTTACTTGGTCTAGCGGCTAGCTTACGATCTTCGATCCCGGTGAAACGAGATGCTTTTGTCCCAAATTCGATTCAATTGCTGTTTTGCCGTAAGTCTTCTGCGCTGCTATCCCCTCAAAGACAGTTGCTTATGTTTGTCTAGTCGGAGCTGAAAACTGTCTCCTAGTCGGTACTACGCTCCAACATCGTCAAGCGGTTTGTAGTTGGCACTGTCTCTCCAACCCAAGGAACTGTCCCTTTTTTGTTCTCGCCATTATTTGCTGTAGCGAGGGTTCTCTCACGCTTGACTTCTGAGGCGGGCCGTCAGGCCTTCCGCGTCAAACTCAAGCTGGAACGTCTCATCACTTTGACATTGTCCGGAAGAGCGCAGTTACCGTTACTACCGTTCTCTTCTCCAGACACGGAGTCTGGACTGACAGGTTAAACATGACCATTCATTCTTCAGCGCAGGCAGATAGTCGAACGGTCTACCATGCTGTGTCGTGTGCATCATGGTCCCTTTTTTTCTTCTTTAGTTCACGACGGACGAACTCGTGGGGCTCGTCAATCCTACGCCTCTGCACGCTCGCGGGTTGAATCGCCGTCCGGCGTCCCTTCCTTTAAAGGCAAGAGTGTTCCATCCCGTAGACAGATCGTCCAACGGTCTGTACTGCATACCTGATGTCGGCGTTTTTTTTCTCGCGTCCCTTGTATGACGTGCGGTAGGTTAAGAAATGTGAGCTCGTTATCCGGTGGAACGCGGCTCTCAGCCTCAAAGAGCATGCAGCTGTTGCCAGACAGATCGTTGAGCGGTTTGTATCTGGCATTGCTGAATGGGTGTTTTCTCTTTTTATCGCCATCCTTCTTTGCAGCGGGGGTGAGCGTGTCGAAGCTAATCTAAGGACCGATTTACATCACGCTGGATGGATTGGTGTGGCTCTTCGATTCCACGCCCCAATGCCATGGGTACTCAGTGGCGCAGTATTGTACGCATTACACGTGCTCCTGGGTTAAAATTGACATCGGCGTTGCTATGTTATCGCGGGAGTGACGGTCGACAACGCGTAGCAAGTATGAGTGAACCTTTTTGTTCTTGCGCTAAGGCCTAGTTACTACTATGATGTTTCCCGTCAATCTTGTCGTTTCGCGGTGCGAGCCTCATCACCCCACACTGTCATCTGTTCAATTCGATATACGAGTCACGTTCTCCTGTTGTTGTTTTCTGTCAACTATTATCTCAACTGTCACTGGTGCACGTACCCAGTGGACGTTGAGACTCATCCTTACCCGATGTCTGTTCCCAACTCGAAGAAGGTCAGCCTATTTAACTCAGCGGCTACAAGGTTCTTTGAAATGCACCAACCACCCCTTTTTTAGTCCCTCTCCTCGGTGGTAAGCGTGTTAACACTACTCTAACGACCACTTTCTGCCACAGTGAATGGACTGGTGGCCCGCTACTACACCCCCAATCGTACGTCCCGGGTCGTATCCTCGCTTGGATGCAGAATTTCGCAAACAGATCGTCAAAAGGTCTGTACGTACCGGCATTCGATTTTCTTTCGCATTCTTTTCTTAGTAAAGTTGCCGGGTTGGCGCCCTGTGAAGTTGGGCCGGAAAGTAAAGCTAGCCGCGGCCAGATCGTCGAATGGTCAGTAGTCGGTGTGTGTTTGGTCCCAAAATGTATTTATTTTTCATTTGTTCTAGCCATCCATCGTTGCAATAGGTCATCACCTATAAAATGTGCAGTGGGGGACTCCGATTTCCTCAGTCCTCCACATTGCATGGATTGGTGGGCCCGCTACTACACCCTTATTGCACGTCCCGGGTCGTATCCTCGCTTGGATGCAGAAGTCTCGCAGACAGATCGTCGAACGGTCTGTACTGCATCCATAGTACCGGTTTTCAATTTTTTTCGCATCCTTTCTTAGTATTTGGTTGTCGACCTCTGAAGTTGGCGAGAAAGTAAAGTTAGCCGCGGCCAGATCGTCGAATGGTCTGTAGTTGGTGTGTGTTTGGTCCCAAAATGTATTTATTTTTCATTTGTTCTAGCCATCCATCGTTTCAGTGGGTCATGACCTGTAGAGTGTGTCACTAAGAGCAGACAGATCATCAAGCGGTTTGTATGTGGCTAACAATGAAAGAATAACACTAAGTTTTTGTTTGTTTGCGCTGTCTAGAAGCAGTGTTTGATTCAACCTCAGTGCTGAGTGGTTCCTCGAGGACGTCTAGTCTACCCCTGACTTTTAGTTTGGTCAAGTGTTTTTTGACGACAAGGCCTCCGTAAAACTAATAACTAACCGGGTTATCATCCAAGCATCCACGAGGTTCACATGCAGGTCAAACTTCGGTGCCTGTCCAAGCCCTGTCTCTGTCAAAGGCAGCCTGAGCTGACGACTGAGTACGGTAGCCTCATCACTCCGGGGTCACCTAGTCAAACGGATATGTAGACAACCTCCTGCCATTTCTGTTACTCTCGACCTTTTTTACATTGTGCTCTTCTCACTGACACGCACATATTCTCCACAGCACAATCCATACGTGCAGACAGATCGTCAAGCGGTCTGTGTTTAGCCCTGCATGTTTGGAAACCTCTTTTGTTTATGGCATAGTGAATCAGCGTCTCTCACCCTCAAGAGTTCCGTTGCTTGAGGACGCCGTCTGGTCAACCGGCTGGGCTATTCAATATGGTAGCGGGAACGGGTGCTCCGATTTTTGGTCCGGTGTTTGAAGACGGCGCCTCTCCATCTTTGTACTGTACACCAATCTCCGAACCGCTAGGGCTATCTGGTCAAACGGATACCTGCTCTTCACGGATGTAGCCGATTTTTGTCCGCCGGAACAGCATTCCTGCCCCCAAGACCATGCGAAATCTATGCTCCCAACTAAGTTCAGTACAGCCTATGTAGTTTAGCAGCTACCCCTCTATTTTTGCGCGCGCGCCTTGTTTCACCTAAGATCAATACGGTTAGTACTATGTTGTCTTTCGGCATGCCTTTGCACAAGGATATGCCGTTTCCCGTCGATCTCGCCTTAAACGACCTGATATCGGCGCGGTGTGGCGCGGAATATGTTCCGATACATGTCTTCTATAGTTGTACAGAAAAACTTGAAGGAAATCGGCCGCAAACTGAGTGAGATAGGTCGAGAATGAGGACAGGTTAGTGATTTTGAGGTGAACACCTTACTTGCAAGGGTTACAATCTACGGATGGTCTTTTAGTAAATAGCACGGTATGGACGGTATGCGACGGTATGACGGGTCGGGTAAGTCACGGGACGGGTACGGTCTCCGGTCCGACATACCGTCGGTATACCGCCACACCGCCACATACCGTTGCCTCAGAGGTGTCTCCTTAGTGTCACACCATGATCGAAAGGCTTAAAACTATATAGTATTATCTAAAAAATCAAATTCTACCTGACAAAACGACGAGAAGCCTAACAACCGAGTCATTTTACTACTACCATGTCCGACGACGAGTACGAAGAGCAGCAGCCCCTGCCACCTCGTAAGCGAAATGCTAGCTCTCGTGTCCTCGAAGCAGAAGAGCACGAGGCCGCTCGTCGCAATGCATCCAATGCTGCTCGGGCCAAGAAAGCGAGAACATCGACTAATTCTACCACCCGCGACAATGCGCCACAAGCGGGCTCTTCCCGCTCCACCGGTGCTTCCACCAGCGAGGTCGACGCTGGCCGTGGTATGTAGGGAACCCTGCTTAAGCACGGGCACGAAATTAGAGGTATGTTTGAGTCATTGGTCAAATAGGAGACTTACCAGAAAATATAGGTAATCGTCGTCGTCGTTCACCCTCCCGCTCGCGCTCCGACCACGATGGCGCCTCTGTCATCGACGTCGATGCCACAGACAGCGAGAAGAGCGCCGGCAAGGATGCAGACGGTGATGTCGCTATGGGTGACACCACCAAGAAGTCCAAGGCCAGGAAGCAGAAGAACAAGAGCAAGGGCAAGAGGAAAGCCTCGGCCAAGGCTACAACCGAAGAGGAGTCCAACATGGAGTCCGAGGTCGAGACTGGTGACCCATTCCCGAACGAGGTCACCGACGCTGATAAGGATGCACTTGGTAAGCGATGATATAATGACGAGGCAAATAAAACTTACCTAGTAATGCAGAGCATGCGAAGAAGAAGTGGACCTCCTCGGTCTACATCTTCTTCCAGGAGCCCACCGTCGAGATCGTCAATGGCCGCAAGGCCCACGTCTTCCGTTGCGGTGCTCGCGGCTGCAAACACCAGGTCAATCGCTATCAAGACGATCGTGTCAACACCAAGGACCGTAACTCACCAAGCAATCTCCGGAGCCATGCCGTGACGTGCTGGGGAAAGGACACCGTCGTCGCAGCTGACAAGACGACGGCAGAGGGTGCTCGCGAGGCCCTCAAGAAGCACGAGAAGCATCCCGATGGCGATATCAAGAGCTTCTTCCAACGCCAGACGCAGCGTACTGGTCGACCGACCTATTCCGACCATCATCATACACCTGCTCAAGCTCGGTTAGTTCTTCTTACAATCCAGAGAGACATCGTACTTACCCATCGACGCAGTGCGCAAACGGCTCGATGGGTCGCCGAAGATGGACGTCCCTTCTCCATCGTCAGCAATGAAGGCTACCACAGCCTCCAGAAGACAGGCCGCCCGGATTATTACATCCCACATCCAACGACTGTCTCATGCGACGTTAAACAGATCTACGCCATTACTCGCGGCGGCGCAATTAATAAAACGCTACAGGTATGTTAATTCTACGCACAAAAAATAAGAAATGGCACTTACCAAATGGTAGGAGTACGAGGGCGACTTGAGCTTCTCGTACGATACCTGGACGTCTCCGAATCACATCCCGTACGGCGCGCTTTGTGTCGACAGGCTTGCCGAGGATGGTACTATTGAAAGTTTCTTGTTAGATTTTATCGACCTGCCAAAGGTAGTTTAACGTACCTCTGTGAATAAAAGTTCGAGCATTTACATTCTCCTAGAGGCACACGGGCCTCAACATGGCGTTGCAAATCGCGCGCATTATAAATGAGTTTGGTCTGGGACATAAGGTTAGTTGGCTCATTCATCTAACAAGTATTTGAGACTTACTTAGTTTCCAGTTCCTGTCCTTGACGATGGACAATGCCAGCAACAACGACACGTTGACCGCCGAGCTCGAAAAACTCATCCCGTCGTTCCGCGGAGACAAGCAGCGAACAAGATGTTTCGCGCATACTATCAATCTCGTCGCGCGCGCATTCCTGCGTCTGTTCGATCCTCCCAAAAAGAAGAAGAAGACCAAGAAAACTGGTGCCGATGAAACCGTCAACGACGACGGAGAAGATGATGACGACAGCGAGGACAACTTGGACCGGGCGGCACGCGAGCTCGACAAGTTGATGAAGGAATTGGAGGAAGAGGATGGTGAGGAGAAGGACGACGACGACGGTCTCGTTAACATGGTGGCGGAGCTCTCAGAAGCGGAACGTGCCAGTCTCGAAGAAGAGATCAAGCCAGTCCGCAAGGCATTGATCAAGGTACATTCCAGGTCTTTGGTTTAATTCAGTTCGTTCGGGAATTCCCACGCTATCTCTGTGGACTTCTTGGGCGCTTACCTTACCTTCGCGTCTCTCTTTGACCTCTTGCCACGAACAATTCTGTTGCTCCAGTCGCGACTTTGTGTTGCGCTGCGGCCGCCGTTAGTACGACTCTGCGTCGTGCTATCCGGACAGTGCTCGCCACTGCACAGTGGCAGCCGACATCGTGCTCACCGGGATTCTTGTACGTGTTTCTGTCAATCCGTTACGTTAGTGACTGACAGCTGTGTGATTTGCAGCCTTTACAGTGTCCCGGCTGACGTTGACGAACTTTCTTGCTTTCTTCGTGTCTCCTCTTTTAACAGGTCCAAACGCTGTCCTACAAGATCATCAACTCGACAACAATTCTCTTGCCAGCGTGGAAGGAATTCCTGAAATCTCGTGGACGCGATGTCCTTATTATTCCCCGGGATGTTTGTACGCGATGGAACTCGATGTTCGACATGCTGTCGTTTGTCCTGAAGTATCGGACGGAGGTTACTGATTTTACTGCTGTGGCTGCCAATGGACTACACAAATTTGAACTCGACGACGATGAGTGGGAAACGCTCGACTCTATCTGCGAAATTCTGGAGGTGCGTTTATTGATAAGTTTCTCTTAGTCGCGATGATGTCTGACAACGGCCAGGTCTGCAAGCAAGGCACCCTGCTCTTCTCGAAGGAGGCCGCATTACTCTCGCAGGTCATTCCAGCGATGGATATTATCGAGGATGTCTTTACGACAATGACGATTGAAAAGCCCGACCCAAACGACGCGAAGCGCACCATTACCAAGACTTTGTCGCCGGCGCTCAAAGCTAGTATGGCTCTCGGACACGCAACTCTGAACAAGTATTATCGTCTGACGGACGACTCAGAGGTGTACCGCATTGCCATTGGTACGTTTTCGTTATTTTATCGACCATTTCTGACCTACGTTGCAGTTCTTCACCCGGAGTATAAACTCAAGTACTTCAAGGATCAGCATTGGGACCAGAGCTGGATCGACAACGCGCGCGAGGTTGTTCGTCAGTGTTACAATGACCGGTATGCTGGTTGTACGGACCTCCTCTCAGATGCAGACCGGCAAGCCGAAGAGGCGAAAGATAAAGCGGTAAGTCATCTTTGATGAGATGTTCTAGAGCTGATTGTGCTTCAGGAAGCACCGCGAGGAATGTTTAATCTCCATCGTCAACCAGATCCTGGTTCAGACGATGAGGACGACGAGTTGGAGCGGTACCTCAACGCGAAGCCCGTTGCCGTCAACAACCCCATCAAGTGGTGGATCAAACACCGTCAAGAATACCCTCGTCTCGCGCGCATGGCGCTTGACTATCATACGATCCCAGGTACGAACGTCTCTCGTCATTACTTGTTCCGTTCTCACACCTTGACAGCTACATCTGTGAATGTTGAGCGGGCTTTCAGTCGTGCGCGCCGATTGATTGGTTGGGAGCGCAACCGCTTAAGTGCGCAGAGCATTCAAGCTCTGATGTGCTTGGGATCATGGAGCAAGTTGGGTTATGTCACCAACGACGTCCTAGCTGAGGTGACGAGGGACGGTGCAGTGCAGGTACCAAAGGAGGATATGGATAAGGTGGAGATTAACTTCCCAGAGGGTTATGATAGTATTCATTGAATGTACTGTACATTAGTCAATGCAAGATCAACGCAAGGAGTACCGCCATCAATGCGGGGTCAACGCATGAGTGCGGTACTCCTTGCGTTGACGGTGTTGACCCCGCATTGACTGCGGTACTTCTTGCGTTGATCTTGCATTGACGGTGGTACTCCTTGCGTTGACGGTGTTGACCTCGCATTGACAGCGGTACTCCTTGCGTTGATCCTGCATTGACTGCGGTACTCCTTGCATTGACGGTGTTGACCTCGCATTGACAGCGGTACTCCTTGCCTGGGCCTTGTGTTGAGTATAGTGACCTTTCACTGATGACAGTACTTCTTGTATTATCGCGCTTTTGGTTTTGACGTTTTCACCTTACTTTTCACTCTATTTTTTAGTTCTATTTTCATCAAAAACTCTTGAAACACTTTTTAAGAAATTTCACCTTACGATGGCGAAAATTCTCTAAAGATCTCTTAGTTTTGCATCTTACCATTCTTTACACAATTTTCATCTTTTTTTTCAGTCAAAATCCTCTGAACCTCTTTTCTAATATTCTCACCAAAAATTCCCTTATAAAAATTTATTAATACTCTCTAAATATATCATAAAATCTCTCCTGACTATCTTCTCAAAGTTTTAACTATATTATTTCTGATTTCTTTGTGACTTTTTCGCTGAAAACCATATTAAACTTGTTAAATTACAAGTTCTGATCATTTTAACCTAATATTAACCTTAAAACTACTCTAAAATTTCCTAATTTGGCTTTTGGTGTTCTTACTAATATTTTTAAGACAAATTTCACTCAAATTTTTGGTCGAAATACTTCAAAGAATGTTAAAATAGTTTTAAAATCGTTTTAACGTAAAAAAATCGTTAAAACTCTTGAGGTTCTTTCACCGGGGTTTTCACCGAAAACTCCGAGGCCTTCGCCCAGTGTTTTCGGGGGTCCTAGTGTGACATCGTCATATAATTTTAGTCCGTATACCTAGATGATCCGCAAACCAAACGGCAGACGGAGGAACCAGAATAGCAGAGTTCTCGACAGGTATAACACACTGTATATATACAGACAGGGTATCTATAAAGTCTAATCAGAGGCAGAGCAAGTACACTAGAACAGTCTATGCAGAGTCCATATCTAACGAGCGTGTATAACAAAGGAGCGCACAACAAAGAGTCCGAGTCCATCAATAAGAAAATACCATCAACCACGGGTTTAGTACAATCTACGATCCGTCAGGTTCAGGAACTCAAACGCGCGAAAGGGACGACTTACTGGGAACAACACATGACATGCCACGACAACCGCCAGCGGAAAGATCACGGCCCACGCACTCCCATCGATGCGCCACGCATACGGCACCAGCCCCGTGGACAGAATGACCATCGCTGCGATCAAGAGTAACGATACGGTGAGCGGGAACCAGAAGCGCTTCACGATCTTCGGGATCTCCTTGAAAAAGTTGGATCGCTGGACCTCCTTGACCGTCGCCGACCAACTAATGTCGTAAGAGAATAGATGTGCGAGAAGCGCTTGCGATACGGGTATGGATAGGCCACCGAAGAAGAAGAAGCTACACACAAGTCGTCAGCGACACGTCGAAAGGCAGAGAGAAAACTCACAAGAACGGTATCCACATAATGTTCTCTAAGAACCCTCGAATCAGCTCTTTGTGTCCCAGCCGATACTCGAGCAGTGTATATCCAACATTGCCGGAACCAAAGAACACCACCGTCGTCGCGAGCCAGATCTCGAACGAGTGCATGTAAAAGTTGTCGACAGGGAGCATGAAGCCGAGCAGGACGTAGTTGATGATGGCGATGGTGACAGAGGCGGCGATACCATAATACGAGAACATGTAGGCCATCATGGAGATCTTGTAGTGAATCGGCGCGGCGGACCACATGAACTTGTGGATCTGGTGTGCGATGGGGCCGCGACGGAACCACTGAATGAGGGGGTTGAAGAGGAGTCTAAACGGCATGTGAGTAAGGAATAGAAGGATAGAAGAAGACTTACTCGTTACACCCGTATGCATACTTCTGCCACCGATTCAGCTCGTCGTCCACCGTCAAACTGACACCCTCCTTAAACCCGCCATTCGAATACGTCGCCCAGCGAATATCGTATCCCCTCAACAGCAACCTCAACGCCATATCGAAATCCTCGGACACATTGCTCTCGCTCCAGATCTGCTCTTCCGCCGCCTCTCCAGCCTTGATACGCCTGCGTGTCTGCAGGTCATGCTTGTCGATAAACGCTGCATCCTGTAGGGCACGCCACCGCAGAAACGCGTTATGTCCCACGAACGGCGCAACCTCTCCGTTTGCACACGCCATAGATATACACCTGTTGATACGCCTGGTGAAGTATGCGATACCGTTCTCGAAGTAGTGGTGAGCGACCTGCATAACATCGGATTCGTGCTGGATAATGGCAAGATTGGGCGAGGCAGCCATTTCGCGGGCGGCGTCGCGGAGACAGTCCTACGACAACATAAGTGAAAAAGCAGAGTGGAAGAAAAGAAAACACTGACCTCAGGAACGATCGTGTCACTATCCACGAGCAAGATGATCTCGCCCATACGCATACCCTTTCCAAACGCCGCCCAGGGTCTAAAGCGACTGCCAGTCTCCTCATACGTCTGCTCCATAGCCATCTGCAGCGCCAGCTCCTCCATGTCCTCTATATCGCCTTGTAATCCCTCGTCAATGTTCAGCATCCGTCCCATATCCTCGCCATCTTTGCCCATATACTGCATTCCATATGTTCCACCGTGCGTACCCAAATGGGCCATAGACCCGCTCGGCGACGGGGGAACACCAGAGCCGTGATTGGAAGTCGAAGTCGAAATGCGGAAGCCAGCTTGGGGTGGTCGGTTGAGCATGACACGCTCGAGGTGGGTCTCGGTCTTGAGCGACAGGCTCAAGGCGTAGTTCATGTTGCTCGCCTTCTTGAAGCGACCTGCACGGACGAACGGATCGCCGCCTTTGTGCTTCTTGAAGCCCTTCTCGACATCCCCGTCGTTAGCGGCATCAGGGTTGAGACCGTGTGCTGGCCGTGCGACCCAGGCGATACCGTGCGTGGCGTAGTAGGCGATGCGCTCGTCACGGTCGGCCATACTGAGTAAACGCAGGCCATCGTCGTTGACAAAGATGCTGGAAGTGCCGCCCTGGCGCGCATAGGTCTGCATGGCCTTTTTGATCGAGGCAAAAGACGGGTCGAGAACGGAGGGAAGAGATTCCTTGTAGACGGGCATCTGAATGGTGATATGGGGGAGGTTATTGTCGACTTCGGCGTTTGGAGTGGGTGGAACGGCCGAGTAGTATTTCGAGTTTGTGTGGTAATGAGCGATAGGGCCAATGCTGAAAAAAAATGAGTAGAGATAAGCGAAAGGGAGAAAATACGCACGCCATGGTGACATTTTGTATGATCTGCAGACAGAAAAAGAGGGAGACGCAGTAGAGGAGGGGAAGTGTGACGCATAGAATGAAGCGCATATAGGACTGGTCGAGGAGAAACTCGCGTAACAGCGTCTTGACACCGTTTCCGATGAAAACGAGCGCAAGGCCCGCAGCAAGCCCGTTGTAGAGCGGCGCATATAGCTTGGCCTCCCGCTTCTCACCCTCCCTCTTCGGCACAGTAACACCGACCTTTTTCCCATACCAATTCTTTTTCACCTTTACCTGCGGACTCGACAGCATCTGGGAATGGCCCGACGTCGACGGTACAACAGACTCGCTCGCGCTGAACGACGCCTCGCGCGGCAGGAGCGACCCCGACGTCGTCGACATGCTCATAGTCCCACCAGGCCGCGAACGCCATAACAGCTTAATCAGCCGATCCTCAAAATCCTGGCATGTCGGTATAATCGCGTCCAGACTGCTCGTAAACACGACTAACACCCGCTCGTCCCGAATAAACGCCGCACACTGCTCCTTGTCCGCCTGGGGCAGCTGCAGCATCGTCTCCAATATCTGTATCCGGGTATTGGTGTCGACGTAAATCGACGTCGAGTCTGGAGGAACATCTGCCAGGGCAGCGTGCACGGCAGCAGACCGCACTTTTACTGCGACGACGGGATTGAGAGCGCATACAGCCGCCTCAAATGGCTCGAGATAGATATTTTCGTAGGGAAACACGCGAAAGGTGGGTGGGGAATCGGATACGCGGAGAGCGACGCCCGACGTGAGCGACTCTTCCTGAGGACGGAACCAGGCGTCGCCCTGCGTCTGCTTGAAGATATGATGGAGGAGGGCATCCCAGCGGTCGTAGTCCATGGCGGTGGTGGTGGTAAGAAGGAACGTGGGGAACTTTGGGAATGGAAGCCTCGTTTACGCCTGGATGGACATAAGACGCGATAAGAAGAACCGGGTGTCAGGGGGAGTCCTTGACGTCACCAATACATCACTGGGGCGCGTAATCGGTGTGTCGTGTGTAAATTGGCTGGCATTTGAGGCGCGTAGGCGTGCTCGACAGTGCGTTGGACGTGCAAGATACAGGGAGATAGCGCACGGAGATGAGTGCGCGCCTAGAAGCCTGCATCGGCCAGGTAATGCTACCGAGCACGCTAACTCGCCGTCGGTGCCTGTGCTGTCATAGATAGCGTGCAACACGCTCGCTACTCCGATGGAACGTCAACTCACACCACTGTCAACCTGAAGCAGTCGCAAAATCAAATGGAAGCAACGATTCCCCTCGAGTAAAAGCGTGACGAATCTATAACGGTAATCAGCACCCAGAATGGAGCTTCATTGACCACCATACCAATACGCGGTGATAGCATTGACATAACGAGTCACATCAGAATCGGGGGCTTGCACACGACAGCTTTGACACTAGCGCCGCCGTAGAGCTAGAACGCGCTAAAATAGACAGGAAACCTCATAATGTCATCCTATATCCGATTCCTGAATGGACGAAGAGCCTCCGAATTCGTCGTCGCAGTCGAAAGACAAGACACGTCGCCCATCATGTGATGTGATCGCTCCTCAAAAAAGCATTCGGGCGATCAAAGTACATCCGATAAACTAAACGTCCTCGACATGAATCTGCCCACGCCAATGTAGAAAGCAGCGCTTGACCCACAAAAGGCCAAAAAATTTGAATCCGCAGACCAAGTCTAGTACCTGTTAAGCTACACAGGCTCCGAAAACCTCGATTCCTCGCGACCATTACCTTATCCCGCTTGATTTCACTTTGCCTGGAAGCAAAAGAAATGCCACATATCAGTCATCGCAGCCACAGACCGTTCCGCAATCTGTCCGCAGCATCCGTACGACTTCTGAATGCTTTCCGGAGCCAATCCTTCTTCTTCGTGGCCATCTAGTCAAGCAGATGACTCCCCTTGCAGTATTGAGATCAAGGTTTTTTTTGGAGAACAACGAAAGAAAAAGACCTATCAACAGCGACACAGACTGTGAAGGGGAAAAACACAATCTATAAATCCGTATGCGCTACCGGACAACCCGCGTCAAAGTCGAACACAAGACAAAAATCCCAAGACTAACCTGGCGCAAGCGAGAAAAAAACGAACTGCTTATCATACGTGTACCTGGTTAGCTGCTTGACCAACGAGCCACGATGACGGCAAGTCGTTTTAGGATTCACTGCTCGCGACGGCTAACCGCTCGCCCAACCAGCCACGACTGAAGAAACTCTGTCGTGGACAAAAAAGTGTTATACATCCATCAACAATACCAAGCGCTTTATCCACAAGCCCATACACCAGCCTCGAAGTATCACCACACAAGACAAAAAGAGACTGAAGGGACAAAAAGAGTTCAGCAGTCCTGGCCAATAGTGCCCGCTTCATCCGACGAGTCACACGAAAACCGATGAATCAGCAGACAACACCGGACGAAGAGAGCCGGGCAGCGCAAGAAAAAACCGTGTAAAATCACCTTGCAATGGGGGGAGCTGTTTGACCAACTAGTCACAGTCGAGAGCGGATTCAATAGACAACAAGAGAGCTCTTCTCCGAGTTGATGCTCACACCCCTCTGCGTCAAGTAAAAAAGGCTCCCAACCATGTGGGGACAAAAAAACGACGGACAAGCCCACACACCGAACTCGCCACAGAAGAAGAACAAACAGCGGCGAGAGAGTACTACAAAAAGAGTTCCCTGGAACTAACCGACATGCCCGCTTCATCCGCTCAACCAGACAAGCTGCACAGAACTTGATGCATCAGCAGACAACATAGAACAGGAAGAGCCTAGCAGCATGAGAAAAAAATCAGAACTATGCAGTTCCAGTACAACAGCTGTGAGCCGCTTGACTAACTAGCCACAATGGCAAGGTTGCCCTTGTGCCTTCAATAACGGCTGGCCATCCTTACTATGTTACCGTAGGCTCAAGTCCTCAAGCATAGTAGTACCGGGTGTGAAGCACGCAAAGAAACCAAAAGATGAAAATCACGGTTTTGTAACCATCCCTCTTACTGACAATCACAAACTGTTTGACGATCTGAGCAGGCCCATCTCACTGATTCACTATCTTGGTTGATTGGCAACATATTAGTCCTCTATGTGCGCATCTGATTGAACAGAAAGCCACTATAATACACTTGAACCAGGTTCTTTTTTTGCAAGGCTTCCCAGAACTGTGGGGCCCGGACCGTACTGGGATGAAGGCGGGCACTGCAGAAGAAAAAAAAATTAGAACTACGCCGCGCGGACAGCGGCAAGCTGCTTGACCAACCAGCCACGATGAGGACAAGTCGTGAGAGAATTGAATAGACAACAAGAGAGCTCTTCTCCGGCCGCACCCCGAGTCCCAAAAACTCCATGCTTACCCCCCGCATCTTCAAAAAGAACTGTAGCTCGACCAGACGAGCCGCACGAACCTTGATGAATGAGCAGACAAAACCGGACGAAGAGAGTCTGGCACTACAGAAGAAAAAATCAGAACTACGCAGCGCGGATGGCGGTGAGCCGCTTGACCAAGTAGCCACGACGACTTCTGGCAGCTCATTACAAAACATTCAATTTCTGGTGAGGAGCACGGGAAGAAACCAAAAATGAAAATCATGGCCTGGTAATCATCTCCCTTATCGTCAACCACAGACCATTTGACAATCTGTCTGCAGTCAGGAGGCGTATACGAGATATGTATCCACTGCGCTGAAAGGATTCACTATCTCGGGTATCCGTCATCTCTATCGAGCGCGAGAGAACGATTCAGATAACGTATGATCAAGCTTAGCGCGAAAAAGTCCAATCCAGATCTCGAACCTCTTCGTAAGTTTCCTTTGCCGGGGAGGCGTCGAGGTAAAGGAATTGAGGAAAGAACTGTACGAATCTGATCTACTGAAAAGCTGAGGGACAGAACGATATTACGCACCCCCTCTTCTCTTCCCGGATGAAAAGCTGTGGTGCCATACATCGACGAATAGACAAACTGTAGCCCCGAATGAGCTTACAAGAATTTTGAAGCGAGCGCGGGATAGCAACTCACACAACGCCAGGCGAAGAAAACCCACTTTCTTGCTTGGGACCCAAGAGAGGCCTGATTCCTTCCGCCGCCCAAGATTGTCGAGTCGTCACTGCAGAAGAGAATTCGTGCTGAAGCTGGTGGACATGGTGGGAAGAAGCCAACCGTGTACTTGCCCAATCCGGATGAATGCGATCTAGTATGCTTTCCTCTTGCCATCAATGTCGTGCTCTCCTTTTGTTTGTTTCCGCAGGTTCTGTGTTTCAAATGCCTTCTCCGTCTCTCTGTCCTGGAGCTCCTGCCACTGTCTTCTCCGCTGGTAAGACTAAGGAGACAAGCCAACTCGGTGTCCAACGTCCAGCCCGATTGAGCGGGTGAGACGGTTTAGCATGAGGCTGCCCGAGTCGCTCTCTTCTCTACGCCGTACCTGTTTGACTTTGGAACCCACGAAGACGGTAGAAAACGGTGAGGACGTGAGGTGTTACCACTAGTGCTGCTATTCGACTTGGTGGCGGATGGATACACACCGACGCGCGGGATGTATAGGAGAACAAACCTCTCACGGTGAAGGTGACAGACCAAATGGAGGTCTCCGCCGCAAAGAATAGGTGTTCTTTGATACGCATGTGGGTTGTTTTTTCTCATCTATGTTAGGCTTTGTACGTCCTCGCTTTCGCGACGGGCTGTAATCCTTCCACTATACGAGTGGCATGCAACTAGTTCATTTTGAGGACCATGATGCCTCCTGTGTTTTGACTTGAAGCGGCACGGCTGATACAAGGTCTGTTCCTCGGCTATGTCACTGATCCTGATGTACGATTTCTCACTTGACCCTTGAGGTCGTCTGGTCAAACGGGTAAATCTTCATACAGTTCTACTTTTCGCCAACTTTTTTCTTCTTCTCCCGGTAAGTCTAGATAGAAAAGAAAGTGTCATGCGGACAGATTGTCAAACTTGAAACAGTTTGTCGCTGTCAACTCAAAGTTGCTAGTACAGATGGTTAATCATTTTGTTCATAAAAAGGAATTTGCCGGAGAAACAGTAGTCAGCCCTCAACAACTTGAGTTGGCCAAGGTGTAGCCCAACAAGTACGAGATTTCATACAAGGTCTAGTTATCGGGACTCTTTTGGGTCTTATTCAGTGCAAAGAGGCTTGCTTTCTCAGTTTGATGAGGGATGTTCATGTCGAGGACGTTTGGTTCACAGATGTACTTCTCGTCGATACCAATGCCGTCTGTTCCTCGTGAAGGATTGCATTCACATCTATCCACTATACAGCCATTGCTTCTTGATGCTCTTACTCGGTCTTAGCGCAGCGGCGCTCACCATTAGTCACTGCGCGGGCTGAGGGGTACGTGTAGTAAAAGGAACAACGAATTCCGGTCAAAACAACAGGATGAGCAATCTATTGACCACCGCAGGGGTCGAACTTGCAATCTCCTGATCAACCTACTCGTAGTCAGACACGATGCCATTTCGCCAGGCGGCCTTGAAACGTGGGGGTATGACTTTTGTATCTACCCTGAAAGGAGATTAGCGACAGATGGCAATGTTCGATACACGCCGGTCGAGATCGCCTTGTTGCTGTTGTGTAGCATAGGCAGACATTAGTTCAAGTCTCAGTCAGCTCTCACCGAGGAAACCGAGAAGACACCAACCTCGCTTGCAAGAAAATCACGGTGTCGAGGGTCACAAGTATTGACGGCTAGCCAGTATCCTAACTAGCCAGGGAACAGAAGACACGTCGGAGAACTTTGGGAGGACGCCGCCACACGTGCAAAAAAAGATTGCATTGCCTCAGGTACTCTACGTGGTTTATCTGCTTGACCAGACGGCCACGTACCAGAATGGAAGCACAAGATGAAAGTTGATTGAAAGCATTTTGCCAGGCGGCCGTGAGATATGGTGTTAGCTGGCGGCCGTGGAATGTGGTGTTATGGCCTTTGCATTCACCCTAGGAGGAGATTAGCGACAGATGGCAATGTTCGATATACGCCATTAGAGATCGCCTTGTAGCATAGGCAGACATCAGTTCAAGGCATTACCGAGCTGCAGTCAGCTCCCTTTGACGAAACCTAGTTGAAGACACCAACCCGGCTTACCAAAAATCACGATAGTGAGGGAGACATGTAGAAGTGCTTGCCGGAGAACTTTGGGAGGACGATGCACGTGCCAAAAAAGAATACATCCCTCACAGAGGGGAGCTATGTGGTTTATCTGCTTGACCAGACGGCCACGTACCAGAATGGAAGCACAAGATCAAAGACCAATCGGTGCGTAAAAACAGTACCTAGAGCTCTTCGCGCAGACACAAGTGTTGACTTCTGAGAAAATGATTGCAGTACAGACGCTTCGACTATCTGCATGCGGTATCAAGGGAACCGGGCTGACTTATAACGTTGACAGCACTCAATGGATCCTTGTGGGCAACCAAGAATGGGTGCCGATGTTGGTATATGCTTCCAGCCGAGGGCGATTTAACGTACTTGAATGTTGGACGTGCATCATACCATCACCGCGACCTGCGACGCAGGAATGTTCCAAAGTGGTTATGCGGAAACAAAGCCGGCCGAAAAACCATGTGATGGGGCCATCCCCTAGACCAGCAGGGCCCATGAGAAATGTGCGAGTAATGGACATGTCTTTAGTATACTTACGAGGCCAGAGGTGAGACCAAAAAGTGGCAAGGAAAAAAAATGGACGGGCTCATTTGCAATAATGGCTAACTACTTTACCAAGGAGCCGCCATGTATGTAGGTTTAGTACAAGCCATACTAGGCTAGCAAGAGCCGGTGCCAGTGGATGGACGCTTTATTCAAGGGAGGGCTTCAACCTTTGCATGGCTAGCACGAGTTGTGCGTGGAAGGCCACCAAAAATACACTCTGGCTGCTCAAGCTTTAGTGGCTGATCTGGTAAGCCAAACAGCCTCGAGCAAGACACTGGGATAATCAACGTGGGGCCGAGTGACGAACCTGTGAATGGATAGACGCTGCTGATAGAATTTCCCAGGCATGGCTTCCAAGCCTACGTAGTTTACCAGTTACTAGTCTTGTGCGTCTGGTAGGGTCCAGTCTCTTTTTTTCGCTGTGATATCATAAACAATTCACTTCCACAAACACGCAGAGTGGAAAGGTCCGGCATTGTTATTGGTGAAGACGTAACATCAGGACTTGACGTCCACCGCCTCCTTTGTATGGTCCCACAGACACATTCCCTTCTCTTCCGTACCGTACCAGTCCTCCTTCCCGAGAACCTCACCATTTGCTACAACGCACCCGGATCCTTAGCGCCAAGTAAGCCGCCCCACGTGCGCACTCTTCCGGGTCTGGACGAGAAGGAGTATGCGGGATTGAGGAGAGGGCGAGCCCAATTGATAATGCGCAATTTTGAGGAGGAGAAGACAGTGGTGCAAACAAGACCCATGTATGCGTGTATGAGCTTTGGGACGACGAGTGGAGAACGTCAAGGTGTTCACAACGGAGAAGAGGAGAGGAGAAGGTAACACACCTTCAACGCTAGATCAATGTAGGCCGCCGTGAGTGCACCCGCAGCATGGTGCGTGTCCCCCCGTCCACCGTCTCCTTTTCGATCTTTGCCCCGTACAAGACCTTTCCTCCCGCGCGCATCTTTGCCGCCGTCGTCAAGTCGTCCCCCGCCCGTAGTATCTCACCGTCATCTTCTACCAATACCCGCCTTATTCTCCATGCACGCGTCCAACGCCAGATAGCCACGCGTAATACCAGGAAAACAATGGGTGACGGAAGACGGCATGTAAGGCCTGCTGCATACATCCACTTTGATAAATCCCGCCGGCGTTTGGTCGAGAGTAGACGTGCAGCAACTTCATTCCCGATATTCACAATGCGCCGCGAGATGCTCTGCCATAGCGCGCTCCATTGTGGCAGTGCCTCCCACGAACACCGCCGTTGATACATCCGCGCCAACTTTACCGCCCACAAGAAGAAAGGAAAGCCAGAATCGTAGGCAAAGAAGAGGACAGAGAATGAGAGCTGGATGAAGCGATTAGCAGAACGAAAGACGACGGGCTACCTCGTCGCACGTCATTGGACCAATCCCGTGATACTTCCGAGTTATACTATGTTGAAGAGCTTTGACGAACGGTCGCTCTAGGGTACGCAAAGGGTACACAGGGAGGCAGACAACAGGATAGGAGCACTGTATTGCCGTGGGAACATCATGCCGTCGTGCCGGCCGCGTCATATTTCCCACGACGTCCTCTGGTTCTCTTGTCCTTTCTTTTTATATGTGCTGCGACAGCTTTCTAGTCAAATCTCTACTACCGAACAACTCGAACAACTATTCGAAGTGTCAACAATACTTACCGCCACAGTCCCTTTTCATCGCCAGCACCAGTCGACTCGTCCCGTAAAAGAATGGCTCAGCGACATTTAATTGCTTGAATACGATTAGCGTAGGCAGATCCAATTACTTGTAGTGACATAGTACTGTAGCGTTTCGACCGTAACTTCACAGCCTGTGACCCATTATGGTCTGAAGTTACAGCGAACAGCTTCACAGACCCTTAAATTGCCTTTTTTGGACAGTTCCGCTTATAGCGGGACCTGAAATTTCCTTATTTGGAGGCTCGTGCCTGACCAAAGTGGTCCGTGACCCGTTATGATGTATATATAGCTTCACTTCAAAGACCCCCGTGACCCGTTATGTGAATTTGCGGTCGAAACGCTACAGTAATACAAGTCCGAGCAAAAGATCATGACTTCTAGCATTGAGTCAACGACTAGCCGCTTGACCAGCGAGCCACGATGTTATGTCGTGCATCGAGTATCATTGTGCTACTGAAGGCTCGTAATGAATGCACCGCAGATGACGAGAGGTGACCTACAAAAAGTATTTTCTTCGTAAATCAATTATACTATCCGGAGCAAACAACCCCACTTCATTGTTCGAATATCTACAAGTCACCCACATCAACAGAAAGCATCGTAGCATCCTCAGACCGCAGACTGTACCTAGTATAGCAGGACACACGTTTCTCACATTCCAAGAAAATATGACGCAGATAACGGCACATGGAGGAGTACAGACCCTTTGACCATCTGTCTCCAGTGTTAGAGGACTTTTATCTTGGCAGCCTTCGAGAAAAAATTGTGCCCATGACTCCAGGCACCTCTGTGGACAAACAAGAAAAACAATCACAATCATTCACACTGAATTGCAGTACTGACTCTTGGACTATCTGTCTGCGGAAGCTGATTTTCTTTCACAGTGCCAAGGGCAATGTAAGGAACCTAGTACTCGGAAGGAATCGACCGAGCTACTTTTAGATTCGGGTAAGGTACAAGCAGGGTGAAGGAAAAGATCAGCGCACAAATGCAGAAGGGCAAGACGAAGTTGCGCCGCGAGGACCAAAACATAAAGCTCGGTCATGAGCGCAGCAGCCAATACATTATATGTGGCTCCATAAAGACGTGCGTACAGGAGACTTCTAAGCAATCGTTTTGGAAAAAGATTTGTCAAAGAGCACTTCCACCAACCGCTTACCGCTACCAACGAGCCGGCATGAATGGCATAGGCTTCATGCAAGTCACAATGCAGATAGAGTCACAAAGAGTGAGTACTTACCAGTCTATCCAGATTGCATTGACGCTCTCAAGTTGTTTGGGAAATACAACGGACACTACCAACAAGCCTTTTGTGCACATCTTGAATATGAGGACCTGGCCAATCAAGGTACTTAAGTACAGCAGGCCTCGAACTAGATTGTAGTATAATTTACTTGAGAAGAATACGATGACTTGGGAGCGAAATGAACATGAACCGTAGATGGTTTCTAGGCGGGACATGAGGAGTGTGTTGGTCGGGATGTACCAAACTCCCGGGTGAGCAGAACAGGAATGAAAAAGTGACTGAGGCTGCGCAGATGATCGTGGTGGTGGCACTGAGATGTGAATGTTATATGTAGGGATGTGCACCATACCGTTACGGGTACGGCCATAAGTTGCCCACCCGTATTTGGTTTACGGCCGGAAGATATGGTCCGTAACGGCCGGATTACGGCCGTAGTGTGGCGTTGAGTTATAAATATTGAGAGTTATTGACCTGTCAGTATGTAGTTAGTTTTTCTCGATGTGTGGATAAGTTAACAAGTCACCTTTGGGCCCAAAAGGAGCCTACTTCAGCCATTACCACTGAAAGATAGTCATTCAGGCAGCTTCAATGCTCAAACACTGCACCAGAAAAGTTGATTCATGTCCTTTGTGTTAGCGACTGACTATAGCCACGTGACTAAACCAGGTACCACAGCAAGAACTAAGAGAGAAAGTGTTCGCGTTCGTAAGACTAGGCTAGGCCAGGTGTATAAACGAGATCGGAACTAAAGTACAATGATGCTACACTACTGCTTATATACTAGTAAGTCTGTGTTTGGGACTCCTTGTCCATACGCGTTTCCACTAGGGATGCTCCACGCCCTTGACCCAGTGTTGTATGCTACTAGTCTGTGAAACCATTTAATACAAGTGGTAACTGCATGTAAGTAATAATACTGAAACGACCATGTGTGCTACGAGTGTCGGTGGTGTGTATTCAATAGGGAGTCCATGAGGTATCAGCATGTATGATGTCATCCATGTGTTAGATGTGTGTCCGATATGAGTACGGCTTTGGTAATGAAAAGGGGTATGATTGGTAACAAAACAGATGATGAAACGGTCCGTTGGTTGATAAGACAAGCCCCCCAATAAGATATGATAAGATTGAAAATGTGAAAATGTGGCGATTCATAACACTTTGATGTTTTCCGGACAGTAAATGGGTGGTCCGGGAGGCCAAATGCACCGAGAACGTCGTTGTTCATCAACAAGATGGTCCACGTGGTAGGTGTCCCGATTGGGACAAGCCATCACTGGCAAGGTCTTCAAGCGACATCTACAACACATTTCAGCCAGCATCAGATTGTGTTTGTCCTTGGTACTCTACATGAGGGGTCTGCTACTGGATGGATAGCGATTTGAAGACGATCTGACCCCACCAGGTGAGTGACCGTATCACGGCCATATGACCGATCCGTTGACCGTACTCCAAGATTGCTCACGGTACGGGTACCATAACCTGTATGCCATACCGTATGCACCGTACATATGGTACGGCGCACATCCCTATCACAGAGAGCTGATACGCGCTCAAGACAAAAAAGAAAAGACAAGAGACGAAGATCAGAAGGCTAGTAACCGCTGAGCTACGTGGGCTTGGAATGAGATGCATAGAGAGGGCCAGAACCAGTGACATGAGAGAGGCGTTGAACATTGACGAACTCAGATGAGATGACCACACTACCGAGATGCCGCCGGTCAGTAACCCAGAACTTGTAGGGGAAATGATTTCCCTTACCTCAGATCAGCTCGCTGCAGCTGCACTCGAAACAGAGCGCAAGTACGAAGTCGATATCTTCGACTCCGGCGCTACCCAGCATATGACACCATTGCGGCATCGGTTAACAAACTATATGGCTATTAAGCCACGATGAATTATGGCGGCAGACAAGAAATGATTCGAGGCCATCGGGAAGGGCGACATGCAGATTAGGATTCCTAATGGAACAAGTCAATCAAGGGTCCTGGTGAAGAATGTCCTTCATGCACCTAATCTTGGAGTTACACTCCTTTCCGTGGGGCGTATAGACGAGGCAGGGTATCATCTTAACTTTGGAAACCAGAAGTGTCGCTTCTTTGACAAGAAGTTCCACGAAATTGGCTCCATTCCCCTGCACAATGGTCTATACAGGCTTCGCGTACCTGTATCCACCCCCGAGTCCGCCAATCACGTTGAAGATGGACCATGTATCGTTACCCCAGATGAACTTCATTGTCTGATGGGTCATCTTCCAGTCGACGCGGCAAAGAAGCTGGTAAAGGATCAGCTGGTTGAAGGGTTAGAGCTGGATGAGAGCTCACCTGTCTCGAAGGATCCATGTGAGTCATGTCTGCAGGGCAGAATGACCCGAAGCGCAATATCCAAATCTATGGAGAACAACGCGTCAGGGGGAGTCGGTGACCAGGTCCACAGCGACGTATGGGGACCAGCCAGCACAGAGACTCCTCAACACAAGAAATACTATGTCACCTTCACAGACGATGTGTCGCGCTACTCCGTAGCCATGCTACTACATGCCAAGGATGAGACTCTGCAAAGTTTCAAGGATCTTGAGGCATGATGGGAGAAGGAACATGGCATAAAGATAAAAATATTGCATTCGGATGGAGGAGGAGAGTACAAGGGACACGAATTTGATGCCTTTCTAGCCGAGAAAGGAATCCAACGGTGTTTTACCGTCCACAACACGCCAGAGCATAACGGAGTTGCTGAGAGACTCAACCGAATACTGCTCAAGAAGGTCCGAGCAATGCTCCATGCAGCCGCATTACCAAAGAACCTATGGGGAGAGGCGCTAAAGCACGCCATTTGGCTAAAGAATCGGACATCATCCAAGGCGATTGGCGGTCGTACACCTTACGAGGTGTTCCGCGGCTCGAAGCCAGACTTGCGGCAGATCCACGAGTGGGGCTGCAAGGTTTGGGTCCATGTTGAAGATGGATCCAAGCTTGAAGGGCGTGCTCGCGAGGGTCGATGGCTTGGTTTTGACCAAGACAGTAATGGCCATCGGATTTACTACCCGGACAATCGATCCATACGCGTTGAGCGTAGCGTCCGTTTTCCAGAAGCCCAAAGAAGCGAAGGAGGCATCCACAGAGTGCTGGATGAGGGGGAGATAACAGAGATTAGCAAAGAAAAGAAATCAGAAATCATCCAGCACGCACCTCCAGCATCCAAAGCACTATCCCAAATCCCACCAGTATCCTATACTCCGCCAAGCTCTCCGCTCACCACACCACCAGACACACCACCATTGAGTCCATCAAAGCCCACAAAGTCAGTGGCACCGCGAGACATTTCCAGCAAAATCGACACGCAGAACATTATTGAAGGCACTCGAATACGTAGAGCTGCCCACCACGTCGAGGAATTTGCATATGCGGCTGTGGGAGACTTGTCAGACAAGCCAAGTGTTGAAGAGGCAATGAAGAGAGAGGACTGGCCGCTGTTCAAGCAGGCCATGGACGTCGAGATGGAAGCAATGAAGCAAACAGGCACGTTCGGAGATGGACCCATTCCGAAGCCGATCGGATCTAATGTGGTCGGATCAAAATGGACCCTTCTCATCAAGCGCAAGGCGAACGGGGAGATCAACAAGTACAAGGCGCGTCTTGTCGCGCGAGGATTCACACAAGTACAAGGCGTGGATTATTTTGAGACTTTCTCACCCACAGCAAAACTCTCATCACTCCGCACCATTCTCTCCATTGCAGCACGCTTTGACTGGGAAATTAAAGTGTTCAATTACTCAGCCGCTTTCTTGAATGGCGAATTCACGGACGATGAAGAGATCTATATGGAACAACCGCCTCACTATACGAACGGCAACCCTCACAATGTAATCCGCCTCCGACGAACCATATACGGACTCAAGCAGTCGAGCCGTAAGTGGTATGAGAAGCTGACATCAGCTCTCGCCACACTTGGCATCCAACCTCTCCGCTCCGATCACGCCGTCTATCGTCTCATCCGAGGAGACAAGTTCGTAATCATTGCCATTCATATTGACGACAGCACCATCACCGGCAATTCACCCACGTTGATCGATGAGGTACAGGAGGAAATTGGTCGCATCTTCAAGATCACAATGCTGGGACCAATCAGTTGGTTATTGGGCATGGAAGTCACAAGGGATCGCGAGAAGCGCACATTGACGCTCTCCCAAACAACATACATTGACTCTCTCCTCCGGAAATTCCACATGACGGACTGCAAGGCCGTCTCTGTTCCCCTTGATCCCACTACTCAGCTCTCACGAGAGCAATGCCCTGATCCATCAGACCGCGACGCCATCACACAGATGCGCAACGTTCCATACAGAGAACTTGTTGGTGGATTTATTTGGACATCCACAGCAACTCGACCAGACTTAGCGTTTACAGTCTGTGTTCTCTCTCGCTTCCTCGACAACCCTGGTAGACCGCATTGGGATGCAGCAAAACGCGTGCTCCAATACCTAAAGGGCACTCGGACCCTTTCACTGACTTACGGCGGATCTGACGAGACACACGGTCTCGACATCTTTACAGACGCCGATGGAATGTCCCTCGAGAATCGCAAAGCCATATCTGGCTACGCGTTTATCTTGAACGGCGCAGCCGTCTCATGGTCATCAAAGCAGCAGGAAATTACGGCGCTATCCACGACAGAAGCAGAGTACATTGCTCTGACTTACACAGCGAAAGAAGCCATATGGCACCTGTATTTCCTGGCTGAACTCTTTGGACCGATCTCCATCCCATCCATCATTTATAGCGACAATCAGTCCGCTATCTCACTAGCGCACGCCGAACTCGGACAGTTCCACGCCCGAACGAAACATATTGATATCCGTTATCATTTCATTCGCGAGAAGATACAGGACGGAACACTCGAAGTCATCTATTGCCCGACATCCGAGATGACCGCGGACATCATGACCAAGGCGCTCGCATCATTCAAGTTTCAACCACTTGTTCGCGCACTTGGATTGATTCCGGCTTGAGGGGGAGTGTAGGAAGGAAAGCAAGCCGGGTATGACCCGAGGTCACATGACCCCGCCACATCGACGCGAACTCTCGCGTCTCTTCTCGTAGTCTCTATTCCCATTTACTATGGACACTTGTTGTTTACATTTAGAACCTACTAGAACATTTGTAGAGGTATATAAGCCTCACATCTTGTACTGTAGTTAATACACAGTTTATTATCTTCTTCTCCTCCAAACATCATCTGCTGCTAACAGTTCTAAATGCAGCGTGTCATTCAAAAATCTCAACAGAATACAGACTTTTCGATATTTGACAGAAACTAGTAACTTCGACGACAATAAAGCTCGACGTAGTGATCAGCACGCTGCCAATACGCGCTCGCGCAAGACACCCATCCCAATGTGCCCGACACACGAACACCTCCGATGACAACTCAAAAATCGGGCCCAGGTCATGCAGTGACGCAAGCCCGAAGGTATCTTCAGAAATTACGCCACCCTCCGATGAGCTGAAGTCGAAGCGGAACACGAGATCGAAATTCTCCGCAGGCCACTCCTTCCGAAGGTGGTATGAGTCCGTCCCCGACTCTGGTGGGGTGAACACGTCGGGACGGCCAGCCATTTCGTGTCGTATCAGAGCGTATATCCTCTCTGTGTCCTTCGGCGAGACTGGTAGTAAAGTTGTACCACCTGACATGTTTGTGAAAATGAGATGTATGACCTGAGGAGATTAACATACCTGCACGCGCTGATTGGAGTCGTCTGCAGTGAGCCTTGTGGCTAACCAAAGACCAATGCTCCTTCTGACATGCACGGGAGCAATATGTGGCGAAGGAACATCTTGCGCACTGTTTCATAACGGTAGGGCATGAAGCACTGCTACTTGTTTTTCAAGGACACTGTCGAATTGATTGGTGTCAGCCCTAGAGCTTAAGGTAACAGAAAACTCACATACAGTAGGATTTACGCAGACCAATGCTTAGCTTCCGAGGAGTATCTGTCGATCCAGTGTCCTTGAAGGGCCAACGCATTGAGAAACTCGCTATACATCGTTTCGACTTTGCCACCCCTTTGAAGTTCGTCACGTAGATGCATAGCCTCAACCTCACGTACAGATATTCGTATGCGAGCAAGGCAAGAGCGGAATATCAGATACGAATGTAGCTGGGAAATCAAGACGGGGAACACCACGTGCAACTCGCTCTTGGCTGAATCCGACGAATTGATAAAGTCGTTATGGTAAAGCCAGGGTTCAAGTCGAAAGAAATTTCCATAAAATGATGCCGGAGTGCAAATAGGAGTCCGCCGTGGGTAAGGGATATGAAGACCTGGACTATCAGCAAGATCATATAGCCAACGCGGTTGACTTCCTTCGCTGCAGCCGTGACGCGCTTCGTCGTAAGCCTACGTGCCAGGACGCAAAGCCATCGTAGGACGTTGTTGGCTATCATAGAGCGACGCGCGTCGTCACTCCTTCTTCTGATCCGGAAGACCATACCCATGACGAGAAAGTTTTGTCTTCGACAAGCCCAAGTCCAGACTCTGAACAAGACATTGAACGGCCGCTCTCACAACATCGGTTGATCGCTCCAGTCTTGCCTGGTAAATGCCTAGTTCGGAGACTGGTGCGTCGGGTGAATCCTCGCAGGATAGGGCGGCCACTACGAGAGCGCCGAGAGGCTCCGAGAGACGCTCGTGCCCCATATCGGATGCCCATATCCACGTATCGCGAATGAGGAGTAGCAGATGATTGGGCGTGCAAAGCACCCGCGAAATCCGTGGTAAATTGCAAAAAGCGAAGGAGGAGCAGCGATACATCGCGGCAGAGTTTGACTCTGGGAAATGTGTTCCCCTGAGAGTTGTCTGGGATGCCCATGGAACGAAAGAGGAAGGAGATCCAATCGTCGAGAAAAGGGCAGAGAACGCAAAGACGATCCAACGCGAATGCATCTGGGGTTTCCTTCCCTATAAAGTGGGCAAGGAGTGTCATTGTAGACAGCGAATTACGAGTTTCCGGTAGTTCTGTCCATCCATCGTCGACCCCGCAGCTTAAGGGCGGCAGAGTATGAAGGTGACGTTGTACGATGGGCATGATCTCGGCCAAGGTACCAATCTTATGAGCGCAGCATATGTGAGCAAGTTCGGACGTGGCCGCAGCATCGCCAGCGAGAGATTTTGTCTATGCACCGGCGTCAATGTAAGGACGACGTGGCGTCACTCTTAGAGCTGACCTTGAGAGCATTAAAACGCTTCTGATGGGTCGAGAGGGACTGTGACATAGAAAACAAGAGCAGCGACGCCGTTCGGCACCTCGGCATGACCATCAAGGGAAGATGTCAAATCTTCGACTTGCTCCCATGTCACGAAGTGAGGCGTCCGCCTTCAATGTTTCTTTGAACGGTTCTCAAGGAAGAGTAGACTACCCGCTGCCTCTTGATAGGATTGGAGTCTCTCTACGATACCTATAAGGTCTGTATCTCTGCAACGTGGATCAGGACGGAATAAGTAGTCTTTAAGAAGAGAATAGGTTCTCAGCCTCACTTGCGTGTTATTTGGAACAGCAACTTCAAGACAACAATACAAGGCTGATAACAAAAACGGTTGTTGAGGCGAACCATCGTAATAATCGACGACTAGCCGCTTTACCAACTAGCCACCGGACTGATGGACGGTGGCAGCCGCCGCATGGTGCTCGTCCATAGACAAGACACGTGCCTTGGTCGACGTACACAGGTACAGAAGAAACGCAAGGCACTCAAAAAAGTCTACGTGGCTTTTCCGCTCGACTCCAGAAGAATGAGTATTACAAAACATGTAAAAGAAACAGTCAAAGCGATCCCAGTATCTCTCACAGCATACGGGCGAATGGGAAGTAACCAATTGTCCGCCTTCCCTCACTTTGGAGGTTCCTAGACGTAAAAAATAAGTCCCCCTACCATACCATACCTTTAATTAAGGTTGGACAAGAAATGTCGCAGTGCATTAAATTCGGGCAAGCTGCAAGAGAACTCATATCAGCTTCCTCCATTCGCCATCCGCCACCATCCTGCAGTGAGAGGGCATTGACGACGAGTGATCTCAACGAGTTGGCATGCTGTCCTATAACTTGCATCCAAAAACGCCTCCCCATAGGGTACCTTCCGAACGACGGCTCATACGCGCTCGCGTCCCATGACAAGGAGATGTCCTGTATGGTATCGACGTACGAGGAAGCGTAATCAAGGAACGCGTCCCCAACGAGACAATTGTGGATGGTGATGGCACGGCAGTGGATGTTCTCCTCAGTGAGAGCATTCCAAAACGAATAAGCGATATCATGCATGTCGTCCAAATCAAGATTAACGACCCGACGCAGGAATGGTACTATAATGGGTACCACTTCAGGAGAGATCGTCAAGCCGTGCATACGCAAGGTATGTAGATGGCGCAAATGCATCTTGGGATCAAGTAGGGGGGTGCTGAATATCGCATCCAGAATGCTATCGGTGCATGGAGCCTGTGTGTACCCTTGAAAACGAGGCGCGAGGCGAAGGGCGAGCTCTCGCAGGTCAAGGTTCTCCGCCAAAAGGCGGCGGATTAGGCGCGTCGGGTCCTGTGTGAGGAACATAGTGACGTTAAGGCTCTGAAGACGACTGAAGACACAGAACTGGAGCGGAATGGCTAGAATCCTCGACCCCGTATAATTGGTGAAGTTAGCGACAGTGAGCTTGAGGCAGGTGCGAGCTGGTAGTCTTTCCATGAGGAGGCGGAGAGTCTTGTCATTCTTCGGCGTAGGCCCACTGGGTAAGTGCGCGTGGATGCTGCACGTAGATGTCAATTATACCGGAGACAGCACAGCACTTGATTTAATTCCCTTAGCTGTTGAAGGGAGGGAAAATTTGAAGCAGCACGCAGAAGGAGTCGCGATACCTTCGCGGCGCTGCGATCCGGCGCGTTGTATAGGTGCCCGATGAGTGGTTTCGAATAGTTTGATTGAATCATGAGAGAGATGTGCCGAACGTGGTTGCCCAACTCCGTTTGCCCTTCTGCGAGTGCAAGAAGGAAAGAGATATCGTGTGTCATTCCCACCCGTAGGTGCTGAAAGAGAAGGGATGTCGCTGCTCCAATTGCACTGGGTAAAGCGAGCCGAACGTTTTTCAAAGTTGGTCGATCTGAGTCGATCTGAGAACACATAAATGGGCTAGGATCTTTCGAGCACCAGGGACTAACACACGTATGACAATATCTTGTACCATAACTCAACGGAGACTCGTGAAGCCATCGCACCAGTTCGTGGAAGGAGGGAGATTGGCCTGTATTCCCACGGAATGCATGGATGGCACCATCACTCCGATAACTCCGACTAGACAACTTTCGTCCGCGCTGCAGTGCGATTCAAGTCCTTTCTCATCAAGGAAGATTGCTATTGAATTGTGCCGCACACTGTGACCCCTCCAATGATTGATTAATCAATGATCATTACTACCCAGGGCATCTGGACGCGCGTTTCGGCATCAAACGCTCACCGCCGAGACCGATCCTTCTCTCATGCCCTCATTCTTGCGGTTATTCAATCGCCTCATTCTACTCTCATTCTCTCTCCTCGGTGTCTCTATCCTCGTACAGCGCTTTGAACTGATGCCTTCCTCTTTGCCTACGATACGCGCTAGCAACAAGGCCATCCTTTCCTCTCTCGCGTCTGGCAAAGTGGGTGATGCTATCCCAACGGCGGTGTTCGTGGGAGGCACTGCTGGCATAGGGCGCGCTATGACCGAGCGTCTCGCGGCGCATACAGATGGGAACGTGAATATCGTTATTCTCGGGAGGAACGAAGTTGCGGCGCGCCAGATCCTTGACTCTTTCCCCGTACCATCTACGAAACCCCGGCGGGAGTTTATCAAAGTGGATGTATCTCAGGATGTTGCGGGACTCAGCTCTGTGACCTCTCAGCTTCCTTCGCCTATCGATTTCCTGGTGCTTACGCCAGGATATCTGGCGTTGGACGCGCGCACGGAGAATAAGGAGGGTATTGATAAGAAGTTGGCGGTGAACTATTATGGGCGGTGGAAGTTCATCTATGACTTGACAACGGCGGGGAAGATCCGTGAGGGAGGGCGGGTTCTGTCAGTCCTGGCCGCGGGCCATGGGTCGAATATTGGCCAGGAGACGGTGGAGGACCTTGGACTGAAGAAGCCGGGCGCATACAGCATTTCGAGGGTTGCTGGTCTTACACCGACCTACACTGATCTCGCGTTGAAGGTGCGTTCTTACTATCCTTTCTCCCCGTGTTGCTCATCCTTCGTTAGACGTTCTCGTCTCTGTATCCCAAGATCTCATTCACCCAAGCCTACCCCGGTGGTGTACGCACCAGTATCTTTTCCTCCTCCACCTCGCGTACGATCAGATGGGCTAGTCCGCTTCTCTATCTCGCGTACCCGTTCACGTTGAGCCCAGAGGAAAGCGCTGAGTATATGTGGGGCGGGTTGTTGTCCGTGGCAAAGGAGCCAGGTGCGCATAGGATTGGTAGCAAGGGTGAGGACTTGGGAAAGAAGAACTGGTATGGGACGGATGAGGAGGAAAAGCGTCTATGGGAGCATACGAAGGAGACGGTGGGCGTTAGGCTATAGTAGTATACATGAATGATAGTGACGTCGCGTCGTGTATGCGTTATTGCTGGTCATCGTTGAACAAGCACCTGTGGAATCCTTATGAGTTATTGCACTCGGACCTACCGCCACTGTGAAGATGCGCGGACCTTTCGCCGTCGCCAGAACCTGGGCACGTTGCCCGGTCGAGTACATCGGGATTGAATCTGCTGCTGTCATTTGAGGTCCTCCCTTTTGAACACGGAACCACGCTCTGTAACACCATAAGCTCCGCGATACGTGTACTCAATATTTTGTCTTGACAGTAGCCTTAATTATCGCCACGGCGGATGGACATCCGCCAGTCAGTAAACTTTCCTTCGTTCAGCCTGAACTTGTGGGTATCCACATAAAGTAACGGGGAACAAGTACGCCTGCTAGGGCCAACGAATTGAGCATGTTCAGGTTGCGTGGCAAAAGGAATGTATTGCAAGCAGCGTAAGGAATAAATGAGGCATAATGATAGAAGCTCGAGCGCTGCCTGAGCGTGGGAGACTTGGCACGTAAACAAATCCGCGTGTGATAAGAAAGAGCGTCCCCCCGCCGACTGCGTGTGTCGCAGGTTGACGGAGAAGCGGAAGGAAAGTTGGGTAAACATGGAAGTGCGGCTAGAAAGAGAATTAGCGCTCGGATTAACAACATAGTGAGGGGTGGGGGGGGAATACCTTCAACGTTCTTGAGGCCAGAAGGAAGGAGAGTGCGAAGCTGGGCTATGCGATAACGCAATAGCCGTTGTTCGCTTGGAGAGGTGCGTCTGCGTCGATCGGTACGCAGAGCAAGGGGGAAGACGTCTCCTCGGAAGGAAACTGTGCGAGTAGCTGCGCGAGATCTAGCTCGGCGTCGGACGACGATAGTAGTGGCATAATGGTGAATGAGTCCATCACGAAGTGTAGCCGTGATGGCGTATGCCAAAGGAAAAGTCAGAGTTGTAAGATGTATGCGTCGTCGACGATGGCTAGCACGTTTGACGGTCGACGTCAAGGCTCGATGCTGGGAGGGAAGTTTTTGAGAGGCGAAGGAGCTACTGTTCCATGCATTCTCTGCGGAGTTTTATACATCCGTATTCAAGGAAATAACAATGGAAGGGAAGCCAAACAGCCATTGTTCGCCCAATAGGGAAGTATTTCCGTAGGTACGGACTTTTGACCTGAGACACTAGCCGTGCACTTCCCATCGATAAGGTGGGTATTTGTCTGCAAGCAAAGGCGCAAGCTGCGCTAGAAGAATTTAGGCGCAAATAATTCCACCAAAAAGGATTCGGGGTGTATTTGGCAAGGGAGGGACGATGACGTAATGTCTTTGTACACCGACTATTCAATATTGTCCCCCATTGTCCGCTTATCGTTCAATGCTTTTCTCAGCCTCATGTTTGGCTTCGGCCGAGGGAAGATTAGTTATAAAAGAGGAGCATTCGTGCTATAACCGCCACAATTCGCACTTCCTCTAAGCCTTTGCGAAATTCAACCGTCAGGGTTGTCTTTTGCTTCACGTCAATCCGTATCGTCTCCTGCCCTATTTATCACCATTACCGCCTGGTCGCGCCTTTATGCGATGGACTCGTTTACCACCATTGAGTGGGGACCCGGATTCGACGTTGACGTCGCACTCTCCATGCCCGTGCCTGTGGACCAGGAGGTCCGCAATGGCACCGAAGGGTATAACTGTGTTATATCGTGAGACGCGAGTGGGTCTTTTTCTCTCTTTCGGTCGTGTTGATCGGCGCTGACGACGTTTTCCAGACCTGTCGTTCGCCTCCGACAAAAAATCCCTCTTATCCTCTTTACCGCGCGACACCCTTCCCCTACCTCCGCGACTTATTTAAGCCTCTCCTTGTTCTTATGTTTGACCGCGCAACAACTACCTTCTTTTCCTTAGCTGGCCTACATATACTTTTTTTCTTTTCGTTTCCTCCCGCTTTCTTATTTATGGACTTATTTCCTCCTTCGTCTTCCTCTTCGTGTTGTATATGTAGACATTCATCGGATGTCGTCGAGTTACGGATTAGACTGTGCTCGACGAACGAAATTCAAGTGGAAAATGATTTTGATCTTCACTACTTATGGCGGATGTGGGATTGATTGTGTGATGAGTCGTCCGAGTCTTCGTCGCTGATATTGGACATGCAGTCGTCGACCGTGACATGTTTTGCAGAAAGGATGGGCCTAAAGGTTCAGTCTACGTATAACTCCGAATACGGCGTCTCTTCTTGCTCAAAGACGAAACGAGCGACAAACGTTGCACGTCCATCACACCACGGTCAGGCCCGGTGATATGACACGGCTACTGAACAAGCGTCGGCTCAATACCAATAGCGAAGGAGAGAGGTGTCATTCTGGTCGCTAGGAGCGCCTTCCTGCCAATTCGGGGTCTTTGGCACGGATGAAAAGCCCAGAAAGGGGACTTCGCAGGACTTTGTTTAACAGCAGAAAGCACTTGTCTAACATCGTACAAGGTGGTCAAACGCACAAAAGCCAACGCCACGATGCTGATTACCCGGATCCGGGATATGCCGATATTCATCAGGGATGCCGCGTCACAATGGGCGGAGTCCAAAATCCCTTCTTTGCGTAAAACAATGGGCATGACGGCGGTTCATTGTTCTCGAGGTATATACCTCATGGCCATGAAAGAGCTCAATCTTCCTTCCGGTCCATATCACTCCTTCTCGCGCGCAGCACTTTTCCTTTCATCTCCTACGTCTGGCCGCCATGCACGTAGAGTTCCCTGTCATCTCCTTCATCTGCTGCCTTCTCGTCCTCGCACCCCTTCCGTGGCATTGGCGGGCGGGCACTGTTCCTACGATTGCCATTACCATCTGGCTCTTTCTGGGCAATCTCATCAATGGCGTTAATGCCATAGTATGGGGTGATGATGCCATCGTGCGGATACCTGTATGGTGCGATATCAGTAAGCTTCTTCGTATACTCCCTCTGCCCGTCTAAAATTGAGTAGCGACGAAGATTGCCATTGGGAGCGACTTCGCTCTCCCGGCAGCGATCCTTTGCCTATGCATCCAATTGGAGCAGGTGTCGTCTACGCGGCAGGTTCAGACATCTCTGGCGGACAAGCGTCGGCGCCAGGTCTGGAACTCCATTCTATGCTTCTTCCTTCCCATCGTCTATATGGCTCTTCGTGCGACGCTCTCTTTCATCTTTCACGACCAGTGCTAACGATGACATAGATTACGTGGTGCAAGGCCACCGTTTCGATATCGTCGAAGGTTTCGGCTGTCGCCCCCAAATTTATAACTCCATCGCCTCTATCTTTATTCTTTGGGTCCCTGCTCTCGTCATTTCACTCGCCGCTGGTATCTATTCAGGTCAGTCCTCTTCGCTCGTGCTGTTGGCTTGTTCTGACGTTCACAGCTCTTGCCCTACATCATTTCTGGATCCGCCGCATCACGTTCGAACGACACCTCCAGTCCAAAAACTCCGCTCTTACTTCTGGACATTACTTCCGACTAATGGCCATGGCTCTGCTGCAAATATTTTGGTCCGTGGTGATCACTGCGCTCAACATGTGGTTCACTATGAAGAAGGGCCTCCGTCCATGGATCAGTTGGGAGGACGTTCACGTGAACTTTGGGCGCATTGGTCAATCACCGCGAATCCTCATTCCCGACAATATCTACCTCTACACCTATGCACTCTGGTGGACCGTGCCCTTGTCCTCAATCATGTTCTTCGCATTCTTCTCGTTCGGTCGAGAGGCAATGAAAGAATACGCTGGGTGCATACGCTGGTTCCGACGCGTCGTGCTTCGCTGTCCTGAACGGCCCACGAAAGCGATACGCGCCGGCATGTTACCATCTTTGTACGTGTCTCCAATTTTTGTCGCCTGCATTGTCTTACCGGCAGGCAAAGTGTCGGACGCGATGCAAACGTTATCAAGCTTCCCCGTATCTCCCGGGGATCCTTTCCTGACCTCGGACCTAACGAACCGACGACGCCGAGCGCGACCGCTGTCGACTCGGAATTTTCGTGTCCTTCGCAGAGTGGCAAGGACACGCACGATGAAGAGAGCGTGTGTCCTTCGTATTACGGCACGGACAGTGCCCTCACGCACACGTCTTCCTTTCGCGACGAATTTCGCCTGTTGGTGTCTGAGCGCAGTCCTATTTCTCCATCTCGGCCCATGTCATTTCCTTCCTTTTTCTCCAGATCATCCTCACGATAGTCCTCTTGTGTCTCTATTTCGTACGCAGCTTGACGCTGCCAGCCCAAGAATCAACGGTTGTAGCATTCTTTCTACCGTTATGTATAATTACTTCGATGACCTTCTCTATCGGCTGTATTATTACTATTGTACAATGACATGCATTTACGAAAGCAACAACCTCCGTGCCTTCGCCAACCGATTGAACCCAGACTGAACCATTCCTTGAAAGTCACCCGACGACCCGTCCATGTTTGCGGCACGATGACTCATGCTAATTAGGTAAGCTCAAATGGCATTGTACTCTTCCCATTGTTCGCTTAATGGAGATGCAAGGGCAGTATAAGTACCCGCCTTTCCATCCCATTCATGCTCACCGCTCTCTACCCAAGCGAAGACACTGGCTGTCTACCTTCCTTCTACTACATCACGTCTCTCCTTAGCATCATCACCATCTCACCCTTGCTGCAATGGATTCTTTCGAGACCATATTCATCCCGCTCGAGGATGCGTCTTTTTGCACGGTTGACGCTGCTGCGTTCCAAGAGGGAACCCCGGCCTGCATCGACCAGGACTCTGCAGACCAACATTATACAAACTTGTGTGTTATCGCATAGCGATAGTACGTGCTCACTCTCCTTTTCCCGTTCTCATTCATTCCAAAACCACTGCTAGAAACAACCGCAGCTCGTCTCGCACTGTGCACGTATTTCGTTCCATTCTGGTTCTCGCTTGTACGTCTTCTCCTTTCGCCTTCAGAAAGTCTCATTGAAGGATTCCAGGCTCTCGCAACGCACATTCTTCAGCGCCGAGCTGCGAGGCCACCCCATACTCATGCGCCACTGCCATCTGCGTTTCTGCTGCGGGCTTCTTTGACCCCCCCTTTCATTATACCTTTGCCATTTCGATTATTGCGACCTTGTACGATCAATGTACGATACCTGTTCTTATTATTATTTATTCTCCTTCCGTTCTCTGCGTCACTGGTTATGAAAGGCACCCCTTCCTCTCTCTCGTTCACGTCAACACACAGTAAGCTTTAAGACTCCCAGCTTTTCCGCACGTACCGACACAGATAAGTGAAGACACTGAGACAGATGTTCGGCGACATCCACATACATCTGATAACAAATGTTTTTGAGTTACGCTTGCCGGGTCTATACTTGTTCACCGGAGGCCAACACTCTTTGTATGTGGACATGCGTACAATGAGTAAGTCTAATGTAGACTCAATCTCGTTTGTTAGCGCAATAAGTGGCCAGACATCAGTGGCCGCCGATAGACAATCAACCACACGACAAAGAGCGTGTTTCAAAGCAACACGTTTAGTCTAGTCGCCTTGTCTAGAACGAAAGTATCGAGCAAAGACAGAGGCTTCGAGAGCGGATACAGATAACAATTATAACAGGGGTACAATCATTGTTCGATATCCTCTGTGTGTTATTCAATAGAGTAGGCAATGACGTTGGTAGTTGTACATGAACAGCGGACGATGGACGATGAATACATAAGAGTCAATGAGCATCGCACGCGTAGAGGATGAATGTAGGTGCAGCTATGAGGCTCTGCGAACGGGGGGCTACGCAGCGTGTCAGATGCTCTCACAGTGTGGCCTCAAAGAAACAAAAACTCACAAATACATTGATATCATCTGAACGGGCATGTCTCTGCGTGTTCACCGCCGCGGTATCCACAATGGCAGCATTGCGGTCCGTTCATGTTCACGGGTGTGGTCGACACCGGATGGTGGTCGTGAGAGCCGATTGATATTCGGAGAGAAGTCTCGGATGTAATGAGGAACGCGACTGCAGGCGTTGAAAAACACATTGTGGGTGGTGGCTTGAAAGAATCCGTGGTCGAGGTCGCGCCTTTTATCCTCCTCTCCCGTATGCGGCTAGCCTCTGAGATATAAAGGCCATGAAGCAATCAATGGCAAGCGAACCGAGCGCCACAGCATGGCCCTGCACGAACGTTGTCACGACAGCCAACCTGATCGCACATTACCAATGACGAGAACAAAGGAAGTACGAGCGAATGGATCCCAAGCTCATTCATCTCGGCGTGTGGTATGTAATGAAGCCACCGAGAACAGGACTCGGGACCAGAGATCCCAGCGCGTATCAAGGGATCCGCTGAAAGGACGACCCCAAAAGAGAAGAATGATTGAACCTGTACGTGGAGTTGAGATCAACGTAAATTGCATCACGAATTTAGCGCCTCAATCATGATACGTAGTTCTATACAATCGGAGTAGCCCATTCAAACGTCAATTAGGTACTAATCAGTGAAAGGTAGAACGACTTTATGTAGACTTACCAAGTCTTCTGATATCTGACACCACTACCTGTAGTATACTTGTTGAAGCACGCTGTTTGACTCCGAACTCTCCGGCACCTGGCTACAGTTGTCATAAATCAACCTTGCGGGCAGGGCGTAGTCTAAACCAAACAAGGCAAGTTCAAGACGTCTGGAAAGCAACCAAGCTGTGCATCAAGTCTCGGAGGAAGGACCGCCACTACCGTCCTTACTCTCGAGCCTTTATTACCTCCTTAGGACTAGTGTGTATTCGATGCCGAATCCCAAAAGTCCTGCCACGGGAAACTCTCGTGAACCAGATCCGAATCAACGTGCTGAGGTGCTCGCGCGCCAAAGGCGTTGAAAAAGAACCTCCTTGTCCGTCCCGGGACGCGGAAGTCAGTAAGCACCGCTGAAGGAGAAGCAGTGTCGATGGGAACGACGTCATTCGCGAAAAAGTATAACTCACGCGCGAATCCAATTCAGTTTGGGCGACGCCACCATCGTGTACTACGGCAGTCGCGTTGATCCTATTTCAATGCGGACGAAGTGAATCACAATGCAGTAGATTGACGGATATACGTGTGCATGCCATCACGGGAAGATGTAGGAGGGTGGTCATATGATTCGGTGCACACCTCGGCGTACGAAGCCCTAGTAGATGATGGTGGAACGCGGTATGATCTGACGTCGTTCGGGCACCGAGCAGATGATTATTTTCATCACGGACCACCATAAGGCGGTTTGCTGTCCTCCATACTTAGATGGGGTTGTAAAAGTCCATGGGACGTACATAACCAGAAATAACGCACTGTCGATCAGTATTATCGATGAGAGGTTTCTTGCCGAAACCCGAATGGCAGCCGTAATGTTGATATACGCGCGATGATTCCTAGACGACCTATTGATGTAGTATATCGAAGCTGAAACGTGACCGTACTGACTGTGGCGTAGCCAACGCTTCGGAACGGATTCTCGAAATCAATGGGACGAGATGGCAACTTGTAGCCGCGTGCTGGAACACGACCAGACTCCAGTCCAAGCACTGTCAATGAATGGAATCTCGAAGAGAGGGGAGCATCGCGGCGGTCGAGAGCAGGACTCGTTGCTCTGATGTGCAGCAGTGCGAGTGGCCTGGAATTTCCGACTATGCAGTGTCCAGAGCAGGGACCGATGATCTCCTACCAGAGAGAGAGACAGGAATATAAAGCGGTCGTCGTCGGCCCGGAAGGACATGTTACTCATACACATGAATAGCGCTTCCTAGAGCGATGGCGCCTAGCGCATAAGGTCTGACCTCTCAGATAGCTTGTAGCATGGGGGTGGTGGTGAAAACGGCGTACGGTCCCGAGATGGCTCTGCCGGTTCCGCATGCATTGTCAGGCAAGTATACAGCATCTGCACCATGTAACGAGTGTGGTAAAGGTTCCGTCCTTGTTCATACGGTCGCTTACCACGTCTAGCACACGGTTCAGGACAACGAAATCATGTCTTGCTGCATACTTTCAGTAACCCTTATGTCATCTTTTCTCACGCTTCTGCAAACCACCACCATCAATAAAGCCCAGTCACCTTTGGACGCGTTGATTTCGTTCCCATTCTGCTCACCCCGGGAGTCTGGTACATTCCCACCAAATAACTCCAGCATTTCGTCCACGAGATTGTCTTACCCTCTCGTAGTACATCGCATTCCACAAATCTACGGTTGAACTTGTTCATTTCGCTGTGTCGATTATACTGAGGCCTGTTTCGAAGCCGTTCGGCCACATTTCCTCATCTGCTGTACTCTTATCACTGGCCTTGATCCGACTCCTCATATCAAAGACGTGCACCAGACGTTGGTAGAGCGGTTAGCCGTCAGTATAGTTCGCCGTCGTCACCAAAATCTATTCTGAACCCTCCTGAATGGAACAGGGCTTTCCTAGCCCCCTCCGAGTCCAGTACACACGTCTCGGGAGATCCTCTCCCTACGGAATTGGCACTGCTAGTCCTACGCTAGCAAACGTTTTGCTCTGAAGCTATTGACGGCGTTTTTCTGGAACGGTTTTGCCTAGCGCCTCAGTTCAAGCACGGTCCTGACTGCTGACTGGTAAACCCAATGCTCCCGTCAAAAGCATTGCAGGTCCACCATCGCGCGGCCTCAGTCGCCTCTCAACGCGTCCGTTCTGCTCAACGGGAGTCTGAAATCGTCTTTCGAAGCATCTCTGACGTCCCGACTGCCTTTCTTCCACAAGAAACCCTCAGCGCCGCTCGTACATCGATCGCATCCCAGGCTTCTCCCGAAATCTATGGTCGCATTGCACTGAGAAGCCTACGTAGGTCATCGGATACTGAGTCGGGTTACTTTACAACAAGAAGTCCCATTGTTTTCAAGCTCAAAGCTGTTTTCAGCGGGGTCACTAGTATTTTGGAAGTGGCTGACTACAGGGTGATTCGAGAAGCCTCAGTTCAGACCGCGTATCTCTAGAACGCATGTCTCGATGGGGTACTCGTAGCCTACTGGCTACTGTGTTCACGGGCTGTCCGATTCTCTTTAGGAGTTTATTTTAGACTCTGGTCTCATGCGTCTGGCTGATGGTAGTATGTGCATTGATCTTTTTTCACCCTATTCATACCCGAATTAGAGTTACTAGTATGTCGCGGTGATAAATGTAGGTGTTGGCTACACTTTTTGGTTGAATCCCTCAGAGAACCAACGGTCATCGGCGAGTAGATTCCTTCCCTACCGCAGACAGATTGTCAAATGGTCTGTACCGCACTGTATCTGCTCTTGGGCGTTTGCGTTTTTTTATTGCGGGAATTTGAAGAACGTTGACTGCGAAGGCCACTATGCTCTCCTTCTCAACATGGTTGACTTCTATGTCTTCAGATGAAGCGGGGTCGTTTGGTCAAGCGGATAAACCACATATTTACAAGACACGCCTTTTTGTAGTCCATGTCACATTGTCGTCGCGCCGTCATCCTTGGGGACTCGGAGACTTATCACGCAGTTGAAGCATCATACTCTATGAAAGGACTTTTAATGAACGTACATCGTGGCTAGCTGGTAAACTGGCTACTCCTCGATCTGCTGCCGGTATGATTTTTTGCTGCCTTTTATTCGAGTAACGTTAATGAGCCGCTGACCCGGCCTTCGATGCAATAGTCCATCTGGTGGTGGCGATGAAAAAGGACTTGACGCCGCATATCGTTCGAACAGACGTTTCTCTCCGTGCTGAGGGCATTTTCATCCGAGTGCAGCTTTGTAGCAAAGGCTGTCAGTGTAAATGTCGCGACCGGCATGACGCGCTGTCTGCAGTCAAGATGTTCTCACGTCGTGACAGTGCTTTTATCGCTGTCCATACGTACCTCAAAGCTTATTTACAGTATGACTCGGGAGTATTAGGGCAGCGGGCCGATGACGACGCGAGTCTCGGCTTAGCCCGTCGTCTTCCCAATGTTCCTCCTACTTGCGTCTCTTCAATCCCTGCTCAGCGTCTCCATCCTCATCCAGGTCTTCGAACTAATACCTTCCTCGATACGCCAAGCAACAAGACCATCCTTCCCTCTCTGGCGGGCGCAGAGTTTGTGGGAGGCACCTCGGGCGCGCCATGGCCGAGCATCCTGCAGCGCATACAGATGGGAATGTTCTTCTCGGACGGACGAAGTCCATGCTCGCCATATCCTTGATTCGTTCCCCATACCCTCTACGAAACACCCGGCGGAATTTTATCAAAGTGGATATATCCGAGGACGTTGCGGGTCTCAGCTCTGTGACATTGCGGCCTCCGTCACCGTGCTCACGCCTGGATATCTGGCGTTGGACGTGCGCAAAGAGGGGATTGATAACAATGATAAGAAGATGGCTGTGAGCTACTATGGGCGGTGGAGGACTGACGACAGCGGGGACGATGCGCCGCAACGGCGGGAAGGTTTTGTCGGTCTTGTCGGCGGGAAGGAGAGGACGGATTATCTGGGAGTGAAGAAGCCTGGAGCGCACACTATGCTGAGGGTCGCTACACTCACGGCGACCTACACCGGTCTAGCGATCAAGGTGTGTTCCCATCTCCTCTCCTCTACGCCGATGTGAACTCCTTGCCCGATGCTCTCCACTCTCCACCCCAAGCTTACACATGCCCGGTCCTTGCCCGCACCCCCATCTTCTCTTCGTCCACCTCGCGCGCGATCCAATAGGTGAGTCCTCTCCTCTATCTCACGTACCCTTCTCGTCTCGCCCGGAAGAGTGCGCCGAGTGCATGTGGGGTGGGTTACTCTCCGCGGCGAAGGATTGCATTGGATTGGCAGCAAGGGCGAGAATCTGGGGAAGAAGAACAGGTACGGTGCGGAAGAGGAGGAAAGACGTCTGTGGGAGCACACGAAGGAGACGGTGGGCGTGAAGTCCTGATGTCAGGTTTGTCCTCGTGGATGAATACACGCTCCTCTCCAATGGGCGTGTTTGTAGAAGTGAATTGGTCATCACGGAGTTTGTTTCGAAAAACGAAATGTACCAGCTATTCAATTAGTCTACTAACCGATGGGCTACGTAGGCTTGAACGAGATGCCCAAAGTCTATCTCAAGCGCAACTTTTTGAACAACGTATGTCCAAAAGGTTTATCGCTCCGCCTTGAGTCGGTTTCCCCGGGGCCTAGTTCGAGGCTGTCTGGTACACCAGAATAGTGAGGGTGTTGTTTTTTGAGTGGCTTGACCTATACATGTGTTCGACTCGTGCTAGCCATGCCCCCCTCATAAGGCGTCCATCCGCCATGTCTTGCTACCAAGGCTTGTACTAGACCTACATACATGGCGGCTCCTTGGCAAAGTAGTTCGCCGTCGTCCTCCAAATGCGCACAGATTTTACTTTTGGGGTTCAGAGCTCCTATTCGCTGGTAACCTAAAGACATGTCCATCACTCGCGCATTTCTCACGGGCCCTCCTGGTCCAGGGGATGGCCCCGTATGAGGTGTACAGACGGAATTTTCTAAACCCGGGTTTGTACGACTTTGGAACGTAGACTCTATGTTGCATTCTCGGAATGTCGTGGAACAACGGCACCGCTGATTGTACATCAAATCGCCCTCGACTGCCAATTTTTGATCGCCGTCGAACCTCTCAAGGATCCATCGAGTGCTGGACAGGTACAAGTCAGCCCGGTTCCCTTGATATGTACCGTAGGCAGATAGCTCAAGCGTCTGTACTGCAATTTGTCGCCGATTCGAAAGTTTTGCTTGTGCGAAGAGATATAGGTACAGACTGCTTACTTTACTATTGTCAGTCACCGATGTAGATCTTACGGCTAGGACTAATCTAACGAAGTGTGGTCGTCTGGTCCAGCAGATAAACTACACATCCACAGGAACACATCATAGTTTTTGCACTTGTGGCGTCCTCTCAAAGTTCTGGTCACCCTACACGTGGCTAGTGCCGTCAATGCTTATCCGGCTTCTCAAGGTCGTGATTTTTCGTACGCGAGGTAGGTGTCTTCCCGATTTCCTCGATGGGAGCTAACGTAGAGATTCGGAGACGCGCCCTACTATCTACTAGGTGCGTCTCGGCATCTCTATCTACATCCAACACTTCGAATTGATGCCTGCCTACGCCACACATCAGCGACAATGCCATCCTTTCCGCTATCGCGTGCGCCACTTGTTCGCTGATGAATATCCCAAGTTACTATCCAGCCATGACGCTCATGTTATACGCATTATTACGGGGTTCCAGGCCGCCTGGCGAAATGGCATCGCGTCTGACTACGAGGATGTGATCAGGAGATTGCAGGTTCGACCCCTGCGGTGGTCAATGTGTTGTGCCAATCTTTTGCGAACAGAACCAAGGAGTGTGGCGTCGACCGACTTCACTAGTGCAAGATGTCTACGCCGCGCTACTGTTGATCTCTCGACTCCGTGGCCAACCTTCTCCCCAGCGATCATTAATTGAGGTTGGTGATTTTCCTACTTGATAATGAGCGCAAATGGTCGGCCGGACGCCGATAACATTTTAAAGCAGTGCTGCTATGCCTGTATAAACCAACTCGTTATCCCCTAGCCGGCCATTTGGCCGCCTTTTTTATCATTTTGTCAAATGACTTGGTAACTGAATGTGAGCTAAGCCTGCGAGGCACGAGCAGGTCGAGCGTAAGATAAGGTAGCAAGCAGATCGAGGCTCACATATGAGAGCCCATCGATTCCACGTGGCGGTGATGCCCCAAACGGGGAACGCGTTCGATCATTTTCTCTCGAGCGCGTTCATCATCCTGAGCCTCGAGCCTCCCGTCTCTCCCGTAAATTTTCGTCTCCCGCCCGCCTCCCTCTTTTGTTCCGCCACGCTTGGTTGTCCCGGGTTTCCCTCCCGCGTATGGGGTTTCCTGGTTCATCCTGGTGTCAGGAGTTCGACCTTTGCACCGACCAGATGTTGACCTCCCGGTCATGATGGGTCGGGCCGCCTCCCAGGCGCGTGGAGGCCGCCGCGAAGCGGCGGGTCGTTCTCCTTCCCAACCACTCAAAGGAAGTATCACTCACGATGGTTTTAAGATACAAATACTCATGCACTACGGATGACTATGTGACATGATGGCTCAGCTAGCTTATCGAATGACAGGTCTCACCGCATTTCCTTGCTTTGCTGCGCCTGAGATCTCAGAAAGCACGTCTGGATGGAGCACATGTAGCCTACCGGCTACTAGGCTCATGTGGTTGTCCGATCCTCTGCAAGAGTTCATTTTGGTCCATGCTACACACTGGTCTGGAACTTGCGCATTTCTCACGGGCGTCTGGCTGAAGGTATGTGCATTGATCTTTTTTCACCGTGTTCATACCCGAATTAAAATCATGTCACGGTGATAAATGTAGGTGTTGTCCAAGCTCTTTGGTCGAATACCTCACGGGACCAACGGTCGTCGGCGAGTAGATTCCTTTCCTACCGCAGACAGATTGTCAAATGGTCTGTACCGCACTGAGTCTGCTTTTGGGCGTTTACGTTTTGCCATCAACGTTTCTAGGTAGAGTCTGCCTACTGAGGCCCCTACGCTCTCCAACTACTTGGCGTGGTTGACTTCTATGTCTTCCGATGAAGCGGGGTTGTTCGGTCAAGCGGATAAACCGCATTGTAGTCCAGTTCACATCGTCGGCGCGCGTTGAGGTCTCTCGTCATCTTTGGGGCACTGGCCGGCTCGGAGGCATATCATCGCGTCTTCAAGCTGATAAAGCATCATAGTACTTGATGCAAGGACTGTTGATGAACCTCCATCGTGGCTAGCTGGTAAAGCGGCTAGTCATCGATAGCCGTCGGTGGAATAATTTTTCGCGGCCTTGTAATCAAGTAACGTTAATGCTGCTGACAGCCGCTCTTCGGCCTTCAATGCAAGAGTTCATCTGGTGGTGACAAGGAAAAGGGACTTGACACCGCATATCGTTCAAACAGACGTCCCTCTCCGTAGTATGCCACAATTTCTATCCGCGTGCTGCTTTGTAGCAAAGGCTCACATATAACATTCGCATCTCAGTGCCACCACCACGATCATCTGCGCAGCCTCAGTCACTTTTTCGTTCCCGTTCTGCTCACCCGGGAGTTTGGTACATTCCGACCAACGCACTCCTCACGTCTAGAAATCATCTACAGTTCAAGTTCATTTCGCTGTGTCTCATTCCCAGTCATTGTATTCCCAAGTAGATTATAGTCCGAAGCCTGCTGTACTTTTATCGGCCAGGTCGTCATATTCAAGACGTGCACGAAAGGCTTGTTGGTAGCATCATCATACTTGGCAAAATCTGTTCCCCAAACGACCTGAGACCGTCAATGAACCCTTGGGAATCTCGATAGACTGGTAAGTACTGAGTTGGTTTCAACGACTCTATCTGCATTGTGACTTGCATAAAGCCTACGTTCATGCCGGCTCGTTGGTAGAGCGGTTAGCCGTCGGTAACGATGCTCTTTGACAAATCTTTTTCCAAAACGATTGCTTGGAAGTCTCCGGTACACACGTCTTGATGGAGCTGACACATGTAATGTATTAGCTACTACGCTCCTTTACGCTGAAGTATGTTTTGGTCCTCGCCGCGCAACTTTGTCTTGACCTTCTCCATTTCTCGCGGTGCGTTGATCTTTGCCTTGACCCTGCTTGTACCTTACCCGAATCTAAAAGCAGTTCGGTCGATTCCTTCCGAGTCCTAGGTTCCTTACATTGTCCTTGGCACTGTGAAAGCACATCAGCTTCCGCAGACTGATAGTCCAAGAGTCAGTACTGCGATTTAGTGTGAATGCTTGTTTTTCTTGTTTGTCCACACGGTGACTGGAGTCATGGACACGGATTTTTCTCGAAGGCTGGCAAGATAAAAGCCTTCTCATACTGGAGACAGTTTGTCAAAGGGTCTGTACTACTCCATGTGCCGTTATCTGCTTCATATTTTTTCGGAATGTGAGGAACGTGTGTCCAGCTATACTAGGTACAGTCTGCGTTCTGAGGATGCTACGATGCTTTCTGTTGATGTGGGTGACTTGTAGATATTCGAACGATGAAGCGGGGTTGTTTGCTCCGGATAGTATAATCGATTCCCGAAGAAAATACTTTTTGTAGGTCACCTCTCGTCATCTGCGGTGCATTCATTACGAGCCTTCAAGCTGTAGCACAATCATACTCGATGCACGACATAACATCGTGGCTCGCTGGTCAAGCGGCTAGTCGTCGACTCGATGCTAGAAGTCATGATTTTTTTAGGACTTGTATTACTATGTCACTACAAGTAATTGGATCTGCCGACGCTTATCGTATTCAAGTAATCAAATGTCGCTGAGCCGTTCTCTTACGGGACGAGTCGACTGGTGGTGGCGATAAAAAGGGACTGGCGGAAAATATTGTTAACGATTCGAGTAGTTATTCGAGTTGTTCGGTAGTAAAGACCCGACTAGAAAGCTGTCGCAGCGCGTATCAAAAGAAAGGACAACAGATAAAAGAGAACCAGAGGACGTCGTGGGAAATATGACGCGGCCGCCGGCACGACGAGTTGTCGGCATGATGTTCCCACGGCGATACAGTGCTTCTAGCCTGTTGCCTCTCTCCCATGCGGACCCTTGGGGACGTTCGCCAAAGCTATTCAACATAGTATGGCTCGCGATCGGTCCAATGACGTGGAGACAGTCTCAGCATAGCCCGTCGCGTCCCTAGACTCGTCTTGCTAATCGCCTCATTCTGCTCTCATTCTGCTCTCATTCTTTCTCCTCGGCATCTCGATCCTCACCCCGCACTTTGGATCGACGCCTTTCTCTCTGCCTACGATTCAGGCTTTCCTTCCTCCTATGGGCCCTCTTATGGGCGGTAAAATTGGCGTAGATGCACCAACGGCGGTGTTCGTGGGAGGCACTGCCCGGAATAGAGCGCGCTATGGCAGAGCGTCTCGCGGCGCATTGTGAATATCGGGAACGAAGTTGCTGCACGTCAAATCCTTGGCTATGTCCCCATACTCTTGACCAAACCCCGGCGGTGTTCATCAAAGTTCCTCCTCCACTTTGCGCGCATACAATGGCCTCCTCTACCTCACATACTCGTTCTTGTCTAGCCCCGGAAGAGTGCGCACGTGGGGCGGCTTACTCGGTGTTAAGGATCCGGGTGCGTTGGTAGCAAAAGGCGAGATTCTCGGGAAGGAGGACTGGTACGCTACGGAGGAGGAGGAAAAACGTCGGTGGGAGCATACGAAGGAGGCGGTGGGCGTCAAGTCTTGATGTTATGTCTTCATTAATAACTTCGCGCTCAATACCGGCGCTTTCCACTCTGCGTATTCGTGCAAGTGTCCGTTTATGGCATCACCAGCGTTGGTCCGAAAAAGAGGTCAATCATCGGGCTGACCTGTACAAGACTAGTAACCGTTGAGCTACGTAGACTTAATTTGGAAGACATACCTGAAGTTCCTACTCAACGGCCAATTTGTGAGCAGCCTCTGTCCACTCAACAGTCTATGGCTCGGCCTCACGTCGGTTATCCCAGTGTCTCGTTCGAGGCTGTCTGGTTTACCGGATCAATCACTATACCGTGAACAAAGAGAGTGTATTTTTGGTGGTCTTGACCTCACAATTCGTGTAAGCCATGCAGTGGTTGAAGCCCTCCTTTGAATGAGGCGTCCATCCACTGGCACCGGCTCTTGCTAGCCTATCAAGGCTTGTACTAAACCTATATACATGGCGGCTCCTTAGTAGACCAGTTAGTCGTCATCCCGTTGAAGAGTGATGATGTTTTTCCTTCCTTTTCAGTCAGAGCTCCACTGGACCTCTGGCCTCGTATTCCAAAGACATGTCCATCACTCGCGCATTTCTCATGGGCCCTGCTGATATAGGGGATGGCCCCGTATCAAGTGCATCGATAGGTTTTTTCACCCGACTTTGTATCCACTTCGGAACTCGCAGGTCGCGGTGATGGTACAACGTGCGTCCATGGTTGTACGTTGAATCGCCCTCGGCTGGAAGCAAATACCAACATTGGCACCCAGCCGTCGAACATCAAAATATCCATCGAGTGCTGTAAAGGTTATAAGTCAGCCCGGTTCCCTTGATACCGCATGCAGATAGCCGAAGCGTCTGTACTGCAATCATTAGTTCAGAAGTCAAGACTTTTGTTTGTGCGAGGAGCTATACATAAAGTTTTTACGCACCGATTGGTCTTTCAATCAACTTTGATCTTGTGCTTCCATTCTGGTACGTGGCCGTCTGGTCAAGCAGATAAACCACGTAGAGTACCTGAGGCAATGCAATCTTTTTTTGCACGTGTGGCGGCGTCCTCCCAAAGTTCTCCGACGTGTCTTCTGTTCCGTGGCTAGTTAGGATACTGGTTAGCCGTCAATACTTGTGACCCTCGACGCCGTGATTTTCTTGCAAGCGAGGTTGGTGTCTTCTGGGTTTCCTCGATGAGAGCTGACTGAGACCTGAACTGATGTCTGCCTATGCTACACGACAGCAACAAGGCGATCTCGACCGGCGTGTATCGAACATTGCCATCTGTCGCTAATCTCCTTCCAGCGTAGACACAAAAGCCATCATGCATTTCAAGGCCGCCTGGCAAAATGGCATCGCGTCTGACTACGAGTAGGTTGATCAGGAGATTGCAGGTTCGACCCCTGCGGTGGTCAATAGATTGCTCATCCTGTTGTTTTGACATGAATTCGTTGTTCCTTTTACTACACGTACCCCTCAGCCCGCGCAGTGACTAATCGTGAGCGCCGCTGCGCTAAGACCGAGTAAGAGCATCAAGAAGCAAAGGCTGGATAGTGGATAGATGTGAATGCAATCCTTCACGAGGAACAGACGGCATTGGTAGGGTTCATGAACATCCCTCATCAAACTGAGAAAGCAAGCCTCTTTGCACTGGATAAGACCCAAAAGGGTCCCAATAACTAGACCTAATATGAAGTCTCGTACTTGTTGAGCTACACCTTGGCCAACTGAAGTTGTTGAGGGCGGTTTCTCCGGCAAATTCCTTTTCATGAACAAAATGATTAACCATCTGTACTAGCAACTTTGAGTTGACAGCGACAAACTGTTTCAAGTTTGACGATCTGTCCGCATAACACTTTCTATCTAAGTAGACTTACCGGGAGAAGAAGAAAAAAGTTGGCGAAAAGTAGAACTGAATGAAGATTTATCCGCTTGACCAGACGACCTCAAGAGTCAGGTGAGACATCGTACATGAAGATTAGTGACATAGCCGAGGAACAGACCTTGTATCGGTCGTGCCGCTTCAAGTCAAGACACATAGTTGCATGCCACTCGGATAGTGGAAGCATTACAGCCCGTCGCGAAAGCGAGGACGTACAAAGCCTAACATAGATGAGAAAAAACATCCCACATGCGTATCAAAGAACCCCTATTCTTTGCGGCGGAGACCTCCATTTGGTCTGTCACCTTCACCGTGAGAGGTATGTTCTCCTATACATCCCGCGCGTCGGTGTGTATCCATCCGCCACCAAGTCAAATAGCAGCACTAGTGGTAACACTTCACATCCTTGTCGTTTTCTACCGTCTTCGTGGCTTCCAAAGTCAAACAGGTACGGCGTAGAGAAGAGAGCGACTCGGGCAGCCTCATGCTAAACCGTCTCACCCGCTCAATCGGGCTGGACGTTGGACACCGAGTTGGCTTGTCTCCTTAGTCTTACCAGCGGAGAAGACAGTGGCAGGAGCTCCAGGACAGAGAGACGGAGAAGGCATTTGAAACACAGGGAACCTGCGGAAACAGACAAAAGGAGAGCACGACATGCATACTAGATCGCATTCATCCGGATTGGGCAAGTACATGGTTGGCTTCTTCCCACCATGTCCACCAGCTTCAGCACGAATTCTCTTCTGCAGTGACGACTCGACAATCTTGGGCGGCGGACGGAATCAGGCCTCTCTTGGGTCCCAAGCAAGAAAGTGGGTTTTCTTCGCCTGGGGTTGTGTGAGTTGCTATCCCGCGCTCGCTTCAAAATTTTTGTAAGCTCATTCGGGGCTACAGTTTGTGTATTCGTCGATGTATGGCACCGCAGCTTTTCATCCGGGAAGAGAAGAGGGGGTGCGTATTATCGTTCTGTCCCTCAGCTTTTCAGTAGATCAGATTCGTACAGTTCTTTCCTCAATTCCTTTACCTCGACGCCTCCCCGCCAAAGGAAACTGTGACGACTTACGAAAGGGTTCGAGATCTGGATTGAACTTTTTCGCGGTAAGCTTGATCATACGTTATCTGAATCGTTCTCTCGCGCTCGATGCAAGCGCTTGCTCGCATCGCCAGCTTGTTATTGCTAGTAAGGAATTTGGTTCTGCCACACCACATGTTGATTGTCCTATCTTCTTCCCTGGACAAGTGCGCGGAAGTCGTAGGGACTGACCGCATCTTCTATCGTCATCGTCCTCTTCCCTGACAGCCGCTACCCAGAATGTTATGCTCGTATACCGTGTCGTTGAAAACTCGTGCCATTGATCCCGATTTCGATCTCACATGGACGGTTCGGGACGCGACTTGTACGTTATGGCTTCGTACGACATCCTTTAGTTACCTAATCTCTGTAGGTATCGCCGCTGCGCTTCCTATGATTGGATTATCGACAGTCCTTTGCTCGGGATGTCTCTTACTCTTGATAGCACCTACCGGCTGAAATATCTGACGGTGCTTGGGTTTACGGACGTCCTGGCGACTCCTATCTACGAGTTACAGTGCCTGAACAGTGAGTGAATTACGGTGAGCATTGGACAACGTTCATGTTGGCGTTGACGTACTCGGCGAGTCGAGTCGAGTCGATTGTACGTGGCGGGACAGACTGTTCAGTGTTAGCTTGATAGTAAGACACTGAAGAGAGGGAATCATACATTACAAGAGCATCAAAACTGGGTTGCTTAGTACGTGCTCTGATTTCGAAGCATGCCGTTTCTGACTATGAGTAGGGACCGATACGGGCCCAGGACTTCCTGTTGTTCATGACCCAATGTTGTTCATAACCCAATGTTTTGTCAATAGCCTATGATTTTGCCTAGTGCAGCGTACAAGTGAATTGTCACCAAAGCGATTTCTCACGCTGCAACCACCGCCACCGCGAGTCCCTTTCCCTCATCCGGTAATCTGGTAAATACTAAACTCCGACCAAAGCTTGTCCCTCCGTCTACACCAATCCCTTACCCTCATTTTGGAAACTTACTTATGGTTGAGGTACATCTCAAACATCGAAGCCTGTGTAGCTCATTGGATACTCGGCTCGTTCAATGACAATGACTTCCCTTTTTGTCTTCCTCATCGCTTGGTGTTAGCCTTCGGAAGTCGCAGGTACTGGGGTCTAGCTTGTGGCCGTCTGGTACACCGGATTCGCCACATTCTTCCGGTGTCAGAAGTTGCATTTTTTATTGGTCTGGATGTACGCGTGTTTGGAGGTGGCTGATCGCGCAAGAAGCTTACATAGTTTTCCTTGAAGCCTTAAGGGTTGGAATGAACTCGTGTGAATGGTAGAGGTCTTGTAATGCAGACGAGTCTCTGGTATGATGGAGCACACGTAGCCTACCGGCGACTGTACTCGTGTTCCAATGTCCGTCATACTTTTGGTCCTCGCCGTCGTCTTGAATTTCCGCATTGAATCGCATTTATCATAGTAGTCTTGAGTTTGTTCTCATTTCGCCCTGGAATTTGAAAGTTGGGTCTACGTGATTCGCAGACAGACAGATCGTCAAAGGGTCTGTCCCACAATCACTGTAATCTCGGCATTTGTTTTAGTTTACCGACCGAAGTGCGATCAAGAAAGACTTTGTTTAGCAGCAGGCTGCCTGTTACGTTCATGAGATCTTTGATTTTGTAGTGTCAATCCTTTGAGTGTGAAGCGTGGTTGTCTGGTCAAGCGGATGAACATGGATGGATACCAGTGATCAAGGGTATCGTTTTGGTAATCCAAGTTGCATCGTGGTCGCATAGGCCTTTCTCTGATGTCTCCTGTTACTCGAGGCGTTATTGGACGAGGCTCAAGTCATTTCATGAGTTCACGATGGAAGGACCTTTGGTAGATCTATCTCGTGGCTAGCTGGTAAAGCGGCTAGTCATCGATGCATTTTGCTCGGACTTGTTTTGTTAAGTGTGGACGATGGTCTTGGGTGGAACTGCGCTGAATGCCATCACCAGTATGTAAGCGCTTCGTACTCGGTAGAAAAAGGCCGCACGAGAGACTAGTCGCAGCCGAGCCAGGAAAGCAGACACAAGAATAGAGATGCATTTATGACGGTGTATACGTTTAAGTGGAATGACGCGGCCGCCACGACGAAATGTGGGCACTCGCGTCATTACTGCAGTGTGTTTTCAATTGTGTCCCCGCGTGCTCAGAGAGTATGACTCAAACGTATCAAGCGATCGGGCCGATGACGAGCTCAGAGTCGCGTGTGCGTCTTGGCGTCTTCCATGCTCCAATGTCTTTCAGCCCAATGCGCTTCTACTTGCGCCTCTCATCCTCTCTTTCTCTCTCCTCGGCACTCTCATAAAGCACTTTGACTTGATGCCTCTCTCTCTGCCGACGATACGCGCCAGCAATAAAGCGATCCTTTCCTCTCTCTCGTCTGGAAAAGTGGGCGCAGATGTACCAACGGCTATGTTTTGTGGGAGGCACTTCGGGTAGTATCGGACGCGCTATGGCCGAGCGTCTCGCAGCGCATATCAACACAAATTGTCTGCAGTGACAAACGCGTCGGCGACTCGACAATCTTGGGCGGCGGACGGATTCCGGCCCCTCTTGGATCCCACGCAAAGAAGTGATTGATTTTTGTGTGAGTCGCCATCCTGCGCGCCCCGCTTCAACTTTGTAAGTTCCTTCGGGGCTGCAGTTTCTGAATTCGTCGATGTATAGCACCGCAGCTTTTCGCCTGGGAGGAGAAGAGGGTGCGTATTCCCGTTCGTTGACATCTGCCCCTCAGCTTTCAAGAAATTCCCCGCCAAAGGAAACTGCGGCGGCTCACGAAAGGGTTCTAAGCATGGCGATCTGGATTGGATTTATGGAGACGTGTTCGCGTCGTTATATGAATCGTCCTCTCTTGCGATCGATGCAGTGCACATCAGCGCTGGCTCGCATCGCCAGCTTGTTACTGCTAGTAAGGTATGTGGTTCTGCCCCCGCCACACCTTGATTGTCCCGTCTTCTTCCTTGACAAGTGCGCTGAAGTCGTAGGGACTCACCGCATCTCCTACCGTCATCGTCTTCTTCCCGTACGGTGTTATGTCTCTTCCTCCACCTCGCGTTCTATCCAATGGGCGAGCCCTCTCCTCTATCTCATGTACCCGTTCTCGTCCAGCCCGGAAGAGTGCGCCGAGTACATGTGGGGCGGCTTACTCTCCGTGGCGAAGGAGCCGGGTGCGCATAGGATCCGCAGCAAGGGCGAGGATCTGGAAAAGAAGAACTGGCACGGCACGGAAGAGGAGGAGAAGCGTCTGTAGGAGCATACAAAGGAGGTGGTTGGCGTGAAGCCCTGATGTTAGCTTTCTCTATGAATACACGCTTCTTTGTGGAAGTGAATTGGTCATCACAGAGTTCGTTTCGAAAAAAGATATAGTAAAACTCTTCCATCAAGACTAGCGACCGGTGAGCTACGTAGGCTTCGGCAAGATGCCTCAAGTCAATCTGAACCCAAACTTTCTGAAGAGCGTAGGTCCAAAAGGTATATCGCTCCGCCTTCAGTCGGTTCTCCCGGGGCCTAGTTCGAGGCCGCCTGGTACACCGGATCGGCCACTTGTGCGCTGCATGTATGTGTTTTTGATGAACTTGAGATCGGGTCGCGCTAGCCATAACGATTGCCAAGGTCCTCCATCAAGACTTTCACTAAACCTACATACGCGGCGGCTCGTTGGTAGGAATCATCGTAGCGGACAGCAATTATACCTCCTTGCTTGTCTGAGATTGCTTTCCAACGTGTTTGGGCTGACCAGTGATAACGAGTTAAACCAATTTCCTCCCTCGTACGGGCCAGCCTGACCAAGTGGATGGCACCCCTTTATAGATGGCAGAAATTTGAGTCATCAACACAACTCTTGCTCAAAGAAGTCACTCTGACACCGCATGCAGATCGTCGAAGGGTCTGTACCGCAATGGTAACGTGGGGGTGTTCTTTTTTGTCTTTCCACAGGCAAGTACGATGAGCTACTGTTTTGACTCGGTTTTGTTCGACTCCCCAGTTGAAGCGTGATTGTCTGGTCAAGCGGTTAAGCCACATAGATAGTTGGTTGGGATGTTTTTATATGCATCTTCAAGGAGTTCTTCGTCTCGTTCATCAAAACTTAACGATGTCGGCCGAGGCTTCACGTTATGGAGACCATGTAACAATTGCCTGCGAATTTACACGCAATCACGAGTGCAGATTGTTCTTTTCCTCCGGCGTGAAGATTCCTCTCGTTATGCTTGTAATGAAGGGGGACTGAAGAAACAGATGCATGAATGAAAAAGTCTGCTCAAGGTGTCCAATGATGAGTGTAGGCGCCGGGAGGCTAAGTAGGCTTCGTCCCATCGGCCTAGTAGTCACCGCCGAGTTGGATCTTGAATCGTTCAAGCACATGCATATCAGCATAAGAATTGTTCTGCTCGGCACTCACAGCAGCGCCGTCTGCGCAAGCCCTAGCACATGCAAGAAAAAAGTCGCAAGCCCTCTCACGTATCATTGGTTACTAGCTGCTTGACCAACTAGCCACGATGATGAAAAGTTGATATAGGATTCAATAGACAACATAGGTGGCTCGGCTCGATAAAAACCCAAACAAGCGAGCTCTCCGAGCCTTGGACAACATCAAGCACTCAAAACTCGGACCTTTGTAAAACAGATGCCACGCACTCGATGTTCAGGTAAAAAATGACTTTACATGGAGAATCGACGGCTAGCGGCTTGACCAAGAGGACGTGCTTAAGAAAGGATGCCGCTTGGAGTAAGGTGTCCGGCTACTCGCTGGACCAGATATCCCGGGAGTAGACTAGACGTCCTCGTAAAAAGACCTCAAAATGACTAACCACATGAAGAGGTTAGTTACGCGATTAAGACCAGAAACAAAAGGAATCAGCAATGATGGATGCGCATCAAGGCTAGTACCCGTTGAGCTACGTAGACTTGAAATCAGGTGTACCGAGAGGAACAGAACGAGTGTTATTTATGATAGGCTTTGTAGAAAGACGTGAGTCCTGTTGAGAAGCAGGAGATAGACCACTCGTCCTAGAGAACCGTTTGGAAAAACATTGTTGAAGGTGGACGCCTCAATTTGCGACTTGGGAGCAAGTTGAAGAGACGTTTAACATCTTCAAACTCCGATGACGGCCCTGCCGAGGTGCCGTCTCCACCCAGACGCGATTTCCGCCTTACATTTCCACTTCGAAATATCTCCTCTACTCCCCACGTCATCTACTGGCGTCACTGCTCTTGTTCGCTATGTCACAGTCCTTCTCAAACCATCAGAAGCGCTACACGCTCTCAAGGTCAGCTCTTAGAGTGACGCCACGTCGTCCTTACATTGAACACGCACGCATAGACCGACGAAATCTCTCGCTGGCGATGCTTTGACCACGTCACAAATTGCTCAGATATTCCGCACTCATACATGGCCCGAGATCATGCCTATCATGCAACGTCACCTTCATACTCTGCCGCCCCCAAGCTGCGGGGTCGACGATGGATGGAAAGACCTACCGGAAACGCGTAACTCGCTAACCACAATGAGGCTCCTTGAGCACTTCTTGGAGAAAGAAATGCCAGACGCATCTGTGTTGGATCGTCTTTGCGTTCTTTGCCCTTTTCTCGAGGGTTGGGTTTCGTTCCTCTTTCCTTCTATGGGAATCCCAGAGGATTTCACGGGATCACAGTTTCCTCGTGTTGGATCGTCTTGCGCTCTTTGCCCTTTTCGCGACGACTGGGCTTCTTTCCTCGTTCCCAGACGGTTTTTCGGGTAACACAATTTGTATCGGTCCTTTCTCTTCGCTTGTTTTCTTTACCGCGAGTTTCGCGGGTGCTTTATACGCCTAATCATCTCCTACTTCTTATACGATATACGTGGATATGGGCATCCGATATGGTGCATGATGCACTGTCGGAGGCTCTTGACGCTCTCGTGGTAGCCGCCATATCCTGCGAAGAACACCAGTCTCCGCGTTTAACAGGCAATACTGGAGCGATCTATTGATGCTGGGAGGGCTTCCGGTCTCAGAGTTTGGACTTGGGCTTGCCGAAGACAAAACTGTCTCGTCTCGATTCTCGAGTCGACGATGGGTATGTGTTCTTCCAGATGAGAAGAAGGAGTAACGACGAGCGCCGCTCTATGATAGCAAACGACATTTCAAGATGTCTTTGCGCATAGGCTTTCGATGAAGTGTTTCGCGGCTGCGCTGAAGGAAGTCAATCGCGTTGGGTATAATGATAGTCCAGGAAACTAGCGTCTTCAACATATCCCTTACCTGCGGCGGCCTCCGAATGGCACTCGTATACCCTTTCATCCAGAGCTTCATTCGACTTGAACCTCGGCTTCACCATAACGACTTTGTCAATTCGTCGGGTACAGGTAAGAGCGAGTTGCACATGGTGTTCCCCGTTTTGATTTCCCAACTACATTCGTCTCTGTTATTCTTGTCTTCCTCTCAGACAAAGATCTTGATGATATGCACCTACTTCGCCGCGGGGGAAAAGTCCAAACGATGTAGAGCGAGTTTCTCGATGCGTTGGCCCTCCAAGGAGACTGGATCGACAGATACTCACCCTCTGAAGCTAAGCGCTATTTCTGCGTAAATACATCTGTATGTGGGTTCTCTATGACCTCATGTTCTTTGGCTGACACGAATCGATCTGACAGTGTACTTGTAAGACAAGTAGCAGCGCTGTTCTCCCACCTCTCCGGTGCCATCGTCTCGGACGACTCTTCGAAAAGGAGGTGTGACAGAGTCTCTCCTGGGCCGGTGGAGTCACTGTGTTCGTTCGTGTTTTCATTCGATTCTTGCTCATTTGAGCGGCACTCAAGACTCTCCTCGACATGCTTCTTCACGGTTTTCTTATCCATCCTCTAACTGCGTTTGGACCTCTGTAAGAAGCCATTCTTATCCTGGACACATCTACCACTTATTAGTGAGTGGGCGGAATACCGAGCTATGCAATTCAGCTCACGAGTATGTCGATGCATTTGCAGACCAATTGGATGAGTACTCATCCTTTTCAACTTATCACAGTCTCTGTCCCCTTTTTTGATCCACCACAGATCGCACATAACTACCACGATCCCCGAGCTTTCGGCTAGCCTTTAGGTTTACTTAATCGCGTCCAGATGAATCAAGAAACCGTCCTTGACGAATAGCAGTGTGTATCAATTCAGTAGCAATCTTCTTCGAGGATTCTTTAGAGAGAGGATGTAGGAGGGACAGAATTACTTAAACGGCACTGACGAGAGCTGTCTTGTCGGAGTTATCGGACCTATGGTACCGTACATGGCATTCCGTGGGAATACAGGTCAATCTCCCTCTTCCCTCCACGAACTGCTGCCATGGCTTCACGAGTCTCCGTTGAATTATGGTACAAGATATTCCGTTACGTATGTGACTTTCTGGTGCTCAAAGATTACCGCTCATTCTTACGCTGTCAGATCAACCGGGATCGCGCAACATTGAAAAGCGTCCGGCTCGCTCTACCCAGTGCGCACGGAGCAGCAACAGCCCTTCTTTTTCAAGACCTAGAGGTGGAATCGCGATGCGGGGACCCCTCTTTTCTTCAGGCACTCGCAGAAGGACAAACGGACCTCGGCAACCACATTCGGCACATCTCTCTCGTAATTCAGAAAGACTATCCAAAAACACTCATCGCACGCCTATACAATGCGCCAGATCGTGGCACCGCAAAGCTATCGCGACTCCTGCTGCGGGCGGCTTCTAAGAAACGATTTCCCTCCCTTCGAAGACTAACGTGAGTACTAAATCATGCTTGTTTACATATGCTCCTGCGTCAATACAACAGTTGACATCCACGCGCAGCATCTCCGTGCACTTACGAAGTGGGCCTACACCAAGGAATGACAAAACTCTTCGCCTCCTCATGGAACGCCTACCAGCTCACACCTTCATCACGCTCGCTGTCCTTGACTGCTTCGATGAGCCGAGGCAGGCAATTCCACGTCGGTTTTGTGTGTTCAGTCGCCTTCAGAGCTTGCACTTGAACTTCAGTCTGTACGTCCCGCAGGACCCGACTCGCTTCATTTCCCGCCTTCTGGCGGACAACCTTGACCTACGAGAGTTCGCGTTTGGCGCCGGGCGTGGTTACACACATCGATTCCCCGATATGATGGGTTCAATATTCAGCTCATGCGGCCTGGATCCCAAGATGCATCTGCGCCAGCTACATACGGTGCGCATGAAATGCTTGACGATTTCGCCGGAGGTGGTACACGGCATGATGCCATTCCTGCATGGCGTCGTGAATTTTGGTCTGTACAACATGTATAATGTTTCCGATGCCCTCTGGGATGCGTTTACCGAGGAGAAGATCCACTTGCGCGTCATCAGCATGCACAACAGCCCCGTCGGGGACGCGTTCCTTAGATATGCTTCCTCGTACGTCGATACCATCCAGGAGATCTCTTTGTCATGGGACGCGACTGCGAATAACCCTTCATTCGGGAGGTGTCCCATGGGCAGACGTTTTTGGACCCAAGTTGTAGAACGGCATGCGAGTTCGCTGAAAAAACTCGATGTCAACGCCATCCCACTGGCGGAAGGTGGCGAATGGCTAATGGAGGCCGCTGATATGGTTGCTCTTGCAGCTTGTCCGAATCTAAAGCAATGCGTCATTTCTTGCCCAGCGTCAACTGGAGCTGCGGTATGTCTTGCCTCTCTTTCGGTGTTGACTCTCATTAACAAGCTATGTTTCAGAGACTCTTGGAAGAGATTCGGGCTTGGCGTGGATGACTGCTCCGCTCATGGCACATTATCTATTACTTGCAGCACACCTCGAAGATGAGGCCCAAGCGGATAAAGTAGCTTGTACTTATAGTGGATATTTCTTCTCAATTTTCCAAGAGACACTCTGATCACTTTCAAAACTGTTTCTTGTACATGTCTTCCATTTTCTTGTCTTTGTATCTGCTATCTCAACATAATGGCTAATTGGTGAAACAGTCAACCGTCGATATAGGGATCTTAGGATCTTTTTGGATTGTCATTTCCCTTTGGAAGTTGGGATTTACTTGATGGGACCCGTCTTTGGCAAGTGTTAGGGGTGGCGATGAAGAAGGTAGGACAGGTAGGCGTGTACGCAGATGTCCCCGCTACGTCCAATAGTGTTACCCCAATATCAGAAACGGTCAAGAGCTCCTCGGTGTCAGTACAGGAAGCAACAGAGCTCTTCTCGGCAAGACGACCCGAAAAAATGACCGGCAGGCATCGCCTTCTCACGCCATTATCGCGCTCTGTCTACCCTTCATCGTGACCATCCATTCTTCCAAGCAGAGTATGACTCGGAAGAAATATGCAACCGGGTCGATAGGATAGCTCTGCGCGATGAGGGCGCCCATCTTGGCATGAAACCGCCGTTGTCTCTGCGATTGTCGTCCCTCGTCGTCGCGTCATTCTCGCCTCTCTCTCCTCAGCGTCTCCATCCTCATCCATCAGTGTCGACTTTGATCAGGCAATCTCTTTTCCACGGCGATGTGTGAGGACGCGCTTTGGCCGAGCATACAGGTGGGAACGTTCTTCCCGGATTCGCTTCCCCTCCTCTCTACGGAGCCCGAGGACGTTTCGAGCTACGTCTCAGCGTTCTTCGCGGCTACTCGCGCCATTAAACTCGCGCACGGAGAGGAGATGTCCCTGCAATAAAGGTGCGCTCCTCTCTCCTCTCCTCTTCTCCGTTGTTAACATAGACGTTCTCCCCAAGCTGTCATTCACACACGCCTCCACATCATCGTTTTCTCCTCTTCCATCTCGCGTGTGATGCGATTTACATAGTTGTTCTCGTCTAGTCCAGAGGAATGAGCGGAGTACACCTGGGGTGGATTACTCTCCGTCGCGAAGAAGCCGGGTGCGTATAGGAAGGGTGATAATCTGGGAAGAAGCATCAGTACTGTGCAAAGAGGAGGAACAACGCATACGAAGGTGATTTAGTGATTCCTGACCGAATTTGTTTTATCGTCGACTGGCAATAGCCAAGTTCAAAGCTGGCGTAGCTGGCCGTAGCTGGGCCGTAGAAATATTTCGTATTTCGTAGCCAGCCACCTCAGTCACTCCGAGGCATCCGAGAAAGTCCGCAAATTGCCGCGGTATCACGCTTACTGAGGGTACTACATTTCCTGGAAGATACTGTTCCTGAAGGTAGTAGAACTTCAGTTAAGATGCTATATATATGCAATCATTTATTCGGAATGTTACTTCTGGTGATAGATCATTGCTACAGCCAGCGGGAAGGCTTGTCGGGAGGGGCGGCACGGCGGGGTCACATAAGGTCACAGAAATCACAATTAAGTCACATTTAGTCAGCTTACTGAGCCAGCTACGAAACTAGCTACGAAATATTTCTACGGCCCAGCTACGGCCAGCTACGCCAGCTTTGAGCTTGGCTAATGTGTTGATGTCTTTGCTGTAGTGATGGCTCGGCCAACTCAGTACGCTTCAGAATAGCACGTCGTACAGCCGATGAACCAGACCCAAAAAGACCACAAAAATGGATTGGAACACTTATCAAGTGCAGTAGTCGTCGTGCTATACTTGGAAAACTCGAGTAGTCGAGGGTTTTGTAATGTTTCTACTGCAATCAGATCTACATAAACAAAAGAATCGGCACCCTGGATTGACAACCACAGACCGTTTGACGATCTGTCCGCGGAACGGCTTCTAAATTCACAGACTAAGTATTGCTTCCAAGCGCTAAGCAGAATCGAGTTGGCCGAACATCGTAGGACTTTTTTTGCGGCGCTGCAGTATCCGTTCAACAAGAATACTGAAAAGCACGCCTGGTTTTAACGGCGGGCCACCACACCCACATGTAAGTACTCATAAGAGAAAAGACTTGTCGAGGGAACTCTATTGCGCTTGACCAGACGACCTCGCGCACGAAATTCTACATCAAGCTTAGATTAGACGTGAAAAAAAACCTCAAATCGGCAGCTATCCACGGTGCAGCTTGAAATCAAAATACAAGCCCGTGCCGGAGTGCTCCAGATGAACGATGGGTAAATACTTCGAGACAGATCTAGTTCGCTGTTCGCTGTACGGTTCATATTACACGACATGGAAGAACTCGGTATCCAGGACCAGGCACTCGTACTTAGACCAACTTGCCTACGACAACTTCTCCCAAAGTATTCGTGGCAATCCGCTTAATAAACTAGCCCCAATATAGATTCCTACTATTCTTGACATGTGCTGTAGCAAGTAACACTCAGCTCTGGGATGAAGATGTGTCTACAAAATGTCCGAGCCACAGCCATGGGGTCGACCAGACAAGACGAGTTGCACACCAACCTGAAGCCGAGAGCTCTGAGGTATCGTTAGAAAAAGGGGACAGAGCATCGAACAGCAAGCGAATGATCGCTGCAAGGCACAAAATAGTGCTTCCAATCATGATAAGTCTTGTCTTAGCAGTTAGGCTAAGTAGGAGACAGCAGAGATGACGAGGAGGCATCACAAGTTGAAACGACGCTGTGCGTAAAAGTACCTGTCCCCTCCAGATGACGAGGTGGGCTCCTTGGCCTAGCACAAGTGGGAGAAGGCGTTCACGTAGCTTGATAACTTGCACAGACAGACTGGTGAGTTTGGTTGGCTGAAGCGATGTACTGAAGCTTGGAAGTCGGGGGCATATCCTGGGGAGTTACAAGCGACGGGGCATAATGGTAACAAGGAAAGGAGGATGATGAAATTGACAACCGTTCTGGTGGCCTTTATACCTAGTGTTTGATATCTCAGACATACGTCTGGGCCCGTCATTACTCGTGCGCGCTCGAGATAGTTGACATGATCGGAATTGACTTCCCATCCTCCATTCGACGCGGAGTAGGAATCGAAAGACATACATCACATTGTAGTACATAGCGTAGACAGTCCGAAAGGCCGCCCATCATAACAGCGATCGCAGGGCGATATCCGAGAGAATGACGGCACACGGATATCGAATCTCGATTCTGCTTGAATAGCTCCATATTAACGTCTATACAACGGTAAATCAGTATTATATAATCGGTATAGAGATAGAGAGAGACTTGACCTTCTGGAGAGTGCACCACAGAAAGATTTCTACACGGGGACCTGAATCGAGGCAACGATTGGACGCTTACACACTCCGACGGTCAATCTCTGTTCAATGGTCGGTCTCCGTCTTACGGTCATCTTTCTCGTTAAGCGCGCTCTCCCCGTCCTCTGCAGAAGATCATAGTGTCAGCGTGTTGACACATCCAGGTTGAATACCTCACCGCTGTAAATTCGTATCCGTTTGACATCCTCAAACTTCATGAATACGGTTCCCGACGTGTACACCGCAGAGCAGGTGGGCGACTAGACGGTGATCAAGAAACCACTAGACCCGCGAGAATTGGGGTCAGAGTTGCGAAAGGGCGTCCAGGTAGGTTCCCCAACAAGCTCAGGTTGTCCAGATTCGTTGCCGGAACAGGGTTTCAGACAGACAGAAGGGTGCGTGTTGAACGGAGAAAGCGGCCAGAGGTATCTGGTGTCGTACCAGAAGACTGGCCACACAGGGACCTACGTAGACCATTAAACATTGAGACGACATCGGACATGATGGCAAGAGGAAAGGACGTCGATCACATTAATCCGGATCAGGCTTTGCTGCTTCCCACAATGTCCAACAGTTTCAACACAATTTGTCTGCAGTTAGCGCGTCTGGCATCGACTACTTTGCCGTGCATTCACTTGGCCCTAGATCTTTGTCATATATGTCGCTCCATTGTGTGAGTCGTCATCTCTCCGAGCCGCATGCAGAGCATTCAGACTGGCGCGCAATTTCAACCATCTCAAATGATGTGTGGCAGCGTCGGAAGACCGCCAGCATTTCGTCCGGGTGTATGTTCTGATTCCATTTGATGCTTTCGGCAATTCGGGCTTCAAGTACGGTACGTTTCTTTCCTCTGGTCCCAATCTCTGTTCCAGAACGCGGAGCCGCCTCTGGAGAAATTCCACCGTCAACAGAGCTGCAGAAGACGCCATCTTGGACTACTCCAGCGTTCGCTGGCCCGGCTTTCTTCGTGCGAATGGTTGGTTTCCTTCAACGCCTGTCACCCGTTTTCCTTAGTTCCCTTGTATTGGTATCAGATCTTCGTAGAATTTGACTCTATCCGTTGCTAATGCCGAATCTGTATCTTGCAGCAATCGGATTCATGGACGGGTTGGGACGTGTGGGCGGTGAACCGGGCCAAGTAAGTACGTTATCTTGTTCTCTGAATTCAAGTACTAACTCGTTGAAGCAGACTCTCTCTCCCTTGATGCAGCGCACATCAGCGCTCTCAGTTGACCGCTCGCTTCTCTAGCTCCTTGTTACTGTTAAGGATTTGATTGTTCTGCCACGCCACACATCGATTGTCCCGTCTTCTTCCCTTGACAAATGTGCCGATGTCATCGTTGTCCTAGGACTCACGGAATCTTCTACCACAATTTCCCTCCTGTCCTGGCAGTCGCTACGCTGTCGCGCGACCGCCTGTACTCTCCCATAAACTCTACGGAGTTATGCTCGTACCCACGCCTTTCGAAAACTCGTGCTATTGATTTCGATTTGGATCCGGACGCTTTGGACTGGTCTGTTACTAAATTGTCCTTCGGTACATTGACCACTCTCGACTGACGACATCATTCAGGCGCGTAACTGTGTATCTGTGAAATTATTTATGGAATATAATCGATTTGATTCACGGCGTGGCATACATTGAGTAGAGTTGGATGCCAACACGCACGAGTACGCACACCAATGACGCTGGCGTGATATCAAGCACGACCCCCAAACGCCCGCCCTTCGTTATCCCGTCATCACCAGGACTCTGGGAGACGCGACGTCTAGATGAACAACGATAGGCACATACTAGTCAGTCACGCGACTGGTATGCCTGTGTTTTCCTCCGAACCTTTCCCGCTCACGAAGTATTTGACTCATTCCTTCCAAAAGACACGTCCCCACCTGTATGCGGCGTGCTCGCTCCGAGAGGAGATATCGCCTTGTTTCTGGTGGTGAGTCAAATCCTGGATTCGCTTCCTCTCCCGAGAGGGAGTGGATGTCTCTGTGACATCCCAGCCTTCGTCCATTGGTTTCCTAGTGCTCACGCCTTAGACAGCCAATGAACTCGATGTCCTCAGCGTGAACCTTCCTGATGAAAACGAGAAAGTATGCATCTCTCCACGGAAGTAGAAACAAAACAATGCAAGGCACAAAATCCATGAAGTCTAGTACTACCTGTTGTACTACGTAGGCTTAGAAGACTCGACTTGTTGAGGCCTTGCTACCTTCCCTTGCAACTGACTTTGCATAAACAAAATAATGAGGATATCTAGTGATGATGAATGCACGACCATAAACCGTTCGACGATCGGTCCCCATAACGTCGACTACACCTTTCCAGCGCTAAGGAGTGCGACAAGCCTCTTGCTGCACGCCCATCTGGCCAAACACATGACCTACTTTTTGGGATTGGCGGTATCCGTTGTAGCAATACACACCTGACATCAACGGCGGCTACCACACCACATGTTCCGGAAGGCTTACAAGCAAAATCTATGAAACACGGAGTGTGATTTCATAGCGATTTATTCGCTTGATTAGACGGCCTCGCTTCGTTGAAGGAAAAAATTACACAGAGCCGATGCGAGTCCAAAAGCATGATCAAGGATCGATTTCACCTGGCCAGGTGGCTTATTCACACCCCGTCTATACTTTAATAATCAAGATAGAGGCGATAAACCATACACCAAGCGTGGGCTCGCGAGGAGGACCGGACGGCTACGATTCCTGTACACTCATGAGATCGTGAAAGAGTAGGGGACGAGGAAGTCAATAGCCATATCGCGAAGCGGCAAGACAAGAAAACTTTGGTCCCTATATATGAATCTACTGTAAGCCGTTAGGCTAACCAGGCTCCCATCTAGCGGTAGCCAAATCCTTCCTAACGAGGAGAAGACGCACACATCGTACAACTTGAATCGACTGCCTGAGCATGCTCAAGGTACCTTTCCCCCCGGCGAAAGAATTTGCTTGGTGACGCGGCGCGCTACAGTCTGGTACACCTATACCAGTGAGCCACAGAACGGACTAATTGTGTTTTTGCCTCGCTGGACAGGAAAACGGACTTGGGCAATTACTTCCTGAAAGCAGTCATTGTACGCGCTAAAAGAATGACTCGATCGCACTGGGTTAGAGCTAGCCGAACGTTTTGCGATCTGAGAAAGTATGAATGAGTCATGCGCCCGAGACGAATATACGCAGTATCATATCTCGTACCATCGGAGGACTCGAAGAGAAGATTGGCCTATATTCCCACGCTCGGACCATGCACTTCGCTACGAAAACACGGATAAACAAATGCGCATTCATTGCTTCGTAGTGAGAGCAAAGAGGCGACAAACATCCTCCGGGCTTCAAGCCCGCTCGTCGCACTCTGCCCTAAGGGCATAGTATTTCATGTAAGCGTCGGGGAAAATGTTTATTCAGGTAAATACCATTTACAGGCGCGATGGCGTGAGATCTAGCGATTAGAGGCATGCTATGGTGCAACGCATATATCTGAGCTCCAAGATTCATACCCTGAATCTATGTGTGCGCGTGCGGCGGACTGGATGGCAATATGCATGGGAGCATGGGAGTTTGGGGGTAGAGGCTGGTAGAGGCTATTAATGTAATAATCCACACGCAAGCACCCACAACGCGAAATACCGGATGCATCCGCGATCCGTCACCCGCCAGACGAAAAAGTGCGCCAATTGTCAGATGATCTACCTCGGAGACCACTAGGAACCCTTCAGTGATAAGAGGTGATAAGCCACTGGCTCTCAAGTCGGAGTCCAGGAAGAGATAAGTATTCTCAGAGGATCTCGCATCAGGAACCGTCGGATACTTAACTACATGTGGCCAAGCCTCGGATGTGCCTTGAAAGAAAATACAACTCATAATTGACGTCAAATTGCGCCTCGTATGCGAGTCATTATCTCTCCGGACTGAGGAGAACATGCTCTGGAGTGGTCTAAAGCTCTCTTCATGCATTTTTCTCCTCTATACTTCAACGCATAGCACGTCCGATCGCGAACGTCACATGCCAGAGCACTTGCACGTGGCCGAAAATCTTCCTGCTGTTTCCCTTCATGGGCGACTTATCGCACGCCGAAGGCGTCTTAAATACCACTTACTCGCTCCGGCGCAGTATAGAATTGCGCAAGATAAGATGGCCGATCCAGCCGTCAAAGTATGGCATCCCTCCCTTATCATCATATGGCTCATGTTCACTATCTAGTATAAGTAGCTTGGCGGTTTGGTTGTATATCCGCGAGCGTCTCTGCTTCCTTCTACCCTCGTCTGATGGCATCGACGCTGTTTTATCGCGCCGAAGGCGCCAACCCGGTTCTCATGGACGATGTTCCGTACACGGGGCGCTGCCCCACGACAAGTCCAGCGAGAAGAGCTCCCTGGATGAGAAAGTAGATGTCGCAGAGTCGGGCGGAGAGCTGCACAACAGGATAAGCCCTTGGACGAGCTCGACGACCACGTGTTGGATATCAAAGGTATGTAACTATTGATTCGGCGGGTGATGTATTGATGTATCGTCTTTTGTAGGTGATGACGCCGACCCGGCCTATAGCGTTCTTCCTCAAATCGTGCGCGAACTGTGCGACTTTGAGGACGACCTGGATATGCCTGTGCTCACATGGCGGTTCTATGTTCTCTCCGCGATATTCACCGCCCTTGGTGCTTGGCTGACGCAAATGGGTTTCTTCCGCGTGAGCCCTCTTCCCCGCCTTTCCATGTGCCAGTTCTGATTTTGATTTCCGCGTGCAGACGACATACATCCCTTACTCCAGTACGCTACACACTTTGCTCTCGCGCTCTTATTGATCTTGAAATCTATCTCTAGTTTACTTCGTGCAGATTGCGTCTTTGTATTTTGGACGCATTCTCGCTGCGAGTCTTCCCGAGAAAGAGGTCGGTTTCGGACGGTTCAAATTCCAGCTCAATCCCGGACCGTTTAATGTCAAGGAACACGTCGCCATTGTTCTCGCGTATGTCATCACTCTTCCGTGCATTTACCGACTATCCTCATCATCACCGCCTTTCAGCGCAAACACCGGTGCTACCAATAACTTGGGCGATTACGTCTTGGCGCCACTGGCTGTCTTCTACGATGCACCTATGAATGGCTGGCTTGCAATCTTGTTCATGTGGGCCGCCGTCTTCATGGGCTTCTCATTCGCCAGTTTCGCGCGAATCTTCTTGATTGAGAATCCTACCACCATGTTTCCTCTCAGTATGTCGCTATCCACTCTGTCTTGTCGATCTACTTACCCTTCCGTAGCTCTGCAGCAGGCGGCCGTGTTCAAAGCCATGCGAGGATCCCTTACGGAGAGTTCGAAGACGTCCAAGAAGCAAATCAAGATCTTTTGGTATGGCATCCTTGCGCTCTTCTGTTGGCAATTTCTCCCGGAGGTACGTTCCATCCGGTCTCCTTCCACATGCCTCTCATCCTCGCATCGTAGTATGTCTTCCCCTTCCTCTCGTCGCTCGCTCTCCTCTGTTGGTTCAGCCGCAACCCCACTGCGCAGTTTCTCGGGTCTGGTTTGGGAGGCGCCGGGGTGTTGAACATCACCCTTGACTGGTCGAACATTGGCTCGCAGTTTATCTACTACCCCTACTGGGCGCAGGTGAACATCTTCGCGGCGGGCCTCATTGGCGCGTGGATCTTGATCCCCGTCGCGCACCTTACAGGCGTCTGGGAGTCGGACAAGTACATGGTACAGAGCCAGGCGCTGCAATTGAGGAACGGCAGCACATATCCAACATCGCAGTTGCTGTTGCCAGACCATACGCTAAACGAGACATATTTCAATGAGATTGGGCCGCCGATGATGAGCGCGCAACTTCGGTGGAACTGTGCGCTCTTCTCCTCGCGTCGCATAGGCCGATTCTAATTTTGGTGTAGATTTCTTCTCGTATGTTGCCTATGTCGGTTCTTTCGTGGGCTGTGCGCTATTTCATGGGCCGACCATCTGGAGGACGTTCCAAGCTCAGAAGAAGAACAGCAATGCGCATAATGATAAGGTGCGTCTGCTGTCCGCGTGCTCGACTGCAAACGATACTAATTCTTGCCGTCTCAGCTCACTCAAATGATTCGCAAGTACCCCGCGGTTCCTCTCTGGTGGAACCTCGTCTTGTTCTTGTACGTAACATCCTTTGTTTCCCTTCATATCAGAGTCCGACTCATATCATATAGTTTCTCTTTGGTCGTGTTAGTTGTCCTCACGGCGAAGGGAGTCTGTCAGTCACACGTTTTTATCCTTCCGTGCGCTGTTTTCTCAACGCGTTAACAGTGTACATGCCAATCTACATGTTATTCATCGGAATCGCAATCGGTGCAATTATCGTTGTGCCTATGGGTACGTTTGTCTGCACTTTTCGGTCAATCCTTTCAGTCATGTAACGACTCTAGGTTACATCTACGCCGTCTCTGGGTACGGTATGCAGGTCGGCTACTTCAACGAGCTCTTCTACGGATACGCTATCAATGCGGGCGGCTCGCGTCACCCGATTGGTTCCCTGAGCTATCGTGTTATCAGTGGACAGTGTACGCTTTCTCCCTCACCAAAATCTTTCAATATTGAAATTTACTACAGGCTGGTATGAGGCCCAGAGCATGCTATCCGATATGAAGCTGTACGTGGTCTTTGTTAGTCTCTAGGATAAACTGCTCATTCTACCCATAGCGGACATTACTACCACGTCCCTCCTAAAGCAGTCATGCTTGCCCAGATTTGGGGCATCCTGGTCGGGGTACCCGTCAAGTAAGTGCGATATGATCCTTTCCCTCATTTTGCTGACAATGTTTAGTTACGCGACTATCCTATGGGTGTGCGCCACGAAAGGCAAGATATTAACCGGCGAGGAATCAGATCCGAACCATCAGTGGACGGTACTTAGCCCACCTTCCTGAATGCCAAGCAGGGACTTACTTGCTCCCGCAGGGTCAAACGGTTATCTCGTTGAACAATCAGAGCATCTCGTTCGCCTTGGTGGCCCGAAGAGATTATTCAATGATCCTATCTATTCGCCTATGGTACGTTCGGACCGCCTCGTCGTCGAGGACTTGCAGTTCATTGCGCTTCACAGCTTTACGGTTTCCTCGTCGGCGCTATTGTACCGTGCCTACTATATATCGGCCATCGCCTTCGCCCAAAGTGGGGCTTCAACCGCGTTAGCGTTCCTATTTTCGGAGACACATTTGAGAACTTGTGAGTTCATGATGATAGTAGCCGTGAACGACTATTGCTCATCGTGTTACTAGCTACGGAAACATCTCCAACTCCTTCTTCACGCTGTTCCTGCTCGGAACTGTCAACCATCTGTACTTTAAGCGATGTGAGTTGGTCTGCTCGCCGAGTAGTTGTCGTTCCTTACACTTTATAGACCGATACAACTTCTGGAAGAAGTACGCCTATATATCTGGTGCTGCTGCCGATACGGGGTACAACTTGTGAGAACGGCTCGTCTTTAAGTCGTTGACTGTGCTGATGTCGATCTCTATCAGCAACATGCTTATTCTCTTCATCGCCTTTAGCGCTGTCAAGACTATCTCGATGCCCGCCTGGTGGGGCAACAACGCGGACTCGGTCGAGCGATGTATGTCTCCTCCCCCATGCTCTTCAAGTTTGCGATTGACGCGAGTTCGATAGGCTTCTATCCTTCGACTGGAAAGCTGCCTGTCACATAGACTTATGATCTTAATTTTGGCGACGATTACAATGTACAATAACTTATGCAGTGAAAATGTAGAATGCAACACGACTGGTTATCGGCGCCGACTGCGCTGTCTCAAATCGTCTGACGAAAACCTCTACATACCATGAACTCTCAGGATTCTGTTGACACGACACTTTACAAGACGTAGCTTTGAACCGAATAGAGCGGGACAAGGACGATTGTCAAAATCATTCGATAAATAGCTAATAAGACATGGGGGAAGGAAACCGTAAGGTACTACTATATATTGGTGGCCTGCGTTGAGATGAATAGTGGCAGATATCACGAGAGAGCGATGCTTACCGAAAATAGGCCCCCGGGACAGCCTGAGCAATGACAGACAAAGGATTGACGATAAGTCGAATGGCGGTGGCATCTGCTCGATCTGTGGGATTACTTGATTTTGAAGTCATACTAGAGTATGAACTGCACGTACGCAAAGAGGATAACTACGAAGGATACAAGAAAAGATGTGCTTCCAGAGCATATGGGAGGATCTACGCATAGGAACGTGAGATTCATTCAAGTCCTTCAACGACAAAAACTTACAGGTACATCAACAGATCGTACAAAACGCGTTGAGCTCGGAGTTTGCGTTTTCTGCGTCGACAGGGGTTGGAGAGTCGGTAGATTCAGTGGCAGCGATAGCCTCGATGGGATCAAGATTGAAGGGAAACAGTGTGAAAGTGTCCATAACAAGGCCGGGGCGAAAGGCCAGAATATTATCTTGCAAAGCTCAAAGGGAGCTCTGTTATAAATAAGCCCTTCAAAAGGAACAATGGGATGAAACCAAACACGCTGAAGCCAAACAAGATGATAATAGGCGGCCAAAACATGACTCCCGACCGAATAGATCTAAGGATTGCGACGGATCTCTTGTCCGGATCCTTCCCAGAAGAAGTGTGAGTCTTTCTTGGAATGCGACAAGGAATGCACGTCGGGGCGGACACCGTGCCGCTCGCACTCCCTTCCGGATTGGGCGAACAATGGTGTGACTGATGTGACACGCGATTGTCTGCGTCACGAACAAAGGCTTTCTTGGACCATCTGGATATAATGGCCACATTCCCTTTGACGGGTCCACCCTTTCGCTCCGTTTCCATACACTTTTGTGGCCCGCAACCTGCGCCATGGTGGATCCTTCCTATCCCGCCTTCCCCGTCTTCGCTTTCCTTGGATTCATCCTGCCACTTATCCCTCTGCCATGGCACCTGAAGGCATGGAACTCGGGAACATGCTGCTACATTATGTGGGCCTCCATATCGTGTCTGAATCAATTCGTCAATTCGGTGGTGTGGGCGGACAACGCCATCAACTGGGCACCAGTTTGGTGTGATATATGTTCGTTGCGGAATCCTCTACGTTCTGTTCATATCTGACGTGGCTCAGCCATACGAATCATGATGGCCTCCTCTGTGGCGCTTCCCGCGTCGTCCTTGTGTATCAATCGTCGTTTGTACCATATTGCAACATCGCAGGCGGTTATCGTTACTCGGGCTGAGGTGGGTGGTCTTTCTTCGTCGACGTCAACCAAGCTCATGTTAGAAATGTAGAAACGCCGTGCAATTTTCATCGACACCCTCATCTGCGTTTTGTATCCCATCATCCACGTCGCTCTTCGTACGTGCTCATCTCCGGTGCCCTATTATCAGGCTAATGTAATTCTCACAGAATACGTCGTACAGGGCCATCGCTTCAACATTTATGAAAACATTGGATGTTATCCCGCATTGTACAACACGCTCCCTATGTATTTCCTCTCCCTCATGTGGCCAATCGTCATCGGTCTTATCTCTGCTACCTATGCCGGTATGTTCTTGTCTTGGTCTATCGTTGTCTATTTCTCTTATATTCTTTTTCAGTCCTCACACTTCGAGCGTTCGCACGACGCCGCATTGATTTCGCCCATTTCCTAAAGACCAATCGATCCCTCTCGATAAACCATTACTTCCGCCTTATGGCGCTCGCCCTTACCGAAATCCTCTTCACTACTCCTCTCGCCATTTTCGTGATCGTATTGGACATCAAAGGCTCTCCCATCGGTCCATGGCGCAGTTGGGCGGATACTCATTTGGACTATTCCCGCATGGATCTCTATCCCGCTATTCTTTGGCGTCAGAGTACCATCGTTATCGTAGCTTTCGAAACGACGCGATGGGTCAACCCTCTCTGCGCCTTTATTTTCTTTGCCTTCTTTGGCTTCGCCGACGAGGCCAAGAAGAACTATCGTGCTGCTTTCTGGAAGATTGGCGGTATTTTCGGGTTCAAAGCAGCGCCTAGTACTAGTAAGGCTCAGGTTCAGTCGGTCGGGTACGTCTATATACTCCTCCTGCATGTAACCACGCTCATTGTACGTTTGCAGCCACTTTCGTCAGGCCAAAGGGATCGCGCTGGACACGCTCCCCAGCTATGAGTCGTCCACCGTCCCGTTTGCGACCAAGAAGGACGCCTACCGGCCCTTCTCGTCATGCTCAATGCACAGCCTGTCGACATATGACGCATCGACGAGAGTTCCGGATACCCCCATCACAAGCGACAAGAACTCACATCACCCCCATATATCCCATACTACACTAGATGTGCACGACATTAATTCAGATACGGAATCTTACATGACCTCCCTTACGAGTGGAACGGCATTTCTTGACGCCGTGACCATCCATGATCCACGCCTATCTATTCCTCCTCATCTGTCTATCCTTGTATCCGAACAGCATTATGACGGACCCATTATACGATAGCATGCCTTGTATTTCGACTCTTCTAGCTAATTTATTCCTTTCGTTCATTTTTTCTTCTTATGAGACATATGTAGCTGTTAACTTTTGTACGGTTACAACCATGAATAACCGGAAGAGAACACTTGGGCAAACCCCTCCGATGATATGATCATACGCTGAGCCCAAGAATTTGTGCGCGGATGAATGTCACACTGCGTGCAGGCCGCCGCTTCAAAGTACTACCACCCGTGTAAGTAAGTAGCATATTGTATTGTCGTGGATTCAAATTTGGGGTAACAATCGCTCAGGGTCACGCACTATACGTCATACGTCACAATGGAGCGTGACGGGCTTTGTACACCAAGTGAGACATGGTCCCATTGTTCTTGTGCCTTGTACAGTTTGTTTGGTCCATAAAACGCTAGGACCTTCATGATATGACACAAAAAAAACTGCCCTACCCGTTGCTATGGACTCTTTCGTCGACCTGTCGACGTTGACGGCCCAACCTGAAGACTTCTTTCTCTTATCCTCTACATCGTTACATGGGTCTGAGACTCCATTTCACCCCGTCGACGCTGAGCGTGACGATGCTGGGCAAGCTACGGGCGGAATGTGCACAATATCCTGAGGTGAATCCGTATTCCACGTACGACTCTCAGCTATCCTAACTCAGTCCGTAGAAGCACATCACAGCCTTCGACTATGTACCCCACCCGCCGAGAGTCACCCCCATCCATCCCGATACCCTTTTTCTACCCACTGTTGCTCGTTCCACAAGGGAGCGCACCCGTAACTTATCCCTGTAAGTGTCTACACTTTCTTTCTGTCACCGTAACTCACCCGTGTGGTAGTGCATTTTCTTTCAACCTTTTCTCCTTTCGCTTTCTGCATCTCCTTTTATTTGTGTGCGTCCCGTTCCGTCCCTCCTCCATGTGAAAGCCTATCTAACTTCGACATCTCTCTCTCTAGACAGACTATAGAGAACCCTCTCTCCTGGCTCATGATGTACCCTATGATTCCGATGACTTTGTTGTATTTTGTATATTCCGCGAATGTGCTGCCTCGAGCGCCAATCGTCGAGGTTGAACCGCAATGTAACAATGGGTCTTCCCCTCTTCTCTCTCTTCACTGTCGGATCAAACGAATATGTGTGAGGTGACATCGGCACCCGAGTCATGCATGTCGGATACGGAGGGACGTACGTTCAGTGGCGGACGGGAGAAGCAGTAGTTGCCAGTGCCGTTGCCACTTTAGACGTACTTGTCGTCTCGTCCATGTCTTGCCTTGTCTCCACCTAGATCCAACATGGGGAGTCGTATACGGTTTAAACGGCTGAAGGTGGAGTGTCGGAGTCCTCGCCACACATTTGAGCTCACACCAGGCTGGTAGGCGCACTCTCTTCGTGGGGACAGCGCTGCCACGTCCGATATTTTCTCGTCATTGCGCAATCATGCTTTGCCTTCAACGACATCGTTCCTGTCATATCTCATCACCTTTCCGAGGGCCAGTGTGCTGTATGCTCTAGGCAATCTGAGGCTGCGGACGATTGGCCCTCGTCACCCGCGACAGCGAACGCCAGGACGTGTTTGAAGCTCCTTACTTGCGTCTGCGATGAGATGATCCATACGTTCGATCTGCCGTCCTCGCTCGTCTCATTCATCAGCACATTGATGCCCTTGTACACCAAATGGATCATGGTATTTCTCGGGTGGACTGGTGTTCTGCTAGACATTCCGAATGTGCGCGCAGACGCCTGTGTAGCGGACATTCTGTTCGAGGTGTCGTCCGTCGCGCAGGCAATCTCTCTGTCCGCTCCTCTGAGAGCGATCGCCGCGGCGCAAAACTTTAACTTTCCAACGATGCTGAAAGTCTGGATTAACCTCTGTGCTATTAATTATTCGGAGAAGATGGTGTTCCAAGGCGGGATTTTGATGCACGTTATGGTGGATACCGGCGGACAGGACGAGGAGGGCTCCATGTTTTGGTGCATGAACGTGGCGGCCGAAGATGTTGCTAAAGCGCTCCTGAAGTCTATGTTCGACGACGTCTTCTTCCATTCCAGACAATTGTGCCCTTGCGCTCGTTGACGATCTGCCTTAACATCTTGCAGTACTACACCGATCCGACCGGCGTCTTACGTCGCATGCTGCTTTGAAATGGAGTTTCGAGTGTCACGCCGCGCGGCGTATCTCGAAAAGCCAATCAGACAACGACAGTATCTCGCAATCCCTTTCATTACTTGGATCGCACCTTAGTCTGTGTTCCTGGACAGCGCAGACTGTCTCAGACGCGCTTCGCAGTCATATCGTCTCAGGATAGAGGTATTCTACACCACAGGACAGCACGATGCCACAGAGTGGAAGCACTACGCTGTGGCGACGTTCGCATCTTTGGAGCCGTTCCTGATGTATCGGTCATTATTCCGCGTATTCCTGCGAGCTATCAAGGAGGTCGAAACCAAAGCCTCGAAATTTTGCTGGACCCAAATGGAGTAGTGCGACGAACCTATGTTGTATTCAAGGGCGCGGTAGAGTCTCGTCGGCTGGCGCTGGAGAAATATACCCAGAGCAAAGGCTTCGAGCGGCCATCAATCTGTGTGAATCCAACCGTATGTACTTCTGATGGCGTTCATCTCTAACGACTTCGTTCTTAGTGCGCGTTTGAACCGAGTGCTCGTGCGCGAGCGAGTCGCTACACCGGATGTCAGTTTGCACGGTACTGTAACAGAAACTGCCAGCGAGATCATTGGGAATCTGGCCATCGAGAAGCATGTCCGAGACTCGCCAGAGCCGCTCTCAGTATGTTCGAGCTTGACTGTGAACAATGTGACATTAATCGAGCGCCGCAGATGGTTTTCCACCCCTCCATCGCCACAGGACATGCACTACATTTTTATTGAATTAGAGAAGGAACTCGTCAGGAATATGTCTGCTATAAAGAGACTGATCGAGGAATTCGATACGACAACTACTAGGCACCGGGACGAGACGATGGTTCTCCGAATGGAATACGGGGCAAAGTCCCCCGTTGCCGAGCTTGGAGTCAGGTTGTCGGTAAGCAGCTTGGAGGATCTAAGACTGGATGTCGGACCGGTAGAAAGTTCAGTGACTTGGGAGGAGCGTGTAACTCGCGCAACTAGGCCAAGAGACGTCTATGTCGCCTTGATGATTTCGGGTCATCTCGTGCATCTCACCAGCCTGCAGAATATCAAGAAGAGAGTTTATCCTGTACATGTAGACTGTTAGATACGCAGACGGTCCACTGTAATGATCGGTAAAATGACAGTCCAACACATCATCACATCTACGCACTGCGTTATGAACATCGACGGACCAGGACAACAGGACGGTGTTGTCGTCACTGTAGCCATCTTCGCAGCATGGTCTTGGCTGGAACGGGTCGACGATTGAAGGAGTTGTCATGTAACCCGATGGACCGTAGACAGTGCAAGATGATATGCCAATGGCGACGCAGGACATGGGTGTCTTTGGGAAAACATCACGAGGTAGGTATAAGAGCATCGGTATTCGCGAAGAGGAATATGGCTTCACTAGAACTGGGTTGGTGTAGAAGGACCAAACAACAGTATCGTGGAAAAGGACTCAGCAGCGCATTTGAACATGGGAACATAAGATACTTTGCATTTCTCATCCCCAGTCTTTGATTGTGTTCTCGGTTACCCTTTCGGTCTCCTTGAAGGCGTCGTACGGTCTGATGAATAACGTGTGAATTACACAAATGTGCGATGGATTTCCAAACATCCGAAGCGACACATGCTTGACGCTAGATGAATGGCATGGCCTCGATAGCTGAGCCGCTGCCGAGTACCTGGAACTGCATGATTGTATGGAAACGAAGGAGGATATCGTAAGTGTAGCCAAGTGGCCATCAGATACTACATATCTAAATCCGCGAGCTGTTTAACGAGAAAGAACAGAGCTGAGGTAGAGTTTGGTATCTGATTCAACCCAGCCATGAGCATCAGAGCAGCAGGTAGAATCGTTCATCAAGAAAGCGGGTTCGAGCGATAGAGAGTTGACCAGTGGGACAAGGAAAGGACACGGGGCTAAAACGAGACAAGTCCAGTTGGTGATTGCAGTTAGACTAAGTCATACGTCCATCCTCAGTTTCAACGACTCACAGGAAGGGTGCAAAGCATGAATGCATGAACGGCAAGGGCAGAGTGATGACGTGATAAGCTCCCACGCATTCGGCCGGAAGGTCCATCTCTACTACTTACTCTCAGGATTCAATAACGCTATATATATAATTCGTCTCGGGCTCACCGCCGTTGCCATCCCTCTCTTCTCCCGACTTTCTTTACTGATCTTCAGAAAGGCCGCTTCGGTCAAACACTTGCGGACCCCGGGATGTGGCTGCCATACTCTCCAATCTCATGGGACCGCGTATAGAACCCACGGACTGTTCTATACACTCGTTGCATTCTTATTCTGCGTTTCCATCGCTATCATGTTTTTCTCTCATCATAACGTCCCGAGGTATGACCCGTTGGAGAGCTTCTTCCCAGTCACATGTTGCTCATCAACTCCGAGGATGCTCGTTGTCAGATAGCTTTATCCAGGCGACCATTCATCTCTACCCTCATCACCTACCTTCCTCCTCTCCTCTCATGTCGCGCTCCTCTGGAGATTTTGCTGTCGCTGTCATAGAGTCGATCGACAGTCTCGAAGAGATTGATCTGCCTGTATTGCTCTTTGACAGCCCTAGCGCTATGTACAATTGGGAGGAGGACGAGGCTGAGGACTTGTACGTGTCGACATTGCTCTGTGGCTTCCTTTGTCGTCTGACATGGTCGCAGCCACAAACCCGGATCCGCGACGTTCCATTTCACCGAAGACGCATTGAACCATCACTGTGTCCTCCGTTCGTCGTCGTCTGCCGAAGCCTATACTACATGCCCGGGATCCCGCTCGACAAGTATGCGGTAACCTTTTTTGTTGGAGTTTTTACGATACTATACTCGTGCAGCCATTTGGAAGTACTCGGAATTTGTTGGTGAAACCAAGTGAGAGGGCCGACTCGTCTCCACCCGACGATGATCCCCCCAACATTTGCATGTCTAGGTTATTGGGCACGTCGGGTACGGTCACCATCCGAGGCGTCACCCTCATTATCAGCGATGTTTTGACGCGGTGCGTCTTGTGGAAAGGAAGAACCAAGGTGTGCTTTATGTTTCATCGTTGAGGATTTGATTAATCAGAGACGCGGTAGGGGGGAAGAAGCATGTGGCAGTGGAGGATCGCGTCGAACTACAGGATATTCTGGGATGTGGCTGGGCCGGGAAGATTAGTCGTACGTGTGCTCTGCTCTTGCTGTGTGTTGCTCATTGTTCACTGACGGTGATTAGTGTTGTTCATCAAACAGGGCACTCGTGTATGCGACTCTGCGATGCGCTGGCGTTCAGAGGAAGTTGATGATCACGGAGGAGGGCAGGCATATCTTGGAGGACGTGCTCATTTCTGCGTTGATATTGGAAAAGTGGTATACGATGGGGATCTTGTGAAAAGTATGTCCTCTAAGGCTGTTTCATTTATAAATCGGTGTAATTTGTGTCCGTAATCGAAGACGGTGCTATCTACACGCAAGAACGGTCGACTTTATGAAAACCTGATACCTCGATATCCATTTTAGGTTTATGAGATGAAACCCGTTTGTCGAACAGCCGCGCTCTTGACAGTGCGCGCCGTTCGATGTGCATGCATTTGTGGAACGATGAAGGAGAAGTTCTTTCACACGCCGGACAATCCACGTCGCTTTTCGTGTACAAGTCAAGGTGATACATTTTCGTTCTATCGTCTTGAAAGATGATCTCAATTGATTTTGACCTCACGTTCAAGACATGTGGCGAGCAGAGCAGACGGCTGTAGAGTTGCGGAAATTCAAGATCTAAAAAGCTATACGTGGGGAATCGTTTTATTGGTAATACCGACTAGGGGTAGTGGTCCTCATGGTGGTACCAGGCGGCGTACGATATGGTTACCTCCAACTATTCATTCCCAGCGTGTGCAGTGTGCGTGCGGCGAAAAGTGTCCGCTGGTAAGGTTGAGGAGTTCAACGACGAGCTGGTCTCCGAAACGCCGAAGCTTACTAGAAAAGCAGTGGAACGTGATGGGTCTTTTATGAATATGCGAGATCGGTCAAATCATCTTTCCATTTCGAGATTCATACGTGCCATAATGCCGATACAATGCGCCGCTAGCTGTTTTCTTTCACACAACATTACTGGTATCAGCAATGAGCGACTGTACTGAACGTGAGTTTTCACTCGCACAGTGAATATACGAGTGGGAGAAAGAGGAGCGTTCCGAGAACACTTCAGCGCAGAAGGAAAACGACAGCCGCCTTTCCGCGGAGGGACGACTGCTCTTTAAACCAAAATGTCGCGCTGCCAGCCGTGCTTCTGGCAGTGTGGCGCCATTTTATGGGTCTTTGCATTTCGATATCTTAAATGTACTTACTTACTAATCATTCGCATATGCAGTATCGCAGTCAGTTTTGTGGCATAAACGTCTCATCAAGTTTGAAACCAAGTTGACGGTCGTAATATGGAATGGAAAGCGACCAGTCAAAGCCAAACCCGTCATCGCCACATCAGAGCTACTTGCTGATCAGATATAACGCTGACCGGATGGTACAGTTCATGGATACCGCTACGTTTACTGTACATACACAATGAGCGTACGACATGCTGATAAACACGATAGTAAAGACGACTTTTCCTTATCGCTGTAAATTCCCAAAATGCAGCACATCAAAGCCCCCGCCGTAGACTCGATCCCAGTCAAACTGGCTGTCTCTATTCTCCTCTCCAAAAGCGCCAATCAAACGGCGCACCATCTGTCCCCC